>JANAVB010040619.1:19352262-19779762 GCA_029216955.1 Iris pallida
GCGGCCATACAACAAATGGCCATGCGGCCATGCAACAAATGGCCATGCCCATGCAACAAATGGCCAGCGGCCAAAGCAATTAAGAGCTAATGGCCATGTGGCCAAAGCAGTTAAATGGAGGGGGAACATATGCGGCCAAATTCATGCAAGCAAATGCTTACAAATGCATGCAATTTATTAAATAGCCATGCGGCCAAATGTATGCAAGCAATTACTTACAAACGCATGCAATTTATTAAAAGGCCATGCGGCCAAATGCATGCAAGCAATTACTAATGCATGCAATTAAATGCTAATGCATGCAATTAATTAAAAGGCCATGCGGCCTAATGCATGCAAGCAATTACTAACGCATGCAATTAAATGCTAATGCATGCAATTTATTAAAAGGCCATGTGGCCTAATATATGCAAGCAATTACTAATGCATGTAATTAAATGCTAATGCATGCAATTTATTAAAAGGCCATGCGGCCTAATGCATGCAAGAAATTACTAATGCATGCAATAAATGCTAATGCATGCAATTTATTAAAAGGCCATGCGGCCTAATGCATGCAATTAAATGGAAGCAAAGAAATGCTCATGCGGCCAAGCAAATAAATGCTCATGTGGTCCAGCAAATAAACACTTGCATGTGGCCAGCAAATAAGCATTTGTATGCGGCCAACAATATATTAACGGCCATGCGGCCAGAAATTTTGCTAAGTAACAGCTAGCAAAATACAACTGCAGCTAAGCAACTCAATGTTGCTGCGGTCAAAAGTGCAATTAATGGCTTCCATAGAGAACATGTCCATGGAAAATACCATGGCCTCCATGTTCCACCAAACAACAATAGGAACCCAAATCCAGACTTCCGTAGGTCAAATTTGGGTAAAATAGAATTCTCTACATCATGGAACCATCAAATAGCAAAAATATGCAGGTTGATAGATCAAAACTTATGAAAATCGAAAATACTACAAAGCTAGATTTATAAGAAATTAACCACGAAAATGAAAAATGCTAAGTACTAAAGTGGGTTAGAAACACATGAGGAAGACAGTGGAACAATAAAAATAGAATTCCTCCATGAAGCAAGATGCACTTGCCTAAACCTTCCTGGTAGGTGGAGAGTAATGGTGAGGAAGAAGAAGAGTGAATGAGGAGAGAGAAAGAGTGTTGGGTTAAAAAATGATGATGGTGGTGGGTAGGTAGGGGTTTGGCTCACAAACCGAACCTAGCCAAACAAGCCGAACCGAATCAAGCAATAAAATGCCAAATAAATCATACGAGGAGACATGCAATACGAGTCAAAATATATACACGTATACCAAAATATGTAATACGAACCATGGTTATTATAATTAGCTTGGCCAAATCATCTCGATTAACAGCGTTATCTCCGCTACGAAGCCGTCGTAACAATTCAAAGAACTTGTCTCTCACTTCCTTATTCGTGACTTCTGAGTGTTTGCCCTTAGAATTAGCCAACAATCTTGTGAAGTGATCTCTACACAGGCTCAATGATGCTGGTGGTGTGGGTTGCGGTTATTTTTCTTTATTAATCTGCTGGTGGTGTGGGTTGCGATTATTTTTCCTTTATCAATCTTCTGTAAAAAATATTATTATCGCTTTCTTTATTCAGCGGTAGACGGAAGATGACTGCCATATCGTCGACGCTTAGCACAATTTTAACAGTGGTGCTCAATTCAAAGCACCCGACACCATCTTCTTCTTCTCTTCTTCTGTGTAACTTGCAATTAAATTCTTAAGCCCTTCCATTACCTTGGCCAATTCGGAGACGTGGACTCTGTTTTGGTAGAAAATTTTGTCAAAATTCCAGAAACCGGCATTCTTCAAGGAATCAATAACTGGCTCATGTAAACGGCCAACATCTTGATTGACCTCTCCATAAGATTTAGCATTGGCTTGAAGGTAGAACGAAAAAGTCTTGCTTCCTTATTCCTGACAGATTTTTTCTACAAAACAAAAAAACAAAAAATTAGGTCGGAGAATGGCCATTCTTATGGGTTTTAACACTGAAAATGTCATTCTCCATTTTAAACTAAACGAAGAATATCATTCTCAATCATTTTAACACTGGGAATGGCATTCTCCGTGTAAGACAACACGGAGAATATCATTCTCCGTTTCAAATGACACGGAGAATGTCATTCTTTGTTTAAAATAAAATAGAGAATGACCATTCTAATACGTTTTGGGAATGTTATTCTCCGTTTCAAGTTACACGGAGAATGCCATTCTACGTTCCAAATTAAACGGCGAATAGAACCCTCAATCGTTTTAACACTGGGAATGCTATTCTCCGTGTAATTGGAAACGAAGAATGCTATTCTCCGTTTGTAAAAATACGGAGAATAGCATTCTCTTTCATTTTAACTCGTTGTAATGCCATACTACGTTTAATTTAACACGGAGAATATAATTCTCCGTTTCAAATTACACGGAGAATAGCATTCTCTGTTTAAATTAACACGGAGAATAGCATTCTCATGTGTTTTAACACTGAGAATGCCATTCTCCGTTAAAGTAAACGGAGAATGATATTATTGATTTAATTTAGACGGAGAATGGCATTCCCAGTGTAATTTGATAGGGAGAATGAACATTCAAATATTTATGACGGAGAATGTCATTCTCCGTGTAATATATACAGAATTTGCGAACATAAACTCAAAGTTATACCTTCTGTTTGTACTTCTTCTTGCACTTCTTTTTGTTTAGCAACTTTTCCCTTTCTCTTCTGTACAACTTTCTAGAATAGGGTTTCGGTTGTCTCCATCTTTCCCTTTTGGATTTTCTGTAACTGGTGCATCTTCTCTAATTGGTGATGCTGCCGGTGATGATTCTGCCGCTGATGCCGACATGGTGTGAAGATTGTGAATGGGAAGGAAGGTTTGAAGATTTTGGAGGAGAATGACCTAGGTTTGAGTACAGAGTGGAGTATGGAAGAAGAGGAAGAATCGAAACGGTTTTCTTTTTTGTAATAAAAGGGTTCGGGGGTGTTTTGAATTAATTGGAAGGGCAAAAATGTCATTCGATGGAAGGGCAAAAAGAATCGAAACCGTTTGGACTCCTTTCTGCTTAATTATATTAATTAGAAGGGCAAAAATGATTCTGCTTAATTAAAAAGAATCGAAGCCGTTTGGCAAAAATGTCATTACAACTCAACAAAACAAATGAACATAATACATTAGATATAAAAGAAGAAGAAAAAATCATCGTCTTCCATATTCAATCATTTCATATTGGACTCCTTTCTGCTTAATTATATTATATAAGCAACTTTTTTAGTACTTCATTGTGCTCTGAAGTTGTAATCCATTCAGCATCTTTGCGTCTTTTCATTCCCGCATCAAACTGCATATAACAAACATAACATTAAAAATATTGCTCTAAAAAGTGTAAGTTTTTGATGACATATTTTCAGACTTACATTGAGAGAACGGTAGTCTAGACTACATCTGTCTTTCATGAATGCAATTACAAAAATCCCATAATCAACTGAATTGCCTTGGCAGGGAACATAAGAACGACGTTTTATTGCAAAAGTAAAAGCTGAACCTAGCATCTCTCAACTTCAAAATCTCTTCTTCGAGAAAGAGATCCAAATTTGAAAGCTACAATTACCAAAATACAATATGTATTAGTATACCGCGTATCTTATACCTAATTCATAAAAATTGATGAATATGAGCTTACTATTTCTTTTATGATTGTTTTGTTTTGAATCGGATCATCTTTAGAGGCAAGTGAATCCCAAATTTCAATAGTCCTTATTTTAACCAGAACTCTTGCAAGAGTATAGTGTCCGTCCAAAATAATGGGTATGTATATCTGAATCAGGATTAATTAGGTAAAACAAATTAGTAAATTTTTAGAAAATTAGGATTAATATTTAAACAGAAATACATCAATACCTCGTTACGTGTCACGACCCACACCCTGTGAGGGTACGAGTGCGTAACAACGCCCAGCCTACGCCGCAGTGTCAGCGGTAGAACGTGTTCTAGTTCACTATCTAACCAACAACTCACGTAATTATATAATGTACTTGTCAAAATCTCAACTCCGAATGGAGGACAAGTATAGATATAATGTAATCTCAATCACAGTCTGAGCACGATATGATACACAGAAGATTATAACTTAAACTAAATAACATAAATAAAACCAACAACTAAATAATATAATCTCAGACAATCTCAACTACAAAACTCAACTTATATACTCCAGTTCTAAAACATGAAAGCTAAAATAAGACAACTAGCTAAACTCCCGATCACTCCTGAGTGTCGGGGCCATAGGTAGCTAAGCCGTCTCCTGGTCTATAATATGTAGGGCATGTATCCTCAGGGCAATCATCTGTAAAATTTTCAACAGGTCCAGTCAGGATAGGAACGTGTACAACTCATCAAGAAATCCCAAGTAAATGACAGAGAACTATAAAGTAGTTATAGACAGTTTTATTGATGAACATGGTAGTTTGTATACAGGTGATAGTATAGAGAAACAGTTAAGATACAAGGAAAGTAAGATAAGTAAAACAAGAGAAGAATCATAGCAATAAAGACTGTAAATAGGAACTAGCTGAACTAGAGCAACATGATATAAGTCCAGAATGTAAATATAAACAAGTGCAAAAACCCAAGTAAATCCAGACAACATGAATTTGATACCAGGTGATTCCAGTACAAGATGAGTCCAGTATAAGATGATTCCAGTCATAGTGATCAATGATTCCATGGTGAGTCCAGCCTATACTCTAACAGTGTGTTTTAAAATACCGAGATCGATATGTAAACGGCTGTAGGTAATACGGCACATCACACACCTGGCCGGGTGTGAGATGGCTATCATTCCAGTAGATTCCAGTAGATTCTAGTTGGGAGATTCCAGATTAGGGTATGTCTACATGTCTTACTCAAGTATTTCCCTTCCAGCAAGTACAAGTGAATCCAGAATATGACACGAGAATCGAGATGAGTCCAGCCAAATGTGATGATACCAGCAAGTAATTCCAGGGTGATTCTAGTAGGTGATTCCAGTAATAGAAGCCAAATATGATGATACCAGTAATAGAGGCCAGACAACATGGTATGTGTGTCGCATACATGAACTCAGAAATATCTATACGTGTTGTAAGAATCATATAAAACTAACTAGAACTGAAGTACAGTAATTGACAAGTAAATGAGAGAACTATCAGAGAATGTACTCGCCTGCTACTCTGAAAAGAGTGTAATATCAGATGTCTGCTCCGAAGTCACAATGTCCTAAACAGAGTAATATGGGTTATGACATGTAAAATACAAGAAAAATAAAAGACACAATGCAGTCTACATGATTTCTAGGTCATCCTAGGCCAAAATCAACTCTAAAGTCAACCTTTAGTCAACTAAGAGTCAAAGTCCACTATATAGGTTCAATCAAGGTCAATAGTCAACATTGGTCAATTTGGTCTAAGAGTCCATGTCTAGGTATTGGTTAACTAGGATACAAGGCTAATCTCCTAATTCCTAACAATACCATAACATTACCTACATATCCTATAGTTCAAGCATGATATAACCTACCCAAAACTTATGCACAACACCCAAACCCATATGTATATCCATATTGTCATCTATGGGGGTATAGAACTCTAGGCTTACAACACCACTGCCAGTTGCTACTCATCCTACCTCTCTAATACCATATGCTAATCACATATAGATATAAGTATCTCCAACCTTATCCCAAACTACCTTAGCCCCAACTCACATAACCAATAACATAGAATAGGGTATCACATTACATAAGTATATACTACATATAGTTACACCAAGGGGACAAATGAATTAAGGCAGCCCTCAACTCAACCCAAATCATATATCATATACATATAGGAACCCTCAATACCTATCCATATATATGAACCTACATCAAGCTAAACTCAAAAGCAAGGTGTGTGTGTGTATGTAGAGAGTAAGTGTGTGTATCACCAAAATGTGGCATGTGTGTGTAGAGTGGATGTGTCCTAACAGAGTAATGTGTGAACCTATCCTTGTGTATAGCAAGTGGGTAGGTGTAGCATGGCAAGGGGTGATTAGTGTTCAGTTTTACATAGGTATATAGATGAATGTGTCTAGTGTCAAGTCATGGTGTCATAGAGTGAGTGTCAATGGGTTCAGATTTAAAGTATAGAGTAATGTGTGTGTGTGTATAACACATGTAGATATAGGATGTGTGTGTATAGGTGGCTGAACAGTGCAACAGTTCACAGGAATGTAGTGTTCACATAATAGTGAACAAAATCTCGGGAATCTGGAATTGTGTGTGTGTATGAGCAATGGAAAACTCATAACTTTGCTAACAGTGTAGGGAAAGTTGTGTACAGATATCAAAGTGTGCAATTGATCTCAATTCAGTTTTTAATTTCAATCCTAGGTAATTAGATGGATTTCATTTGGAATTGGATTGAACATTCGGGATATTTGAACTAGTAAACCAAATGTATCAGTAAATACCCAAATTCGAATCAAACTTCCATGAAATCCTAATATTTCAAACCCCATCACATATGTATGAAATCCAGTATAAAACATAGAAAATAATCATTTAAGCCTGAAACTCGATCCCAATCTCACATTTCCAGTTTTCACTAAATTTCAGTTAACTTAACATAACCCAACTGGGGACTGAACCAATCAGAGAATGGAAAATAGGAATGATCCTAAACCTGTCTAGACAGTGAACTCAAGTCCATTTCTGGACTGATGCAAATGAATGCAATGAATGGGCAAAACATTGAAAGTTATATCTCAGGTTTTCAGTTTTTAAGGGTGAAATTGATTTCAGTTCACTGTATCAAACCATGCACCCTACATTCAGTTTTCATTGATTACTCAATTCAATAAACTCAAATCAACTCAAATACAATCAACAAAATCCATTTGAAAATCTAAACTCAGTTTTCATATTGAGTTTAACCAAAACTTCAGTAACATACATACAATTCCCTGTTCATTACAAATTCGAACCCAAACAACCTAAATTACTCATGCAACCACAAATTCATACTTGTGTTAGGGGTACACGTGTAGGGAGTAACACACGTGTCCAAGGGTCGAGTCGTGTCCCAAGACATGTAATCTAACTGTGCCAGGACACTGGTATCAGAATCCAGTTCCATACAGTGTCAAGGTTCAAGCTCGAATCCTAATTTAGAAATTAATTTAGAATAAACATCCAATTAAGGCAGGTGATGTGTCGTGTATATACTCTCGTGTCATACGAGTCAACTCGTGTCCACAGAAGTGTCGAATCGAGTCCAAACAGTAGGGTCGAACTCAGCATCAAAACTGTGCTCAGCATAGTCTCGTGCGGACACGTCGTGTCCACTAGGACACGACACAAGCCACTAGGGGTCTCGTGGTCAAGTGTCTAGGTAGCCTAGGTCTAGGTGGTCGTGTCTAAGACCCTGATATGTGTCCAAGTGTCCTCGTGTCCGCGCACGAAGTGCATATCAGTGGCACCTGTGCGCGCGTGTGTGCGTGTGTGTGACCCGTATAGATCGAATATCTTCCAAAATACTTGATATTGCCTAAAATTTTGTATGATTAATGACAGTGATTGCCCGCACCCACACAAATTTTCGTGTGTCGAGGTACTGTGTCGTGTCCGCTAGGACACCCGAGCAACAGGACAGCCACACGAGGCCAGTGCGCAGTGTCGTGCAGCGTGTTCGTATCCATTTTGGACATGGACACGGCTCTAAAACGTGCTCAGTGTTCAACAATATTAATCTACATGTCAAGGGCTTCAAAATCATGTAATTAGTTTAGCAAAAATTGAAAATAAAATCCTTAAGAGGCATTTCGTCGAACTCCTAACATACCCTATGACACGTGTCCGATACGGACACCAAACGGACACGAAATCCACCCAAATTTGAGGTACAGCTAGGGGACACCTAAACCTAGCCTAATATACAAAGAAATCAAAATAATAATGCAATTTAAAGGATTTTACCTATAGGTGCAATTTGCTAGAAAAAGTTCCAAATGGGGGATTTTTCCTTCCTAGCCAAATGCTCCCCAAATTGTCCCAAAGCTGGGATTAAACCCCACATTCAGGAAATAGGAGAGTATTAGGTTCTAATGCAAGAAACTAGGAATAAAAATGGATTTATGGAGATTTTTGGAAGGGGAAAAAATATATTTTCTTTCTCCAAGTGTTGGAATAAAATAAAAAGAGGCAAGCCCTAATGAATAAGTGTTTATATAGGGTAGGAATCCCTATATGGCTGGTCATAAGCTCAATAATTAGGGTTAGGGTTTACTAAATGGCCCATGGGCTTAAGTCATGATCAATCAAATCATTAAGCCATAAGTCATTTCATGAAACCACAAGCCATGACTTAAATTCACTTAAACTAATCCTCCTAATCAAAAATTAGTTTCTAATGACTAAAATAGGTTAACCTAAGTTAGACTAGGGTCACCATGGCTAGGGTTAGCTTCTAGGCTAGTTCACTAGGGCTCAACAAGTCAAGGTCAACTAGAATTCACACCAATTCAATAAATCATCAAAAATTCAGTAAGTCAAAATGACCAAATTACCCCTAGGCTAAAATGATAATTAATCATCCTAATGACATGGTTAGGCTCTAGGTCATGCAGTCTCTAGGTTTCACTAGCAGCACATCAAAATCACAAGTCATGACTTAAACTAGATTTTAAATAGTTTAAAAATTATTAAAAATCACCAAAAAATCATAATATGAAATAAATATCAATAAATTATAATTATAATTAAAAATTTCAAAATTACCCTCATCTGAAAAATTGGGTGTTACAATCCTACCCCCCTTAGAGAAATTTTGTCCTCGAAATTTAAGTCGGTCGTACTCCTTCTAGGTCAACCACCCACAATCAAAGTCTCTAAGAAATTTCTAACTCATACAATTTAAATAATATATAGAGTCATGATCAACCATAGCAGTTGAAGGTCTCATCTAGATGGACTAGTCATTTTAGATCAAACAGTCCCATGGTATCAACATGCAAGCAATATAGGGTGTTCTGCTGGAAAGATAAGGAAGCAACAAATCATTAAGGTGTGGGACAGTCTACCATCCTACATGAAATGGTAAAGACAACTAGAATTAATTATGAAGGATTACCATTCCAAAGATGATCAAATCGAAAGATTAAGGCACGAGTGTCAATAGCATTGAAATCCAATAATACAATATAAAAGAAGATTTAGTCCCGGCACGATCTAAGTTGATCAATTTTAGGATAAATCGAAGTTTGGGCAAGATGGAGAACGAGGCCATTGAAGTCTAAGCACGAGTATCCAAGATTTGATATCCATGTCACAATTGAATTAATTCAATTGAATAAGACTCCAAACACTGGATGATAAGGAGGATGACCAGGTCGACTGGTCACGATCAAGGAATTAGAATTTAAGGGATGATGCAAGGATATAAAATAAGTCAATTTCCTCCTTTGGATAGGAAAACTAAACGGATACCTTGGGTTGATCTATCAAGTACAGTGCCTTTTCTTTCTGAAATATGCGAAAGGAAAACAATAAAGAGTTCAAACGATGCTATTAAGTACAATACGTGGTTCATAGGCGATGGAAATAATTCAAAAGAGAATTGCCAAAGCTGTCGTGGATGAGACTCTAGGGCAAATTTAACTATGTCTCCCTCACATAGAATAACATATAAAAGCGAACCAAAGTGCAATAGGTTGATCAGACCATCATGCACCGGTTCTGATTAGACAATATGTTAGTGGGTGTCAGCCCCCAATAAAATATGTCATGATCAAGCTCAAAAAGATAAGCTTGCAAAACTGGTACTAAATTAGCAACATAAGATAGACAAAATATAAGTAAGGGTAATGATGAAGGAAGTTAATAGTCTAAAATCCTTTAAACATCAAGGAGTGAGGGTGATTCAAAACAAGAGGAAAAGGATTTTCAATTCGAAGTTCATAATGAGATTCTCAAGGGTCGTCCAGGAATCACTCAAGTAGTCCTAACTGTGATTGAGTAACCTCTCTGCTAAAGCCTATTCTCTCAATCCTATCGCAGGCTCGCGGCAGTACAACTAAGTCGTCATACTACCACGATATCGCACTAATGCGACTCTCGACCTGCATGGGCCACCACTAAAAACGTGTCACGACCCGCACCCACTATGAGGGTACGAGTGCGTAACAACGCCCAGCCTACGCGCAGTGTCGGCGGTAGAACGTTGTTCTAGTTCACTATCTAACCAACAACTCACACAATTATATAATGTACTTGTCAAAATCTTAACTCCGAACGGAGGACAAGTATAGATATAATGTAATCTCAATCACAGTCTAAGCACGATATGATAACACAGAAGATTATAACTAAGACTAAATAACATAAATAAAACCAACAACTAAATAATATAATCTCAGACAATCTCAACTACAAAACTCAACTTATATACAACTCCAGTTCTAAAACATGAAAGCTAAAACAAGACAACTAGCTAAACTCCCGATCACTCCTGAGTGTCGGGGCCATAGGTAGCTAAGCCGTCTCCTGGTCCATAATACGTAGGGCATGTATCCTCAGGGCAATCATCTGTAAAATTTTCAACAGGTCCAGTCAGGACAGGAACGAGTACAACTCATCAAGAAATCCCAAATAAATGACAGAGAACTATAAAGCAGTTATAGACAGTTTTATTGATGAACATGGTAGTTTGTATACATGTGATGGTATAGAAAACAGTTAAGATACAAGAAAGTAAGGTAAGTAAAACAAGAGAAGAATCATAGCAATAAAGATTGTAAATAGGAACTACCTGAACTAGAGCAACATGATATAAGTCTAGAATTTAAATGTAAACAAGTGCAAAAACCCAAGTAAATCCAGGCAACATGAATCTGATACCAGGTGATTCCAGTACAAGATGAGTCCAGTATAAGATGATTCCAGTCATAGTGATCAATGATTCCAGGGTGAGTCTAGCCTATACTCTAACAGTGTGTTTTAAAATACCAAGATCGACATGTAAATGGCTATAGGTAATACGGCACATCACACACCTGGCCGGGTATGAGATGGCTATCATTCCAGTAGATTCCAGTTGGGAGATTCCAGATTGGGGTATGTCTACATGTCTTACTCAAGTATTTCCCCTCCCAGCAAGTACAAGTGAATCCAGAATACGACACGAGAATCGAGATGAGTCCAGCCAAATGTGATGATACCAGCAAGTAATTCCAGGGTGATTCCAGTAGGTGATTACAGTAATAGAAGCCAAATATGATGATACCAGTAATAGAGGCCAGACAACATGGTACGTGTGTCGCATACATGAACCCAGAAATATCCATACGTGTCGTAAGAATCACATAAAACTAACTAGAACTGAAGTACAGTAATTGACAAGTAAATGAGAGAACTATCAGAGAATGTACTCGCCTGCTACTCTGAAAAGAGTAGTGTAATATCAGATGTCTGCTCCGGAGTCACAATGTCCTAAACAGAGTAATATGGGTTATGACATGTAAATAAGAAAAATGAAAGACACAATGCAGTCTACATGATTTCTAGGTCATCCTAGGCCAAAATCAACTCTAAAGTCAACCTTGGTCAACCTTTAGTCAACTAAGAGTCAAAGTCCACTATATAGGGTCAATCAAGGTCAATAGTCAACATTGGTCAATTTGGTCTAAGAGTCCATGTCTAGGTATTGGTTAACTAGGATACAAGGCTAATCTCCTAATTTCTAACAATACCATAACATTACCTACATATCCTATAGTTCAAGCATGATATAACCTACCCAAAGCTTATGCACAATACCCAAACCCATATGTATATCCATATTGTCATCTATGGGGGTATAGAATGTAGGACCGTTGAGCACCTCTAGAGGGAGGGTGAATAGAGTGTGTGTGTGCAGCAGAAAATAATCACCAATTTAAATTAACAATGGCAGAAAATAAGAGACAGTAAATAAATACAGCAAGAGATAGAAAGATCAAACTCAGTGACACAGCGATGTATACTGGTATCCCTCTGAGAGGGACTAATCCAGTCTCGAGTACTCTTGCTCGATGTTAATCCACTATGGCACAAGCTAAATGAGAGCTTGCAGTCTCTTACAACACCGTGCTTGGTGACAAGCGCACGACCAGCTTTACAATACCGTACTTAGTGACGAGCGCACGACCGGCTCCACAACAGAATAGTTTTTGAACTTGGAATGACCTCTTTACAACTCTTGGACACCAAAAACTCTAAATCAACATAGATATTACTGGCTTTTGGCTAAGAGATGTATAGGTATAATTTGAAAGCTTTAGAACGTTTTTGAAAACACTTGAAGAGTAGAGAAGAGAAGATGAAGAATGAATGAGTGATTTGAAATAAAAATTTCTCTTCTATTTATAGGTGTTTTCTGGGACCGAACTCGGACAGAATTCGGGCAGAGTTCTGATGCAAATATTTTGCATAGAGACGTTGCTCGCAGATTTGGAGGCAACTAACATTTGAATTCAAATTGACCGAAACTCGGGCAGAGTTCGGACCGAACTCGGGCCGAACTCGATTTTGAGTTCTGTCAAGGATTTTTCGAAATATTTATCAAAAGTTGGTAAGAAAGTATTTTGGAATATTTTGTAAAAGATGTATAAATGAAAATGGGTAGGCTTTTTGGAAATATGGACTGGGATAACCCTAAGCCAGTATTACTAAGTTGATTTTACAAAATAAATCCTAGACTCAATAAAATGTAAAAATATAGAATAAAATATAAAATGAGTCAACTTCTGATTTGATGATGTCTATGCTTTGTTGATGCAGTATAACGCCCGTTGATATTGATTTCATATCTCCTGAAATGATTAGCAGCAGTTTGTATATTTTGTGTATTGACTTAAGTGCATGTTGATTATCGAAATCGGGTGTGACCATGGAATGGGCCAACAATCTCCCCCATTTTGATAATTGACAAACTTGAGTCTATACCAAAATATATCTTAAAAAATAATAAATAAATACCTGAGCAAAGAATTTGTTTGAATGCTTGAATTTGTTTGAATGCTTGTTTTGGTATTGGTACTCATTCTCCCCCTTTGTCAATATAAAAATGAACTTGGCTCCCCGTAATGTGTGAAGCCAACAAAAATAACAGACAAAGTGAAATGTTAAAGTACCATAAACATAACAGAGACAGATAACTAGTACTGAAATGAAAGTGCTAAAATATAAAATGTCTCACTACAAATCCAAAGTACAATCAGAAATGCTAAAATGTCTAACTATGAAGTTTAGACAAAAAAACTACATCATAGCATAAAATCATCAACTGACTCCTATCCATAACCATCAGCTGAATCCTCGTCACAAAGTAGCGTCATCACCGCCAGGGGCCTCTGGAGGAAAGTAGGCTGCAGTGGGATCGAAGTACTGAAAAGATGCCTCGTCTCCAAATCGAGGACCAGGGAAGTCTGGATGAGGCAGAATGGTGACGGGACGGACTGGATCATGAGATAGGCTGTAGTGGAGATCCGCAAGTCCGTTCCGAAATACCTGGGCCTGATAAATGTGACGAAACTCCGAGTCAACATAAGATTGATGACGCTGTGCTGAAAGAGCAAAAAAGTCATCAAATCTCTGATAGAAGCCTGGGTCAAATCCCGGAGCAGGGGCTGGAGCAGGAACAGCATCAGGAACAGGAGCCTTGGCACCGATGTCTGGAGCAGGCTGAGTACCAGATGGCAGAGGTGGAGCAGGGTATCTGCGAGATCTGGTGAGCTCAATGGTAGTGGAGGAGTATGCACAGGTTTGAAGGTCAATATCAAACCTGCGGAAGATGGTTGCCAAGTGCATAGGATACACTAGGTTGCGTCCTGCTTTCTGCAGTTCAACATCCAGTCCATCATGGTCTTTGGAATAGAAAAAGGAATTCTAAAGTGAATGTGATACATGGCGGAGAGTTCTAAGAAAGTGATCTCGTCGGTAGATCATTTCTTAGGAAGGAGAACAGAGAAAATAAATCGATGGAGTTCATAAAAGTTCTGGTTTAGATTCTTAGAAAATACTCTCCGAGGAACGGGGTTGGAATGACAAATAAGTTCCTTGAAAGAAGCAAGGGTGACATCCTCTAGAAATTGGACATGGTTAATGTCCACCAAAGCAGCACCAACATCAGAAACATGGAAGAATTCACTAATTAATGTCAGTAGCGCTGAACTCTAATTCTTGCCAAGCAACGCAAGAATAAAAGTTGCCATTGGGTTTTACTTGCAAGTTGCAGTAAAACATCCTGACAGCATTGTCAAAAATATTTTTGGCCACTTCGAAAAAATCTCGGTAGCCTAAATTATCGAAAGTAGGAGCATATTCAGAAGATTGTGAAATTAACAAAAGCTCCATAACAAATTCTACGTCCAGAAAAAGAGTCGAACCATAGGTCAGAGAATTCCTTGTCGGGGAATAGGGTTGAGTCATAATCCTCTGAGCCTAATGGTCGTGCTGGACTGAACAGACTAGCCGAAGTATAATCAGAAGAGGAGGATCCGGCTTGGGAAGTAGATCCCCTCTGACGCTTATGAGTCATTTGAAAAAGATAGAAGGAAAGGAAGTAAATTACCTTTAAAGAGGAGGAAGACAAGAAGTTGGGTAGCCCACCAGATCACCTAGGATGCTTGCTAAGGAGGAGTAGGAAGTAGTTTCTAGGTGGAAGGAGAAGTTTTCTCGAGTTGGTGAGTGAAAAATAGGAGAGGAAGAGGGGTATATAAAGGGGTTAGGGCCGGCTGTTCGTTTCTGGAAACATAACAGCGTCGACCGAACTCGGCCCGAATTCGGCCAGAACTCGGTCAGAGTTCGGCCCGAGTTCGGTTACTTGCATTCCCGAGACAATAAATGCAGTTCTGGTGGTTAAAATTTAGTTTTATGACTTTTGACTTTGTATTTAGTAACGTACATTATTAATGGGTTAACTGTAGGGGTTCTGTCCCAGCTAACGGAGGTTCACCGGGGAACTCTTAAGTACCGCTTCGCTTCGACCGTAGTCGTGGTGACAGACAGACCCTTTTTAGGCTTGCACCCAAAAATAATTTCCGTTAAGTAAATGTCAAAGTTTCAAGTTATAAAATTAAAATTAACTACCTTATTACATTATGAATCTGAAAATTCAAGTATACCGAGCTCACGCCTCAATGTGTTAAACCGATCTTCAGCCAATGGTTTCGTGAATATGTCTGCTAGTTGATGATCTGTGTCAACAAACTCTAAACAAATATCCCCGTATTGTTGATGATCACGTACAAAATGATATCGTATCTCTATGTACTTTGTGCGTGAGTGACACATAGGGTTCTTAGTCAGATTTATAGTGCTAGTGTTGTCAAAATATATAGGAATCTTAGTATAGTACAGATTATAGTCTTCCAAGGTTTGTTTCATCCACAAAATTTGAGCACAGCAACGACCTGCGGAGATATACTCAGCCTCAGTAGTTGATAATGCTATAGAATTTTACTTTTTACTAAACCAGGAGACTAAGGCCTTTCCTAGGAAATGACATGTGTCACTGGTACTTTTACGGTCTACTTTGCATCCCGCAAAATCTGCATTCGAATAACCTATCAGGTCAAAAGATTTGGTTTTAGGATACCATAAGCCAACTGTAGAAGTTCCTTTAAGGTATCGGAAGATACGCTTAACGGCACTTAGATGTGATTCCTTAGGATTTGCCTGATAAAGTGTACAAATGCAAACACTGAACATTATATCAGGACGACTAGCAGTTAAATATAATAAACTGCCAATCATACCTCGATACTTACGCTGATCGACAGGTTTGCCACTTTTATCAGCATCAAGCTTTGTAGATGTAGCCATAGGAGTCCCGATTGGCTTTACGTTTTCGAAGTCGTATTTTTTCAGTATGTCCTTCGTGTACTTAGCTTGGTTGATGAACGTTCCTTTTGAGTGTTGTTTGATCTGTAGTCCTAGGAAGAAGTTTAGTTCTCCCATCATACTCATCTCAAATTCACTCTGCATACACTTAGCAAAATCTTGACAAAGTTTTTAGTAGAACCGAATATTATGTTATCTACATAAATTTGCACAAGGAGAATATTATCATTCAAAGATTTGATAAACAAGGTAGTATCAACTTTACCTTTTGAAAAACCATTATCAAGTAAGAAGGCACTTAGGCGTTCATACCAAGCACGAGGTGCTTGTTTTGAGTCCATATAGTGCTTTCGTAAGCTTGAAGACGTGATCAGGTTTTTGAAAATCTTCAAAACCAGGGGGTTGTTTCACAAAAACTTCTTTTAAAAAACCATTTAAAAATGCACTTTTCACGTCCATTTGAAATAATTTAAAATCATTAAAGCATGCAAATGCACAAAACATACGGATGGCTTCTAATCTAGCAACAGGAGCATAAGTCTCATCATAATCAATTCTTTCTTCTTGATTATAACCTTGTGCCACTAGACGTGCTTTGTTGCATAGAACTTGTCCATCTTCACTGAGTTTATTTCGGAACACCCATTTGGTACCAATTATCGATTGACCAATAGGTTTAGGAACGAGTTTCCAAACTTGGTTTCTCTCAAATTGATTTAGTTCCTCTTGCATGGCATGAATCCAAAACTCATCAGAAAAAGCATCATCTATATTCTTAGGTTCTATTTGAGAAATGAATGCTACATTTGCTGCTATATCAGAATCTTTAAGAGAGGAACGTGTACTTACACCTTTAGATACATCACCTATAATGAGTGTTTCTGGATGATCTGGCAAGAATTTTAATGAATCAGACTTTTGGGTCAGATCTTCCACAGAATTCTTCTCAGTCTTTGCATGTGTATCTTCATCATCGTTGTCTCTAGATCTGTGACTATTCAGCTCATCAAAAGTAACATTAATAGATTCTTCAACAATCATAGATCTTTTATTAAAAATCCTATATCCCTTACTCTTAGTAGCATATCCGAAAAATATCCCTTCATCTGCTTTAGAGTCGAACTTTCCCAAGTTATCCTTGGTGTTCAGGATAAAACAGCGACATCCAAAACTTTAAAATAAGAAATGTTTGGAATTCTTCCAAACCAAAGCTCATATGGTATTTTCTTCGAGATTGGTCGAATTAACACCCTATTCAAAACATGACAGGCTGTACTAACAGCTTCTGCCCAAAAATACTTAGGAAGATTATGCTGATTCAGCATGACTCTAGCCATTTCGCTTAGAATAGATTCTTCCGCTCCACAACACCATTCTATTGGGAAGTTCTATGACAAGAAAATTCATGGTAATATCCACTATCATCACAAAACTTTTTGAAATCAGAATTTACGAATTCACCACCATGATCACTTCGGATACGAGTAATCATGAAGCCTTTTTCGTTTTGTACCTTTTTGCAAAATATTTGAAATTCAAAAATAGCATCACTTTTGTTTGATAAAAAGTAAACCCAAGTAAATTGAGAGAAATTATCAACAATAACAAAACGTAGAGCTTACCGCCAAGACTAGCGACTCTACTAGGTTCAAATAAATCTATATGAATTAACTTCAAGGGTCTGGAAGTACTTACAGCGTTGATGGATTTAAAAGTGGATCTATGTGCATTGTTCTTTTCACAGTCAACACATACCATATCTCTATGTGCTTTGTTCTTGAATAGAATTTCAGGGAGTCCTTTTACCAACTTTTTAGTACTGAGTCGTGAGATAGTATCCATATTTGCATGTCCTAGTCTCATGTGCCATAGCCAGCTTTCATCTAGATTAGCTACTAGGCATCTACCTGCATTATTAGTATTCTCCAAAAAGAAAACATAAATATTGTCTTCTCTAATCCTTTTATATACAGGATCACCAGATGACATATCATATATGGTACATTTATCTTTCACAAAATTGATACCATAACCGTTATCAGCCAAATGACTTATGCTCAGTAGGTTATCTTTCACAAAATTGATACCATAACCGTTATCCTACCTCTCTTATACCATATGCTAATCACATATAGATATAAGTATCTCCAACCTTATCCCAAACTACCTTAGCCCCAACTCACATAACCAATAACATAGAATAGGGTATCACATTACATAAGTGTATACTACATATAGTTACACCAAGGGGACAAATGAATTAAGGCATCCCTCAACTCAACCCAAATCATATATCATATATACATATAGGAACCCTCAATACCTATCCATATATATGAACCTACATCAAGCTAAACTCAAAAGCAAGGTGTGTGTGTGTATGTAGAGAGTAAGTGTGTGTATCACCAAAATGTGGCATGTGTGTGTAGAGTGGATGTGTCCTAACAGAGTAATGTGTGAACCTATCCTTGTGTATAGCAAGTGGGTAGGTGTAGCATGGCAAGGGGTGATTAGTGTTCAGTTTTACATAGGTATATAGATGAATGTGTCTAGTGTCAAGTCATGGTGTCATAGAGTGAGTGTCAATGGGTTCAGATTTAAAGTATAGAGTAATGTGTGTGTGTATAACACATGTAGATATAGGATGTGTGTGTGTATAGGTGGCTGAACAGTGCAACAGTTCACAGGAATGTAGTGTTCACATAACAGTGAACAAAATCTCTGGAATCTGGAATTGTGTGTGTGTGAGCAATGGAAAACTCGGAACTTAGCTAATAGTGTAGGGAAGGTTGTGTGTACAGATATCAAAGTGTGCAATTGATCTCAATTCAGTTTTTAATTTCAATCCCAGGTAATTAGGTGGATTTTATTTGGAATTGGATTGAACATTCGGGATATTTGAACCAGTAAACCAAATGTATCAGTAAATAACCAAATTTGAATCAAACTTCCATGAAATCCCAATATTTCAAACCCCATCACATATGTATGAAATCCAGTATAAAACATACAAAATAATCATTCAAGCCTGAAACTCGATCCCAACCTCACATTTCCAGTTTTCACTAAATTTCAGTTAACTTAACATAACCCAATTGGGGACTGAACCAATCAGAGAATGGACAATAGGAATGATCCTAAACCTGTCTAGACAGTGAACTCAAGTCCATTTCTGGACTGATGCAAATGAATGCAATGAATGGGCAAAACATTGAAAGTTATATCTCAGGTTTTCAGTTTTTAAGGGTGAAATTGATTTCAGTTCACTGTATCAAACCATGCACCCTACATTCAGTTTTCATTGATTACTCAATTCAATAAACTCAAATCAACTCAAATACAATCAACAAAATCCATTTGAAAATCTAAACTCAGTTTTCATATTGAGTTTAACCAAAACTTCAGTAACATACATACAATTCCCTGTTCATTACAAATTCGAACCCAAACAACCTAAATTACTCATGCAACCACAAATTCATACTTGTGTCAGAGGGGTACACGTGTGGGGGTGTAACACACGTGTCTAAGGGTCGAGTCGTGTCCCAAGACATGTAATCTAACTGTGCCAGGACACTGGTATCAGAACCCAGTTCCATACAGTGTCAAGGTTCAAGCTCGAATCCTAATTTAGGAATTAATTTGGAAAATAAACATCCAATTAAGGCAGGTGATGTGTCGTGTATATACTCTCGTGTCACATGAGTCAACTCGTGTCCACAGAAGTGTCAAATCGAGTCCAAACAATAGGGTCGAACTCAGCATCAAAACTGTGCTCAGCACAGTCTCGTGCGGACATGTCGTGTCCACTAGGACACGACACAAGCCACTAGGGATCTCGTGGTCAAGTGTCTAGGTAGCCTAGGTCTAGGTGGTCGTGTTTAAGACCCTGATATGTACTCCAAGTGTCCTCGTGTCCGCGCACGAAGAGCGTATCAGTGGCACCTGTGCGTGCGTGTGTGCGTGTGTGTGCGACCCGTGCAGATCGAATATCTTCCAAAATACTCGATGATATTGCCTGAATTTTTGCATGATTAATGACAGTGATTGCACGCACCCACATACAAATTTTCGTGTATCGAGGTACGGTGTCGTGTCTGCTAGGACACCCGAGCAGCAGGACAGTCGCACGAGGCCAGTGCGCAGTGTCGTGCAGCGTGTTCGTGTCCATTTTGGACACGGACACGGCTCTAAAACGTGCTCAGTGTTCAACAATATTAATCTACATATCAAGGGCTTCAAAATCATGTAATTAGTTTAGCAAAAATCGAAAATAAAATCCTTAGAGGCATTTCGTCGAACACCTAACATACCCTATGACACGTGTCCGATACGGACACCAAACGGACACGAAATCCATCCAAATTTGAGGTACAGCTAGGGGACACCTAAACCTAGCCTAATATGCAAAGAAATCAAAATAATAATACAATTTAAAGGGTTTTACCTATAGGTGCAATTTGCTAGAAAAAGCTCCAAATGGGGGATTCTTCCTTGCTAGCCAAATGCTCCCCAAATTGTCCCAAAGCTGGGATTAAACCCCTCAATCAGAAAATAGGAGAGTATTAGGTTCTAATGCAAGAAACTAGAATTAAAAAGGAATAAAAATGGATTTATGGGGATTTTTGGAAGGGGGAAAATATCTTTTCTTTCTCCAAGTGTTGGAATAAAATAAAAAGAGGCAAGCCCTAATGAATAAGTGTTTATATAGGGTGGAAATCCCTATGTGGCTGGTCATAAGCTCAATAATTAGGGTTAGGGTTTACTAAATGGCCCATGGGCTTAAGTCATGATCAATCAAATCATTAAGCCATAAGTCATTTCATGAAACCACAAGCCATGACTTAAATTCACTTAAACTAATCCTCCTAATCCAAAATTAGTTTCTAATGACTAAAAATAGGTTAACCTAAGTTAGACTAGGATCACCATGGCTAGGGTTAGCTTCTAGGCTAATTCACTAGGTCTCAACAAGTCAAGGTCAACTAGAATTCACCAATTCAATAAATCATCAAATAATTCAGTAAGTCAAAATGACCAAATTACCCCTAGGCTAAAAATGATAATTAAATCATCCTAATGACATGGTTAGGCTCTAGGTCATGCAGTCTCTAGGGTTTCACTAGCAGCACATCAAAATCACAAGTCATGACTTAAACTAGATTTTAAATAGTTTAAAAATATTAAAAATCACCAAAAATTATAATATGAAATAAATATCAATAAATAATAATTATAATTACAAAATTTTAAAATTACCCTCATCTGAAAAACTGGGTGTTACATTACAAGTGCTTAAAGATCCCATGTAATCCTGAAAATATTTGGACTTCTTCCATATTTCATGAAGCTTTTCGTCGGATGGAGGTAACATTTCTTTCTACATACACATCAATTAATACATTACGAAGGACAAACAAACGAGAAAATTGTTAATGCATATGCATTAAAGAATAAAATGCTCACTCACCGTTATCCTCATTGGTAAAAACCATACATTAGCTTTATTGGAGGTTCTTCTCCGTTCCTCCGTGGTGAGAAGAGCAGAGACAACGCCTACAATCTGAATAAATCATTAAAAATGTCAGCGATAGAATCGAAGTAAACATAGATGGCATCTAAGAATACTATCTATACATACCCCATTTTTAATTTTCGTTAAAGGAGCTAAGGACTTCATCTCAAACCGAGACACATAGATTTTGTTGCAAGATGATATTATTTCTCTAAAAAAAGAAACGAATAAATTAGGAGAAAAAAACTGTTGGAATTAAATCAAAACTCATATTACTTACTCGTCGGGTCTATTATCGCCAAAAATATAGTCGTAATAACTCGAAGAACCACTAGTACACTTGCTAGGCTTCGAGGTTGAACCCCTTGTTAAACTTTTCGATGGTGTGATCGGATCTAAATTTTCACGCATTTTTTTCGAAGAACTGCTAAAGTCAGTTTCTTCTGTATGACACAATACGAGAATTCGGTCCATTGCTTCATTATGATTCTGTATCATCACATCCTCCTCATCGGAAGATTCAACGGAAACCACCTTCACATTATTAAATACTCCAGATGAAGATGCCTTCTTCAAAGCTGGAGATTCTTCAATTTTCTCCAAACGTCGAGAGAAATTCATTTGTTCAATTTGTATTGAACCAAGCTTAGAATTGATCGATGCAACTTCAGCTGAAATCGTCGACAGTTGTTGTTCAATCCTGCGCAACATACGCGGAATGAAAGTTTTATTTGGAGCTAGCAACCAATCTTCTACGTCTTCTACATTTTCTACGACACGAGTAGACATCTTGAGAACAAGGAAACTATTGTATTTCAGAAAACTATTCTATGTATTTCATAATGAATAATAGTACTATGAAACAAGAAAACTATTGTATATATAGCAAGAGAGAAGTACAAAAAGTGAGGAAGATGGAAAGACAAATAAATTTCGAGACTAGCAAACAATCTACTAGCCGTTTGATTGAGGAGGGCTCGAGGAAGATTCTACTAGCCGTTTGAAAAGTACAAAAGGTTATCATGATCAACTTCAATTAAGGAACTCTATAAGAGGTTTAATTCCGTTTGATTGAGGAACTCGACGAAGTCCGCCGCGAACCGGAAATTCTTCTTCTTTCCTTCTTCATCTTCGTTTCTCCTTCCACCACCACCACCATGGCCTGTAGCTTTATAACAAAAATATTAAATTGTTAGATGAAACAAAAAAACTAATTACGGAAAGATTACTAAATCAAAATCAAACAGAACACATATTCATAGAAAACATGAGATTAAAGATGAAAGTGTCACAGAAGCAACACCACAATTTTACAACAACTAAGCAGACTCTGCTAAGCAATAACTAAAATTAGGGATTGTGTCCTCCTTGGATTTAATTTACCAAAAGAAGAGATTTGAGAGAACGAGCTTTTATCGGCTTCCTAAATGTACCATTCTCCATCCTAAATGTACCATTCGTTGTCGGTGTCATTATCTAGATCGCCAGCGGCGGTGGTGTCGTCTACATCGTCTACAGACCTGGACACACTGTGTCCTTAGGGATTGTGTCCTCCTTGGATTTAATTTACACAAATAAGAGATTTGAGAGAACGAGCTTTTATCGGCTTCCTAAATGTACCATTCTCTGTCATAAATGTACCATTCGTCGTCGGTATCATCATCTAGATCGCCAGCGGCGATGGAGTCGTCGTCTACATAGCCTACAGACCTGGACACACTGTGTCCTTCCTTTCCGGCCGACACACAATTATTGTTATATATACGTAGTTGCACAAAATATTAAATTACATGGACGAAAGAGAAAGTAAATATGAGTTAATTTAGGGTGTTCATTGAAAAATTGCATTGAAGAATGACCTGCTATAGCAAGTTAACAAGAGGTCAAAAGTCAAAAACAACATTAAATGATGTCTCATGCATTATTTAATCTGAACCGTTGGATGAACATCCAACGGTCCAGATTTGGATGTATCGATACATCTATTGTAGAATTTTCATATATATATATATATATATATATATATATATATATATATATATATATATATATATATATATAGTATAAACTATTAATTTTAAGAAATAATCCACTTTCTCATTAGATCAAGGGCCCGTTTGGTTTGCAGGATTGGACAACGTAATGTAATTGGCATTACGTTGTCAATCTAACTCGGGTGTTTGGTTGGACCAAAAAAAATTAGATGTAATGTAATCGCGATTACAAGTTTGATTACATTACATCAGTTTCTTCTAAACTCAATTACATCGTAAAACCTATGTAATCGCAATTACATTACAACTTAAGCGGAATGTTTGTATGCTATAATTTGGTCTCTTTGTTTGTTTTTGGTCAATTTTTGTTGTTTCTGTTTGTTTTTTGCCCTTTTTTGCCCTTTTTTGCCATTTTTGTTCGTTTTTTGTCGTTTTTGTTCGTTTTTTGTCATTTTTGTTTGTTTTGGTTGTTTTTGTTTGTTTTTTTTGTCGTTTTTGTCCTTTTTTGTCATTTTTGGCCCCTTTTTTTAGTTTTTTTCGGGTTTTTTTGTCGTTTTTGTTTTTCTTGTCATTTTTGTTCGTTTTTTGTTTTTTTTTTTCGTTTTTGTTCATTTTTTGCCGTTTTTGTTTGTTTTTGTTTATTTTTTGTCGTTTTTGCTCGTTTTGGGCCCTTTTTCGATTTTTGTTTGTTTTTGCACATTCTTGGCCGTTTTTTGTCGTTTTGCACTTTTTAAATTTTTTTTGTCGATTTTGTACCTTTTGCACGTTTTTATCGGTTTTGTTTTATTTGCACGTCTTTTGCCCTTTTTGCACGCTTTTTTTATCGTTTTTGGTCAAGTTTTTACGTTTTTTTTGGTTTTTGGTCGATTTTGCACATTTTTTGCCATTTTTGCATGTTGTTTATCGATTTTTGTCGATCTTGTACGTTTTTTACCATTTTTTCACATTTTTATTGTCTTTTATCGTTTTGGTCGATTTTGCACATTTTTTGTCGTTTTTTAATCCTTTTTGCTTTTCTGGGTCTTTTTTTCACTTTTTTTTGTATGTTCGTTTTTTCCGTCTGTTTGTTGTTTTTGTTCCCTTTTTTGTCGTTTTTGGATTTTTTTTTTGCAAGTTTTTTAATCTTTTTGTCGTTTTTTTTCTCGTTTTAATTCCCTCTTGTTTTGGTCTTTTTCGTATTTTCGTTTTTTTGTCATTTCTGTTCCTTTTTATCGTTTTTTATTTTTTTTTGCTCTTTTTTTATTGTTTTTTGTCGTTTTTTCGTCTTTTTTTTTTCCTTTCATTTTTTGTTTTTTTGTCAATTTTTTTTGTTTTTAGTCATTTTTTTATCATTATTGGTCACTTTTTATGGTTTCACATTTTTGATTTTTTTTTTATTGCTTTTTGTTTTTGGTTTTTTTTTCCTTCTGTTTTGTTGGTTTGTCATTTTTTGTATTTTTTTATTTTTTGTCGTCTTTTTTTTTTTCGTTTTTGGTCTTTTTTAAGCAGAAAACAAACCATTTTCCCCTTTTTTTTTTTTCTTTTTAACTTTTTAAATTTTTTTATTGATCAACTTTTTTAATTTTATGTTGTATTTAAAAAAAAATTAAATTAGAAACTTAATTACATTACATGGTACACCAAACATATGAATGCAATTGACATTACATTACATGGTTTGATTACATGTTTCAACCAAACATAGTAATGTAATTGTAATTCCATTACATTACAAACTCAATTACATTACAAACCCAATTCCATTACGATTACGATTACATTACAATGAACCAAACGCAACCCAAATCTCCCTAATCAGGATGTGTGTTATGTCTCCTCTTACTAGCCAACAAAGATAGAAAGCTTTGACCAAATTAAATTGTTTATTAAGATAGTTTGGGGTTCCAATTTTCAACTCGGATTAGTTTATTTAAATGATATACAGAGGTGTATTTTGAAGGTCCACTTTGGACCATGATTCGTACACAGTGTTGTCGAAGTTCAAAAATTTATACTAAGTCATCTTTACGTGTGTTATACATAAAATAATTATAATATTATTAAAAAATAAACAAATAATTTAAATTACATTAAAATATTTTTTAATTAGAATTTTTATTTTTAGTTTAAAATTTTGAATATGTGTTTAGTTAAATAATACAATATACTTAGTTTAAATATTGAATATATTTTATGATTTGTTATATGTTCAGCTATTTAGAAAGATTTAAGAAGATACATATACAATAGTTACAAAGATTTTTAAAATTTTATATTAATTAATGGAGAATATACATGTCTTAGACGGCTCATTTTTTGAGCAATTTCTAAGCCACGTTATATAAGTAAAGAAATCTAATTTAAATATTAAATATATTTTAGACTTTGTTATATCTTTACATAGTTAGAAGGATATAAAAAAATTTAACTACTTAAGAATATGCATGCGCTATAGTTATTTTTTTTGAATATTTTAAAAATAAATTTTTTAATTAATGGTGAATATACATATAGTTTAGTCCTCATTTCTTAGCAGTTTCTAAGTCATATTATACTAGTAATGATGTGTCAATATGTGGATAATAACTAAGTCCATGAAAAATAGCATAAAGTATTCAACCATGAACAAATAACCATAGTAGTAATCTGCAATTGTTGGATTCAATCATTTATGTAGAACTCAAATAAGGAAAAGAAAAAGAAAAAGAATCCTGAATATTAGTTATAGTGGTATTTTACAAACTTAGCGGAGAGACTGCACATCAGCTCGAGACTGATGTGACGGTCTTTCATTTGATTCAGGATAGAGTCCGACAATTGTAGGAGAAATTGGATCCAATAAAAAATTGTCACGTTATTTCAGTTCAGAGCTGACAGAAAGATCCCGTTCGGTAGTCATTCTTTTAACGAAAATGCTAAATGGTCCACCGGGAGGTGGACCACGGCTGTGCCTGCGCCGACGTGTCCACCCTCCATTCGTCCTCCTGCACTACATGGGACCCATGTCCAGAAAATTCGAAACTCTCCTCCAACGGAAGGTCGATGCGTGGCTGCGGACCAGAACCGCGGTCAGAAACCGCGGTCCATGCAACATGGTCGTTATTTTTAATTAATTTTCCCTAACATCTACTCCCAAAAAAGCGGGAGTGGTCTTCCCTGTACGTGGAAACCGAGGTGGAATCCCCCAACGGCCGTTACGGCATAATCCACGTGATCTCTCTCCCTCTCTCTCCTCTCAGGAATCAATGGCTGGTGATTCGATGAAAGAATAAACAAAAAAGAAAATAAAAAAAGAAAGGAAAGAATAGATTCCATTCATTCCAATATCATCCTCCTTATTTATACTCTTCCTCCTCCTCCTTCACCGAACCAAACCCAACAAATAGGAGATAAACTCGGTACGTTCCTATTGTTCCAACCTTTTTGTTTTTTGGGTTTGGGATTGAACTTTTTTTTTTATCTTTTTTTTACAATGTCCGACTTAACATACGAAACTTTGTGCACACTACATTATATCAACCGCTTCCTCCGCGGTTTCATTTCGAGACCGTTCGCTTAACCAAGAAGGTTATAGCTTTCTTCACTGACCATAAGAGCAGTTGAGTTCAGTTTTTACCAAACGCTACTTGTTAACATTTTCTTTTCGTTTCGTTTTTATGCATGAGCGCGAAACTAGTTGACGATGACAAAGTGCACGTAAGATTCCATTTTTGTTCACCCATCAAAACTATATGGAATGTTCACCTCCCAATAAAAAATGACACATGGTATTTTTATCCCACACAAACTACTTTGTAAAAGGATCTCCAACCCTATTGTGAGTTTAGAAAAAATGGTTGTCACATAGGAATAATAAGCTTTCATTTCAAATTCATTCTCTAATGCAAATGTAGAATAAATCATGAAGTTGACATGGTAAGGACAATGTGAAGTTGGTTGTCTAGATATAGACAATGTATTTCACAATGACTTTGTCTCCACATCATCAATTATGAATATAAATATTTATAAAAAAATGAAGAAGTGGAGGAGTTGTCTTAGAAGTTGAAAAAAATACTTTTTATTGTCTTCTCATTTGCATTGGAGAATATTTTTTTATCTTATTGTCTTGAATATCATCTTGTCATATAGAAAATCTTTATCTTGTGTCCCATGCCGCATAGGAATCACAACATAAAACAAGACAATAGGGTTGGAGATGCTCTAAGTGATTTTGTCCACCCACCAAAGTGGTTTTGTACCATATGTCATATTTTTATTGGAAGATGAACATCCTACCTAGTTTTGATGGGTGATCAAAAATGGACTCAAAAGTACTACTCTTTTGTAGCAGTCCAACTCTTTTGCGACAAAACTGTAACTAATAGTACTATAAGCAATTACTTTATTTATTTATTTTCTTCATGCATTCTAATGAGTGTTGGGGAAAAAAAGCATTTGGAGAAAGTGTGCCTTTAATATTTCTTTTTGAGATACACTCCTAAGTGGGAAGATGATGGAAGCAGGATTTGTTTATGATGAAATTGGTCATGGAGAGCACGTACGACATGCATCTTCTTTCTAGTTCTAGAAATGCCACTGTGATTTAAATCCGAGAATTATTAACTGTCTACGATGGAAAGTGACGGACTTTGGATTTTGAGATATGAGGTGAACTCTAAAGTTGTGCGAAGTATAATGTTTATTTTTTTCATCGACCATGATATAATAGTATTATCAATGCAAAATTCAAGAAATAAAGCAATAAATAGTTTTAAAAAAAATTATGCGGACTAAAGGATTAGAGTGATTTTGCTAGATTTTTATTCAGAATTGGACTTATAAATATTAAATAGTTTTTTTTTTTTTTAAATATTGTGACCTCTAAAATTTTAGGGCCGAGACAGCCGCCTCATGGATCTCATATCATCAAGTTCGGACCTGATGACGAGGTGGTGAATTGTTTCTAACAAGAAAGATAAATTGAATATCAGCAAAATAAATAGTGGATCATTTTTTTCAATGGAGACTTGGTCAACACATGAGTATAAGCAATATATATATATATATATATATATATATATATATATATATAATATATATATTTTCAGTGGAGTCAATTGACCATCACTTGTTCCTTACTGTGTCCACCTCTGACTGCAGGACTTAGTTTGTGTCCTATAATTAATTTTATGAATGTACCAAGATTTGAAATCTTGTTTGTTGAAATTGGTCCAAAGAACACTTCTTCTTCTCTAGAATGCTTAATCGAATATAATGAAAACTATGATCTTGAGACGAAGTTGTCTAAGATGTCAAGAAGGATTGCTCGAGGAGGAAATGATAGGTGATGCAACAGAGGCACTCTAACCAACCGAGAAATTTGAACCTTGTTCCTACGTGACCTGATCAATTCGATCAAGTAGGTAGGCATGCCACTTCGATCGTTCAATATGAAAGAAATATGACTAGCTCTACCAATTTTGATGCCATCCTGACGTGGCTAGCATGGTCGTTTAACGACTATATACAGAATGAGGATATCTTCCATGTTAATAATTTGATCGATAATATTTAACTTCTTCTTTTTTTAAGTCGTCTATCGACTATGAGGGATTTAAAGAACACAGGTCACTCTTTAAGCCCCTCTTGAATTAATGCTCCCATAGCTATAGTTTGCAATGTAACAAATATGGCAAACATGATTTAAGTTAAGACTACCATGAAGGCATGTGGTCAACCTTCTTTCTCACAACTCCACCGATTTCTGTTACTTAAAACTAACTCTGTTAAGGCGATTCGGTTCTTTATAGGCCGAAATATTAGGCGTACTCGTACAATGTTTTTCTTCATGAGAGATAAAATGGTCAGAATAAATTCCCCTGCATTTCATTAAAGATGTACTCGGTACACTTAAGCTTGTCGCGGATTGATTTTATGCAGTTGTTTTCCAGTGGGTACCAGCTCAGAGGTCACTGAATCTGACTGATTGAGAAAACAAATTGTCTTCTTAGTTTACTGTTAACTATCCGAAGGTATCGATATTTGGCAAGTTTTTAATACCAGGGAGGGTGTCCCTGTCTTCTGTTATGGATTACTTTCCGAAAAATCATCCTGTGGTGATACCTAATTGCTGATTCCGGTCTACTGTATTGAATACTGGAGAGGCTGTGCCTATCTTCTGCTACAAATACTTGCCGAAACCAACACCTGTTCCATTGGCATTAATGTTGAAATTGTCTGCTTCTTGAAATTCAGTCAGATCTCTTTCATTTCTTTTGGCATGTCTCTCTAAATGTTGGAATAGAGCTTGACCAGCTTCCTCCTCCTCCTCCTTGACAGGTTTGATCACCAAGAGCTTGCAGAAGTTCTGGTAAGAAAACCCGTATCTATAGAACTTGGAAGAAGTAACTTGGTATTGAAGTTTTCATCTAATTGGTTTCCCTTTTTTCTAATTCTTTTCTTGTTTCAGAAGACCAACGCAGAGGAGAAGCCATGAACGCATTGGCTGCGACGAGTAGAAATTTCAAGCAGGCGGCTAAGCTCCTTGGTCTGGACGCTAAGCTGGAAAGGAGTTTACTTATCCCTTTTAGAGAGATTAAGGTGAGGGCCAGGGGGGGTGATGATCTAATTCTCCTTATTTGTTTTCCTTTCTCAAATTACCTCATTTTCAGTTTTATACATACCCGACCTGTCATTTCTGGGTATTGATCCATGCAATAGGATATTACTCATACAGTTCAGACTGTCTAATTTATTTTGCAACATTTTTGTAGTAAAAGTTTCTCTTTTTCTTCTTAAGTTATGTTCTCCTAGTATTTATTATTGACAATTTAGCATTTGTAGACTGAAAAAAGTATTAAGGTTGTTGTTGATGTTAAGGAGGACATGGTCCTTAACGCAGCTGAAGTGAAGAAAAAGATTCAAATAGCACCCCAGAAGTTTGGGGACAAACGCTCTGTTCTTGTTTATTTCTGCATGCATAGATTATTCAATCCAAGAGTTCAAATTCTCTGCCAATTTCTTCCCATTTCGTATCATATGTTTTCACTCTGTTTTTTCAGCTCCAATGGGGTTTATCAATTCTACGTTCTTTTTGGATGTATGATGTATATACTTTTGATGGATTTTTCTGTATCTTGGTTGATTCCCATATCAATATTTCGGTCCTCCTGGTTAGCTGATCCTTAGAAATCATTGAATCGAGTATATCAAACGAATTAAGGGTCACCTTCTTAATTCTTCAGATATTATCTTAATTTCAGAAATTCTGAATTTTAAATGCAGGTCGAGTGTACGATCCCCAAAGATGATGGCAGTTTGGCATCGTTTGTTGGATTCAGGGTGCAACATGACAATGCTAGGGGCCCTATGAAGGGAGGAATCAGATACCACCCTGAGGTGGGTCTGATTATGTTCTTTTTTTTCCCTCTCTGTTTTGAAGTATATATTCATCAAGTTGACTTCTAGGAGAAAGATTCTTGGTATCTCTGAGGTTGTAGCATTTATACTTGAGCCATGCAACACAATAAAGAAGCACATTGATGCCATCGCAAAAGTAATTTATTGCGTCAAGTTCTGACTATGATAGCAGTGAGAACCCTTGGTGACTAGGTTATTTTAACAGCACATTAGTCGACTTTCCTGTTTCTAAGACTGCAACAAGAAGTTTATCTTGGAAGTGCTGGCATTAGAGATACATTATAAATTTCAATCACGATTTAGGATTTTGATACATCAATGAATAGCCAAGATTTTTAACTTGTTCTTCTCTGTTCGCTCTCTTCTTTTCCTTTCTTCCTGTTTATCTCATGAAATAGTTTATTATTTAATCAAAGTGCTACTAATATTACTTGTTTATCACTATTGTTTGTGACTGCGAAAATCAAGATAATTTTATAATGTTGAAATGACAAGTTTATGTTTTTAAGGCATTCCTTATACTACCAACAATGACCTAAAAAGGTATCGTCCGAGGAATTAAGCATTTTCGTTGTGACAGCATCATAAAAGTATCATTGGGATGGATGTAACTAATTGGTCCATTTTATGGGCAAGCTTGATGAAGGATCAGACAGGGATCACCATGCTTGAACACTGAAAAGAGGCTGATTCAATCCTGCACGAATGTATTCCACATATGTGTCTATCAGGCTTTACTCTACAAGCTTGGATATGGGCACACAAATCTAATTTTTGATGCCAAGTCGTAAATTTATTGAGGTCAACCTTGCGGCTTGCTATCCGGTAAAATATTGTGTCAGACGACGAACAATATGAAAGGCGAGGATCCACAATGAATGATCTAATGATCTTTGAAGATGCATCACATGAAATTATAGAAATAATAGGAATTTACTTATGTTGCACGAACATGGATACAACATGACGTGGTGAGGACACGACACGTGCACAAACTCTTATTTTGTTGTGTTAGTGTATTTTGGAATCTTTGAGTTGTGTCCAATATGTGTCTGATACGTGTCATACACAAAAATGATACACTTTTTTGCAGTGTCCATGCTCCCTAGGAATTAGGAGAAAGATAATGAGAGAGAAATATTTAAGTTGGCTTTTCCCAACAAAAAGTTCCTTTTATTGAATCTCTTCTTTCGATCATGTACTTCACCAAGCCTAGTGTGTAACCTTGTATCCAACATACCAAATTTAGTGTCAATTTTTTCCTATACTACAGCAAATAAATCTAGCATTCATTTCGGCGACTAGTTCAACAAATTGTGTATAAGGTCCATATATATCCCTAGTATTCTATTCTACCACTATGCAACTACATAAACTAGCCTAGAAATAACGTTGGCTCTTATACCACTTTGATCCAAAACAGGTCTAATAGGCGAGGCTCGTAGTATCAGTATCGGAATTGGTTTGGGACCGTTCCATCAAGTATCTGTATAGGTGGTTTCGACATTTTCAGCAGTTTATATCAAAGTATCGGGTTCTTTGTTTCAGAAAGCAAAAAATGATACAAGCATTTTCAAAAGCTAGAAAAATATTTGATACATTATGACATATTTATATATATATATTTTCTAGTTTTAAATAGAATAATATTCAATATTGTTGAGTTATTTATCAACAATAGATAGTATTATTTATTTACTTGCCTTTAGACATTGTACAATCACAACAAATAGTTTTTAAGGAAATATCGATAAATGTTGTGAACATATAGGTATACAACTTCGACAAATGTTAATGGTTATAATGTGTCGATAAGGAATCTTATCAACACATCGATCATCGGAACAACCAAATCATTGTGTTGACACTATCTTGCCCTATTTTATTTTCTTTTTCGTTCAATTATTATCTGTCAAATTGACTAGAGAAGAGACCCAAGGTCGGTATTGACTATCGACCGGTATCGGTACTGACATTATAGTGTCAGGATATGCCAAAACCGATACAATACGGATGATACGCATCGATATTAACAAGTAAGGGTCTAAACTTGATAATCACTAACAAAATAAGAGGAAGCAAGTTATAGCAATGATCAACAAATATCTAAAGTTAAACTACTTATATCGATCACGTAATATCAATTAAGATCGAGTGTGCTTGATTTGTAGATCATCCTCATATTCAGTCGAAACAAAAACTCAAAAATTAATCTTCATACGATCATGTGATGAATACGACAGTGGCACAATACTTTATGGAAATATATGGAAAATAGTAGAGAACGAGAAGATTTAGAAAAATTAGGGTTACTCTTAATACCAAATTTTTTCCACAAACTCAATCTCTTTGTAAAAGAGACTTGTACATGCATCTATGTTCATAAAAAAACCTTAATCTAACTAGGACTCGACAACCCTAACCTAACTATGACTCAATAGTAGGCCCATAACGTAAACCTCATCCTTAGACAACTCAACAACTAGAATTCTGAACTAATACGTTAATTAAGGCAATAAAAATTCTAAACTAAATTCGACTAGGACTCAACTTGGAAATCTACTCGGACTCGAAATGGTCCACCATCACCCATCCTTTACAGAAAAAATTGGATCTGATTAAGGATTTTGCACAGTGCCAGTACATTGGAGGATTTTGAGCAAGTTCTCCTGGCTTTTTTTTGTTAACCATACTAGTACAATTAAGGAAAGATGTTTCTATATTCTTAGAGCATCCAGATACCCATTTGTAGATTTCCTTATGGATCAAATTCCCCTTGTTTGTTTGGCTTCTCCTTCCTTTTGTACAAAAGCAGCTCTTAAACTTCTCATTCATGACTTTTGAATGTTTCTCGTTAGTACAGAGGCAAAATCATTGCCAAATAGTTGCTTCTTGTAGTTAAGAAAAAGGGTGACATGAAGCCTTACCCCTTACTCTCATAGCCATATATATGCAGAGGCTATTCCACGACTCAAACCTGCATCTTCCAGGATGCGAGCAACAAGCCTTACTGTTGTGCCAAGCGACAGCCTCTTGTAGTCCAATTTTGTAAATAAAGTGGGTAGTGGGTTCCTACATATAGTTGCATTTATAATGTTATCACACGCGCTAATGGTAGCAAACTTTTATATAACTAAAGTGGGTCTACATATAGTTGCATCTATAGTGCTATCACACGCGCTAGTGGTAGAAAATGTATACATATATCATTTGAGGAATCTTGCCCCAATCTCAGTCCAAATCTAAAACCAGTATCTGAGAAGCATATTTTGCATGCATTTCTTTTTCATCCACCAACACTGTCGTAATTTCTTAATATTTGTCACTACATATTCTTTAAAGATTATCAATTACAGGTGTATTTTGACAATAGCCATCCTGTCTTTTGGCTAGGATGCCAACTTGTAGGAGATTAATTAGATGTTAGGCTATTCAGCTTTTTAAGGCATTAATTGTTAACCTTCTGGGGAGATGCAGGTTGACCCAGATGAGGTGAATGCCTTAGCACAACTAATGACTTGGAAGACAGCTGTAGCAAACATTCCGTATGGAGGAGCTAAAGGTGGAATAGGATGCGATCCAGGAGACTTGAGCATATCTGAGCTTGAGCGGCTTACCCGAGTTTTCACGCAGAAGATACATGATCTCATCGGCATTCACACTGATGTTCCAGCACCTGATATGGGAACAAATCCACAGGTTACTGATTTATTAATATATTTCTGGCCTTGTACCTTTGAATTAAATAAAATAGGTGGAAGTACAGACGTATTTTACACCGTGTTTTTTTTTCGTATTTGGAAACAGACGATGGCTTGGATACTAGATGAATACTCAAAGTTTCATGGCTATTCACCTGCTGTTGTAACTGGAAAACCTGTTGTGAGTACAATACAAAAACTGCCTCTATCTTGAAAAAACGTTTGTAATAATAGATATAAGTTGCATTGTGCTGCCATGTTTTGCTCTCAGTAGCTAGCCATTTGGTAATCCGGTGTTTAGATTACTTCAGCTCATGTGTCATGTTATTTTTCTATAGACTTTTGCTTTTGTGCAACTCCAAGGTGATCTTGAAATTTGTCTTGCCTCCACCTAACAGGTATAGGTGGGCCGGTTTCATCGTAATTAGTTAGATAAATTTTGATTTTTCGGTATTCTGTAAACGTGAAGAGGGGTGTGTAACAGGTAATGCCGTTCTTCCTTTTTGTCTTAAACTAGTTACGGTGTTGAAGTTTGTGTTGCAATATGCAAAAAAGGATAAACTTTCTCGAGTCTTATTGAACTCATCCTGGTTTAGAGTTTTATGATTGGTAAGACAAAAAAAAAAAAAGACTTATGATCTAGTAAAATCTGTTTTAATGTATGGAAAATAAATGTTGATTTGATGATCTAGTAACACATGATTCAGGAAACAAGAAGTCAATATGCCACGGCAATGCTACACTGGACCTTGATTGTTTATGCAGATTACCCAAACACCCGGATGGGTGCTTGGGGTCAAAACTACCTAAAAGAACCCTAATGTAGATATTTATTGCCATTTAATTTTCATATATTGTTATACTAAGTTGTTCAGAAACATGTGCAGAGAGGTATTCTTCAAATTCTCGACTATTATTAGAAATGGTCATGTCACTTTAACCCTTGAACCTTAGCGGCATTACTGTGACACCCGTAAATTCTACATGAAATTATTTTAAATACTGATAGCTTTAAGTTCTAAAAAAAAGTTGACATGACCCTACCTGGATTACTACTTGGAAAAATAGGCCAGTGAAACAACTGGAGATAAATAGCATGGTATGCCACCGCCTATACAATGAAAAAGTCTTTATGAGGTAATCAGGTATGTAAAATTCAAGGTGTTGTTCAAGCCATTCATCCTATAAAACGTTATTGCTTGAATTCTACAAGAATCCCTGAAACTTGAGCTGCATATGCGCAAGTTTCAAATTTCTTAAAGGGGTAACCTTGCTTTCACCTGTTGGGTAAGAAAGCAAGAATTTAATGGAGGGGAGTTTAATATACATATATTCATCAACATGAAATGACCTGTTATGTAGGATAAGTTTCTTTTCTTTTTGTATGCATGTGCTATTGATTTACTATCTATAAACAGCTAGGAATCCGTATTGTAACACTTCTGATTCTGAACAACATAATTAATATGGTAGGATAACTCTGATAAAACCTGAAACATGCGCTCTTGATATCTTTCCAGCTCCAGTTATTTTGCCTCTATTCAATTTCTTTCCAGAGCTATGTCTTATGTACTTATTCACTATGTTACATGTATTGACCCTACTTTCTTAACACTCCATGCTGAATATGACTCACCCACATCTGTGAAGAACCCAAACATGGTTAAAATGATTTGGCATAATCATAATCATAATCATGCCAAACATAATTAAGATATGTGAAAGTAGCATTTCATTGCAGTGTCATTTCTAGAACTTTTGGGGGCCTACTTACTATTTAGTACATACTTAAATATATATATTAAGATCTAATGTTTTAAATATGTATATAGATATGTTTTCACAAGTATATACAACTTAATCTATGCATTGCCCGTATCTCAATTCTTTTTAAAAATGTTGTATTACGATGTCGTGTCTGTATCCATGTCAAGGTCCGAGTACCAATATCGATTGTTTCAATAGTTTCGGCAGTTTGGATCAGAGTATCAGGTTTATCATTTCGGAAAGCCAACAATGATATAAAATATTTCAAGTAGCTAGAAAATATTTGATATATTTTGACGTAATTTGTATATTATATTTTGCTTCTCGTTAGTTTTAAATAGAATAATATTCTAATTGTTTATTTGCTTTCCTTTAGACATAGTGCAACCACAATAAATAGTTTTAAATTGAGTAATATTAATATTAATATTAATAAATGTCGTGAATTTATATATGTACAAATTCAACAACTGGTAATGATTACAATGCATCAATAAGTAATCTTATCGACACAATGTAACTTTGTCAACCTTAGTACAACTGTACCATTGTTTTTGACGCTTTTTTTTCATTGTCTATCTTTTTTTCGTTTAATTTTTTTTCTACTGAAATGAATGGGAAAAGACCCCAATGTCGGTATCGGTCACTATTAGATCGTGACATGCCAAAACCAATACATTGGCCATACCGTAGGCCGATACTGTAAATTATGATCCATGTCTGTGCAACCTAGCTTATTTGGGAAACATTTTCATATGGCCTAAATTCCCTTACTATGTTCTGATGAGCAGCATTTCAATTGCTTGTTTTGTTATGCATATTACATATACTCAAGATTAAAGCTACAGTGTCTGGCTTGGTCAAACCAAATTATTTTCTTCTTGAAGGACCTTGGTGGATCTCTGGGTAGAGATGCAGCTACTGGAAGGGGAGTCCTATTTGCAGCAGAAGCCCTGCTGGCAGAGAACGGAAAGAGCATCTCAGGCCAAAAGTTTGTTATACAGGTATATGCCACATACCTATGTACCTGCTATTTTTTTTACGGAAAGTTTTACAGACAAGTCAGACATGGAAGGAAGCCCTATTCATTCAATTATTCTTGTTAGTCTTTACTAGATAGCTACTCGTATAGGATCATTTATAAATAAAACGACAAATGATGAACGACAATAAAATCATGCTCAAGTCACTTTCTTTTCTCACTAGAGCCAAAACAGAGGATAACAGAATAAATTACTAAAGTTATGAGACTAAATAGCTTTAACTTTCATTAGTGGTTAAGCCGGGTGAAGATGTGGGCTTAAAAGCGCCTTATGGTTCAATTGAAACGTATTTCAGTGAAGATTTGATATTGGAAGAAAATGCTGTTATCCTTTCTAGATCGATTGACATTAATCAAGTAACTGGTGTATCTTATTAATCATAAAGAAATATTGTGCAATTACCCATAATCAATATCATATTGCATTTCATTTGAATTATTTGTGTCCTCCTTTGAAACAAAAGATCTTTTGATGGACTATGAAAGAAGTATTTAGCTTAGAACTGAAACCTGTTTTTGTTCTAGGGTGATGTGATAAAAAAAATTATGAAACAATTTTCTGAAACTGGTCGTCTTTAATGTGTTTGTTTTGGTCTACAATTTCTTTTGAAATCAGGGTTTTGGCAATGTGGGTTCCTGGGCAGCCCATCTTATCCATGAAGCCGGTGGAGAAGTTGTTGCAGTTAGTGATGTCACAGGAGCAATTAAGAACAAAAATGGTCTGGACATAAAGAAATTACTTAAGCACTCGGTCGAGAATCGTGGTATCAAAGGTTTCAATGGTGGGGATGCACTTGATCCCAACTCACTGTTAACTGAAGACTGTGATGTTCTCATTCCAGCAGCACTTGGTGGTGTTATCAACAGGTTCTTCCTTTCATTTTCACAAGAGCTAAATGACAACCAAAAATATAACTTAAAGTCCATTACACATATCAATGAATAATTAAATTTTGTTTAGTTACAGATAGGTCTCTTCAATTAAAATTGTATGAATATGACACTTTCACACTGCTAAACTAATGCTAATTTTAAGTTCTTTTATTCTATATAAACATTCTGAATTCTCTGCAATGTACCTTATAATGAAGAGAAACTTATATATCTAACCAAATTCTTCTCTCTCTATGTTTAAAAGGGAAAATGCAAATGACATCAAAGCCAAGTTTATAATTGAGGCAGCAAATCATCCAACGGACCCAGATGCTGATGAGGTGAAACAAGATTACTAAAGCAGTACAAATATAGTAGCCTATCTCAAGTAACACGATATACGAGGAATCTCACATTTTTCACCTATTTTCCAGATTCTATCAAAGAAGGGCGTTCTTATTCTGCCAGATATATTTGCAAATTCAGGTGGAGTGACTGTGAGTTATTTCGAGTGGGTTCAGGTATCATGTTGCTTCCCTAATTCATTTGTTTATCTAATGTTCTTCAAGTATATATATTCATTTCAAATCACAAAGGCTTTATAATGTGCATTATATTCTTTTTTAACTATGTTTACCTCATAATTCGCTATAGCATATCTAAAAATCCAGACTCAGGTTCTTGTTTGAACTTGCTCGATTGAGTTGGCGTGATTACCTAAAACTTTCAATATTACATCAACTTTAGAATGGATAAGATCTTAGCTACTCCAAATCTCAAATTTAGGGTTGCCTATGTTTCTCGGTCACATTGCTAATGCTGCATTAGTACATTTGATCAGGACTAGTGATTTACTGCGGGTATCTTAGCCTAAAGGTCAATCCCTCCTACTTTTACCATCATAGTTAAATACATAAGGTTAAGGAATTATACAACTGCAGAAATTGGAAGAAAGAGTTCACGGCCCCTTCTAGAAAGTTGCATCATGCATGTTTAGTTCAAAGAGGCAATGCTGACATTTCAAACTGTACATGAGAAAGTTGCCATTAGTAAGACCCCGAAGTGGGGTACAAATTGTTGGAATGAGTTCAAAGTACATAGATTCTACATTCAGACATAATCTCTTGTAGAAAGATGTCACATGATGTTAGTTTCTTGCAGAAAGATGTATCCTAAGTTCAAATCATATAATGCTGAATATTATCAGGCATGCTTAGATCCTTTTAGAAGTTTGAAGTGTCTCAAATCTTTAGAGGTAGTTTGACACTAAACCTAGTAAATGAGGAAAGTGCTTCTAGGACTCTTCGTAGAGATTGTTGTAACATTTTGGAAGAAAAAAATTCTTCTATGTTCATAACCTAGTTTGCAAAATCGGCAGATATCGATATGATACGACCGATAATGATACGGTTTGGCATGTCCCGACCCGGTACTGACCGATATCGACGTGGGGATCTCTTTTCCAGACAATTCTGCTGAGAAAAATTCATCAATGGTGTAAAAGCATAGTAAGGTTGTAAAAGCATATAAATGAAGAAATTTTATTTATAGCAGGTAAACCAACCGACAATGGTAACTATTAAATTTAAAAAGTACTAAGAAACAATACAAAATAATTAAAATTATGCCTAAATGTACAAAATATTTTTTTCTAAAATTTTAAATTTTTATTAATAGTTATTTGCTTTCCGATACCAAAATATCCAATATTCCAATCAGAAACCGTCGATAGTGCCGATACTGCCGATCCCGATACTTATAGGAATGGAACGATACTTATTCCGATATTGATACTGTGAACCTACTTCATATATAGGCCTCGGAGAGAAATACATGCACTTCAAATCAGGTAATGCTACGTACTATTGAGGTAGAGACAGATAGAAGTTTATCTTGAATTTAAGTGAGTATAAGTGCGCCATTATTCTCCAGTTTTGGACCAGTATGTTGTCTGACGCAATCTTCCCCAAATAATGTGGTCTAAGACACAAAACTGGATGTTTTGCGATTACGATTACATTACAGTGTACCAAACAGGGCATAGATTTAGATCAGTTTCTATGTTTCTTGTAAGAGGATTCTGGAATTAGAATTAGCTAATAAAGCAAGTCATAAAACAAGCAGATTCTACCCAAAAAAGAAAAGAAAAAAAAAAATCCCAGTGTCGTGAGATTCCTACCAAATACCTATACATGAGGGCTTGGGGGGGAGGGTCAGGGCGTATCTGCTAGGTGCCAAGCCTTTCCTGCCAAGCGACACTACCTTTCCACCATAAAGAACTCTTGGAGAAGACCTGACACATAATACATAATGATGAAACTAGGAAAGTTTAAAGTATTAAACTTATTGAATTGGTAAATTTTGGATTTCTTTTTTTTTTCTTTTGTTACAATTTTGACGCAATATTTGAACTTGCAGAATATCCAAGGATTCATGTGGGACGAAGAGAAGGTTAACAGAGAACTGAAGACATACATGACCAACGGATTCAAAGATGTGAAGGAGATGTGCAAGACCCACAACTGCGACCTCCGCATGGGAGCCTTTACCCTCGGAGTCAACCGAGTTGCTCGTGCCACTGCCCTCCGTGGTTGGGAAGCATAAACATAAGAAATTCGATCCCCCCACCCCACCCCACCCTACCAACCCCCCAACCCCCGCGTCGGGTGTGGCAGTTTATCAATAATAACCTAAGTTTTCTGTTACCTGTAGAAAATTATGACCTAGTTTTTGAACTTGAGCTCTAGCTTTACTCTTTTCCAGACATTGGCCCATATATCATACATGCCATGGCTCTCTCTTTTGATGATATGGTCCGTATATTTCTAGATAATGAGCTGCATTACTGATTACGTGGCGACCAGTCGTGCGTTCCTGTGATCTTGCAGTTGAAATGTGATTTCTGACTACGTGCCTGTTGCCTGAAAAATGGGCTGGCTAACTCGTATGTCGTGGTTGGGTTATGCTACATTACTCGTTACTGTCATTGGAACTCAGACAATTAATGTAGGAAAAAAAAAAAAAAACTTCCTTTTTCACCTGCAACGTACTAGTTAAGGATCTGGTGGGGGTTGGTTGCTACATCTTGCACCAGTCATTCCTTCTCACCTAAAACTTTTTAAGAGTTGGCCCAATGAATCATATATCCCTCATTAGCAGCAATCAGTGCTCCAAAGTGAGACTAGATAGAGTAACCTGGAAATTCCATGGATCAACAATGACGATCATCTCGTATTACGGTCATTTACATGCTCCTTTCCTCGTGCAAGTCAACTGGAAAAACAATGCACCCAAAAACAAACCAAGCTGTCCCCTAAATTCCAATAAACCTTGAACAATTTGACTCACCTTTGAACAATTCGAATCTACATGTTACTGCCCACCCCACCAAAACCAAACAGCTGAGAAGAGTTTTTCTTAGTCTCTTTAAGTTTCATGACATACTTGGCTAGCAACAAAAACCCAGATTACATTAAAAAAATAACCACCATTTAACAAAGAGGAACCCCAGATAAACTAATAGCTCTGTCAGATTCCAACATGGATTTATCAGATTTCTAATTCCCACTTTTCCACTGAGCTTCCTGTAAGAATCTGATGATACAAACTTGACAAATTCAACAAAAAACTTATGCAATAAAATATCCTTCAAAATCATCGAGATTGTACCAGCTTAACATTCATACACTGATCAAAAGCTCTAGAAGAAACTAGGAATGGTAGAAGACATAATATGCTGTGGTACTCTAAAACCTTCTGCCTCTAAAGCCGCCGCCACCACCACGACCACCTCTGGGCGGACCCCTGCCACCTCTAGACAGACCCCTACCACGGAAACCTCCACCTCGTCCACCTCCTCGCCCCCCGCCTATTCCTCTACCACGCCCTCCACCTCTACCACCAGATTGTTGCTGTCCCCTGCAAAAGTAACAGCAGCACAAGAATCCTATGTTATATTGAACGGTCTAGACACAAAAAGGAAAGAAAAAGAGAATAATTAAAACAGTAAAATACAGCAAAGAGTTCTCTCTTAAGGCAAGGTCAAAACCTATTGAAATCTCAATTTAAACATTTAATAGCCAAAACTACTCATCAAATAAAAGACAATGGTTAATCTTTTTTTCTTGGTCAAGAGGCTTTGAAGCTTCAATGTCGATCCATTAGGCATAATGTAGGATTAGAAGCATTAACTATTACTCGGTAGAACAATTTTTTGTTGATTGGTGCAGACTGCTGAATCATAAGAGAAACTGAAAAGCAATAGAGGTCTAGGATTATAGAGAGTTCCTAGTGCAATAAGCACATGTTCGACGTTCACGTGAAGTTGGAAATAGAGGATTAACATAATATAGATGATGCCATAAAATTGATAGGCTGGGTCATGTATGACCTTCATGTCAAGCTTGAAAGAGCATGTACATATTGTCATCCTCAATGAGAATAATCTTCTCAAAGAGCAACAGTGAAACAGTTTTTCCTACCTATCAACTATGTGCACGTGTATTGCACATATTTCATACTACTTGGAAAGGGAAAACAATATTTTTTTTATGAAGTGAGAAGAGCAAAGTCCCTTAATTTTTTACTAATTGGGAAGAGCAAACAACAATCTCCTTAAGAAAATTCCTCCCCCATATGTAATTACCTAACTACCCATGTTAAATTTAATAAACAATTTTAATTAGTAAAATAGATAGGTTATTTTTTAGAACAAAAATTCCATGGTGAAGCCAAATTTTCTTATTATATAGTAGTATAGATATTAAAGCCATTAAATGTTTTCAAGTGCAAATAAAAGACACCACATCTCAATTCAAAAATTGAAAATATAACTAAAACTTCCCTTTTTGAAGCAGTTGCCTCTTAGGAAACTGAGACAACTGTGAAAGGAAATGACTACGAAAGGTGTCTGAACAAATAAATTGACAGGCAATGCTAGGGGGACACCAAAATCTGACCATATTTTGCTCACTACATGTGGCAACTTATGCGTTGATCATGTGTGGGACCACCGCATTAATGTTATCAACACAGGCTGTAACATCATGTGGTCAACAAAATGTGGTCAGATTTTAGTATCCTCTTAGCATATTGAATTTACTATAGTTATAAGACTAGTATTATGTGAGTATCCCATAGTTATAAGACTAGTATTATTTGCCTATCCTAGAGTGGACGAGAATGCAGGTGAAATGCAAATGACTAAAAAAGTTCTCTAAAAATCAAACTAAAAGAGATGCAGTTGGTATTTTCCTTTCAGCTCAGTGTAATAAGCCAACCACTTCAAGTTGCAATAAAAGAAAAGATCGTCACTCTTCCATCTTTCCTTCCCCAAACATATGCAGATAAGGTACATACTATAAACAACATGTTGATATGTGATATATAAGATGATATACATGTTTTGAGTAGTCAATCATGGTTTGTGTTCTTATAGTTTTTGATAGATTAGTGAATGTTAAAGGTGATAACAAAATTGGCATCAAGTTGAACTATCACAAATTCTTTTAGATACTCTACAATTAGACATATGAAGGTAACAAATCTTAGGAACTTGACTTACTTTGGCTGTGTTAGAAATCGAGAAAGCGGCAAAAGCTTTAAAGGGTCAATGTAGAACTTGTCTCCAGAAGAGTAAGAAGTAGCTATGATGCCCTCCATCATCTTAATTGAGAAGCACTGCAAGATTAGTGACATATAAGCTCTCTTGAATGAAACAAAGACTTGCATTTTGTACTTACATCCCTCTGAAAGAAATATTCAGCATATTAATCATATAAAATGTCCATTTATAAGCCTCATATTGTTGAACATTTACAATGGAGTCCTCTATTTCTTGACATATTAGTCACAGTGCAAAGTTCGTGTGGTTAATAGTCTAACCTAATAAACTAAAAACATTATACTCACCTCCAAAAAGGACCATCTTGTGCCATGAGGCTCCCACTTATGTACAGGAGGGTCAAGATGTGTGCAACCTAAGACAAATTTTTCTAACCTTATCCTCAAACATCACTACAAAAAGCATTCATCCATGTCCCACGAGGATCCCTCTTATGCAGGTTCTAGGGAGGGTCAAGAGGTGGTTTCCATGACTCGAACCCGCATTCCCAAACCATGCTTACCCAAAACATGGAACGCTCCGGAAGACTAAATGGAAACATCAACATGCTACGCTAGTTAAACTCCCTAATTGCATATCAAACAAAAACATGGTAAAGGAAACACATGATGCAAACATGTGTTCGGAACACAATTTCCTGCATATATAGCTAAGTCTGGAAACACAACCTCAAACATTACCACTTTAACAAAATTTCTTGAACGGCTAAGTACCTTAATGGTACCCCAACTATATCTTTTGAGCCTTTTTTTGCACCTAAACTTTCCACCGCTTGATTTTGGCATCCCAATTTTATAAATTGCTCTTTTGACGCACCACCTTTCGTCAATTTTGAAGCACATCGAGACCACTTCAAAAACATATCTTGTAGTACAAAAGCACAATTTAAATAATTTTAATTCCGGATATTGTTTTGAAGTGGTCCCTATGTGCTTCAAAATTAAAATTTGCTTATAAAGAACAATTTATAAAGTTGGGTTACCAAAATCGAGCAGTGAAAAGTTAAGGGGCCAAAACTCTCGAGCACTATAGTTGGGGGTGTCATTAGAATAATTTAGCCTTTCTTGAACTAGTTGTACTTACAAAATGATGCGTACTTTTAGTCTTCAGTTTCTCCTCTCTAATCTAAATATGACATGCAAACTTCTCAAAAATTCTAAAATTGCACATTCATAGCGATCTATAAAGAACAAAAAAAAGAGAAAAAGAACAGAAATCATTCAAATCTCCCAAAAAAAAAAACTTACTGATTCGTTGATGGGACCGAAGATCTCATCGACCTTTCCGATCTGGGTCTTGTTCTGCAGATATATCGGCGCGTTGAAGTAAGGGATCTTCTCGTTCGTCAGCTTCGTCACCGCGTCCCCTTCACAAGCGTGTAGGAACGCCGAAACCTCTGCAAAAGAATAATAATAAGAAAAGAAAATATATTAGGATTTTGATGTAGAAATCAAATGGTTCGGAGAGGAGAAGAGCCGGACCTACGACTTCGGAAGGGGGACCCTCGTCGCGGAAGCCGCCGCGACCTCCGCCGAAGCGCCCACGTCCGCCGCCCCGGCCGCCGTCTCTGCCCCTGAAGCCGCCGCCGCCTCTCGGTGGACGCATTTGGTTTTTTCCTTTTTGATGTGGATGGAGTAAAACCCTAACGCTGGAATGCTTGGATTGGGAGTGGGGACTACGGTTTTGGAAGGTTTAGGGGTTTTATTTGGTTCTAAATTTCTGAGAGCTTTCACAATGAGAGAAGTTTCAATGCTACGTTTGACTTCGGTCAAAATTTGTAGCACTTAAAAAGTTGCAGTGAGTATTTGTCCGTATTTGATTGGACTTTTTTCTATAGAAAATATTTGCATCATAATTTTTTTGGGTCCGACTATTGGCACCCCACCCATTTCTAAGTACACCCCAAAATTAAATTAAAAAAAAAAAAAACCCCTAAAAGTCCTATTCTACCCCCCGCTGAGTACACCCCACTCTCCTCCCTCCCCCCTCCTCCTCCTCCCCGCCGCCTCTCCTCCTCCTCCGACCAGTCCCCCTCCTCCTCCCCGCCGCCTCTCCTCCCCCTCCGACCAGTCCCCCTCCTCCTCCCGCCGCCACTCCTCCCCCTCCGCCGCATCTCCTCCGACCCCCCCGCATCTCCTCCCTCCCCCCTCCTCCTCCTCCCCGCCGCCTCCTCCTCCTCCTCCTCCTCCGACCCTCCCCCCCCCCCCCCCGGCTCCTCCTCCTCCGTTCGAATTTTTTTTGGGTCGCGGTCGTCGGGGATCGGAGAGGAGGAAGAGGAGGAGGAGGAGGCGGGTCGGGATGAGGGGGGTCGGAGGAGGAGGAGGAGCCGCGGGGGGGAGGGTCGGAGGAGGAGGAGGAGGAGGAGGAGGAGGCGGCGGGTCGGAGGAGATGCGGCGGAGGGGGAGGGGGGACTGGTCGGAGGGGGAGGAGAGGCGGCGGGGAGGAGGAGGGGGACTGGTCGGAGGAGGAGGAGAGGCGGCGGGGAGGAGGAGGAGGGGGGAGGGAGGAGAGTGGGGTGTACTCAGCGGGGGGTAGAATAGGACTTTTAGGTTTTTTTTTTTTTATAATTTAATTTTAGGGTGTACTTAGAAATGGGTGGGGTGCCAATAGTCGGACCCAATTTTTTTTACCAATTGTAGTATTTGATAGCCTATATTTTTCATGAAATTATTTTTCAAAAAACTATAATTTTCCATATTTTTATCTAAAATTGTGGAAAATAAAACTTATCCAAACTCATAGGAAAATATAATTTTTCATAAAAAATAACTACTTTTCGTGGAAAATGATGGCAATCAAACACCCAAATTAAGTTTTCCATGAATTTTTTCCTAGAAAAATAATTACATGAAATTAATTTCTTTTTCACATATTTTTCACCTTGCAATCAAACGCACCCTATAATATGTGGAAAAGAAAGCTCTCATAATATTTCAGATTTGGAGCATGTCCTAGCTCCTCTATGTTAATTTATAGACCCATTAAAATCAATTATTAACAAACACGAAAGGAAAATAAAAAGACAAAAGGAGGAAAAATCTTACCAAATAAGGTGAGGAAAGTAAATAGGGTAAAGGGAGAGAAAAGATGAAGTTAACTTGGAATGTATTGTTGTGTGTCAATTCATAGGACACTACAGAAATGGTAATTTGCACAATTTTTAATAATTTAGAGTATGTGTTTGGAGTGTCTTTATTGTGGATGTTCTAAGTGAGAGTAAGGGCACTCTTGTACATGGAGGTGTTAATAGGTAGGGGTGAGCATTATTCGATTTTGGACCGAAAATCGAACCGAACGGGACCGAATAAGAGATTCGGTTCGGTTTTAAAAAAATCAGTTCGATTTCGGTTTCGAAAATACTAAATTTTCTTATTCGGTTTCAGTTTTGGTCCAAAACTGAAAACCTAATAAATATATATATATATATATATATATATATATATATATATATATATATATATATATATATATATATATATATATAAAACAAAAAAATGCAAATAAATCGAAAACCGAACTGATTTAATTCAGTTCGATTTGATTAGGTTATGGGCCAATTCGATTCGGTTTCGGTCCAATTCGGTTCGATTTGAACCGAATTAACCGAATGCTCACCCCTATTAATAGGATAGGACGGCCCAAAATCTGCTCAGAACCCGGTCCAATCACATTCGAGTCAGGTCGTCTCAGACCCAGTCAACGAGCTGGCCCGGCTTGACCCACCCCTCTCTGCGGGTCGGACTCGAATTGGGTTCTGATTTTACCAACTCTGGTATGACCTAGCTCCCAAGCGATTCAAGTCGGGCTTAACCCACAAAAAATTAGTCGACTCGATCTCCTCCCTATGCAGGCCTCACCTCCTTTATTTATAACCATATGGAGTTATTTTACCGTATTATCTCGCTATTAACCGTTAATTAAACATTGGAGGGTATTTAAGAAAAAATAGTCACTTTAGCCCTAAAGGGGGGTGAATAGGGAAATAAAACAATTTAAACACAAGAAACTATATTCTTCAATTAAAAAGAGAGAGAGTAAGAAAATCAAACACGCGATGTATCCTGGTATCCTCCCTAGAGGCAATCCAGTCCCGGAACTCTCTCCGGCTTAAATTCACTATTTAGTAAAATAGTACACATGAGTTTGGATCTGAAGAACTCGCCAACTTCTTACACCCGAGTTTTCTTACGAAGGCTCGCCAACTTCAAAATGAAAGAAAGAGAACTTGTCGATCTTCTAACACTTGAAGATCGAACAACTCTTGAATACTCTAGCACTTTGGAAATTGATGACAATTAAAAGCTTATGTAGAGAGTAATGGTGGAGCTCTTGGTTGTTGGAAAATTTATGACAAAAGTGGATGAGCCTTCATGAGAGAGAAGGCATCCATTTATAAAGAAACCAAGAGTAGGTAGCATTTAATGCTCCTGGATACAGCCCAGACGGCATACCGTCGGTATGGACCGGCATGCCGTTGGTATGCCGTTCTTAACAGTAACGGTCATAATTATATCCGTTGGGAGCATTTAATGCTAGCAATTAATGCTAGTATTCGTCCATTCAAAAATCAAATTTCGTAAACCGGTATACCGTCGGTATGCCGTCGGTATACCGATGTTCGTCACAGAACATTTTGTGGCTGAACAAAACGGTATACCGTCGGTATGCCGTAGTATACCGTCGGTATGCCGATGTTTTGTCACATAACGTTTTATGGCTCACAAAATGGTATACCGTCGGTATGCCATAGTATACCGTAGGTATTCCGATATTTCTCACAGAACGTTTTTGTGTCAAGCAAAACGATATGCCGGAGTATACCGTCGGTATGCCGACATTTGTCACAGAACGTTTTATGGCTAATAAAAATGGTATACCGTTGGAATGCCGTAGTATACCGTCGATATGTCGTTCTTTAAGACATTGATTTTTGACTGAAGAATTAGAAAGCTTTTAGTTTTGTCATCCAACCTTAAGTGTTAACAGAAAGACCTAGACCTTGTACAGACTCGAAATCTTGAAGTGTTGAGAGCCGTCTTTCAAGGATCGCCAGTCTTTGCTTCAGTCTTCAAGGCTTTGATGACTTGTCTTGAATGGACAGACTTGGTAGTAGAGCTTCTGAAATAATATCAATCTGAAAACAGAGAAAACTATACTACGAAGATGTTGTTAATGTTATCAAAATAAACTGTGCCAACAATCTCCTCCATTTTGATAATTGACAAAATAGAGAGATAGCATCTTCAGGGAGTGACTCCCCCGTAGGTAGACAACTCCCCCTCAATATGTTTTCTCCCCCTTTGTCACTTAGTCAAAGATGGAAATAAAAACAAATATAGCATTTAATAGGGAAAACAGTATGATAGACAAAAGCATGCACATATATGTAAAAGTAGGGAATTGGGTACATGCTTGACATTTCATAAAACACTACATAAGATACGATAAAAACTCTCCTCCATGAGAGTTTAGCAAGACAAGATGAAACACACATAACTAGTCCCCGTAGGACTGCACACGATAAACCAACAAACTACTGGTCCCGAAGGACCTCAAAAGACATACTAAAAAGACAACCATTTATTCGACACCACCAACAATAGGAAGCCGCAACCTACTCATCGACCGGATCATCGTCCCCATCCTGAGCCCGACGAAAAGCACCAAAAGGATCCACGACGTCCGGGTACATAAATCCGTAGGCGTTGGGATCAGAGAAGCGGGAGGCTTGGTACATAGGATCCTGAAGATTGAGATCCAGATATGCATTTCGGTCCTGGAGAGTGCGCTGAATGAAGTAGGCCTAGTCATGGAAGTGACTCTGGATAAGGGTCCCAAGGCCGCGAGTGTTGGCCCGTATCTGCTCCTCCGCCTGAGCCATGCGTATATCAAAATGCTGCTGGGTCAGCGGCATGAAACGCCCGGATGTAGGAGGAGTAGATGAGGGCGCAGCAGGAGCAGTGGCCGGCGGCTCTTAGGAGGATGAGGCACGAGACGTGGAGCCACCAAGGATGGAACGAAAAACAGCAAGGTAGGATGGGACGCCGTCCGACTGGCAAAGGGAGAGATCGACGTTCTTTGCCTCCAGGATGAGAGTGATGAAGGAACCATAGTAGAGAGACTGTTTCCCCGCGGGCAGGACGCCGAAAAAGGTATTGAGAAGAGTCTTGGGAAAGGACCAAACCTTCTTAGAATAGAGATAGTACATGCAAATGAGGGCGTCAGCGGTGATTGCATCGTAGTTCCCGTCCTTGGGGTAGATGGTGTGGCAGACGATCCGATGGTGCTCGTAGTAGAACGGCTCCAGCTGCGCAAAAAGGGCCGAAATGGCCGGAGGATTGGGTCCCTTACAAATGATGATGCAGAAGTCGTCAAAAGAGACCTCGACAGAGGGATAGAGAGCAGCCATGGCTGACAGAGTATCTCCTTTGTTTGGGACTTCAAGAATTTCAATAATATCACGAGCCGTCAGGCAAAAGTGTCGATCGTTCACCATGGTCTCGATGGCGTTGTTTTGGATGTCAGGAACCATGTTGCAGTAGAACAACCGCACCGCGGCGGGGTAGACAGGCACCTGACGTCGAAGGAGAGAAGAGAGACCAGCCGATTCGAAGAGGGAGAGATGACCGGAGAACACATTCCAGTTGATGGCATGGCCCTTGTAGACATTGTGGTTCACAAAATATTGGAACCATGCGTCGGCAGCCAAGGCGGAGGTGAAGATTTTCTGATCGTAGCCATGGAAGAGAGGCACGGGAGTGAAAGGATTGGCAGCGATGGAGAAGGAGCGAGGACGCTTGTGGGTGGCCATGGAAGAATGGAAGGAGTTTGAAGGAGAATAGATGATAAGTGAGGAGGAGGAAGAAGAAGATGGGAGTTTTAAAGGAGTGTGGAGAAGATGAGAGGTTTTGAAAGAATAGGAGGAATAAATGGGGGGAGTTTTAAAAAAGTAATTATGAGAGTAGTAAATGGGAGGAGTGGAAGGGGTAGGATGGGATGGGAGGTTATGGAGAAGAGGAGTAGAAAAGATGGGTAGTTAATGAAGATAGGGGTGATTGGATAGGTAGTTAAGATGGAAGAGGAAAATAAGGAGAAGAGAAAGAGTTGGTGGGGCCCGTAGCAGATGTGACAACTGCAATCCTCCTCCAAACGGCATACCGTCGGTATGTCGACGTATGCCGACGGTATACCAATTTTTGGCACAGAACTTAATTCTGAATCAAAATCGGCATGCCGTCGGTATACCGCCGTATACCGTCGGTGTGCCGTTGGAGATGAGCTAAGTGTTGAAATTAATGATGCCCAATTCTTGGCAAAGAAAAACGAAGCGATCCTCCGGGAGTGGTTTGGTGAAAATATCGGCGAACTGATAAGTAGTGTCAATAAAGTCAAGGCGGATATCCCCCTTTTGTTGATGGTCACGAAGAAAATGGTGTCTAATTTCAATATGCTTCGTGCGTGAGTGACAAATCAGGTTTTTTGTGAGATTGATCGAGCTAGTGTTATCACATTTAACATGGGTACAAGTATTAGAAATGCCACAGTCTACAAGTGTTTGTGACATCAAAAGAATTTGTGCACAATAGCAACCGGCCGCTATGTACTCGGCCTCAGTGGTTGAAAGAGCAACAGAGTTTTGTTTCTTACTAAACCACGATACCAAGGACTTCCCAAGAATTGACATGTACCGCTAGTGCTTTCTCGGTCAATTTTGCATCCGGCAAAATCTGCATCCGATAAGCCGTGAAGCTCAAAGGATGAAGATTTCGGATACCAAAGGCCCATGTTAACGGTACCTTTGAGATATCAAAAAATACGCTTTACAGCACATAAGTGCGATTCCTTTGGATTTGCTTGGTATCGTACACAAAGACATACACTAAACATGATATCATGTCGGCTAGCAGTTAGATAAAGTAAGCTACCGATCATACCTCGATATTTACGAATGTCGACCGAAGTGCCATCTTCATCATTGTCAAGCTTTGTCGTTGTTGCCATAGGAGTCCTCATTGATTTTGGATGAGTCAAGTTCAAAACGCTTGAGGAGATCCTTTGTATATTTTGCTTGATTGATGAAGGTTCCTTTGGGTCCTTGTTTGATTTGCAAGCCCAAAAAGAATGATAGTTCACCCATCATGCTCATTTCAAATTCATCCTGCGTTACTTTAGCAAATTCTACACAAAGTGCATTGTTAGTAGAACCAAAAATAATGTCATCGACGTAAATTTGAACTCATAAAAGAGTGCCATTAAGTGATTTGATAAAAAGTGTCGTGTCGACTTTGTCCCTTAGAAAAATTATGTGAAATAAGAAAGGAACTAAGACGCTCATACCAAGCACGAGGAGCTTGTTTGAGGCCATAAAGGGCTTTGTGTAGTTTGAAAATGTGATGAGAAAATTAAAAATCTTCAAAACCAGGAGGTTATTTAACATAAACTTTTTCTTTAATAATACCATTTAGAAAAGTACTTTTCACATCCATTTAAAAAAGTTTGAAATCATTAAAGAAAGCAAAAGCACATAGCATATGAATGGATTCAAGACGAGCAACCGGAGCATAGGTTTCATCGTAGTCAATGCCTTCCTCTTGGTTATAGCCTTGAGCAACCAATCGGGCTTTGTTACGAGTCACTAACCCATCTTCATTAAGTTTATTTCAAAACACCCATTTAGTTCCAATAATGGGGTGGTTGTTAGGTTTAGGGACAAGTTCCCAAACCTTATTTTGCTCAAATTGATTTAGCTCTTCTTGCATCGCTATCATCCAAAATTCATCATGAAAAGCATCACTAATATTTTTAGGCTCTATTTGAGAAATAAAAACCACGTTTGCACAAAAATCACGAGTGAAGGATCTAGTACTAACACGGAAAGAAGGATCCCCAATGATAAGCTCCTTAGGATGATTAGGGACAAATCTCCATTCCTTTGGGAGATCCTCTTGAGGAGGCTCGAGTGGCGGAGAATCTTTTGTTGGAGGAGTCACAATTTCATTGTTAGATGAAGAAGGACGAGGATCTCCAATAGAAGAGTTCTCCAAACCAAACGAGATGTCATCAACATCATCGGATGAGGAGGATGTAGAAGAGTTAAGTTCATCAAAAGAGACATTAATTGTCTCTTCGACAACAATACTTCTTTTATTAAAAATACGAAAATCTTTGCTATGTATTGAGTAGTCAAAAAAAATTCCTTCATAGGCTTTTTCTTCAAACTTGCCTAGGTTGTCCTTGGTATTCAAAATAAAATATTTGTATCCAAAAACTTTAAAATACTCAATAGAGGGAATTTTGTCAAACCAAAGCTCATAAGGATTCTTTTTAGAAATAGGTCTAATCAAGACCATATTTATAACATGACATGCCGTGTTAATGGCTTCCGCCCAAAAGTATTGGGGGAGCTTATATTGGTTTAACATAACACGGGCCATATCGCCAAGGGTTCTATTCTTTCTCTCCACAACACCATTTTGTTGAGGAGTTCGAGGGCAAGCAAAATCATGACCAAAACCATTATTTTCACAAAATCTTTTAAAATTGGCATTGTCAAACTCTCCTCCATGATCACTTCTAATCTTGTTAATAGAAAAGCCTTTTTCATTTTGAACACGTTTACAAAAAGCAACAAATTTACGAAAAGTATCACTTTTACAAGCAAGAAAAATAACCCAAGTAAATCTCGAAAAATCATCAACCAAAACAAAAGCATAAAGCTTGCCTCCAAGACTAGGTACTCTACTAGGACCAAATAGATCCATATGAATAAGTTGAAGTGGTCTAGTGGTACTCACAGAGTTGATGGATTTGAAGGATGACTTGGTCAACTTACTTTTCTCGCATTCTTCACACACCATATCCTTTTTGAAAGGGATACTTGGAAGTCCTCGTACAAGCTTCTTGGTAGCAAGACGAGAAATGGTGTCCATGTTGGCGTGTCCAAGCCTCATGTGCCAAAGCCAACTTTCATCGTTCTTTGCAACTATGCACTTGTCATTTTTAGTACCTTCGACAAGATATAGAACATAGATATTATTTTCTCTAATGCCTTCATATACTGTAGATCCACTAGAGCTATCGGTAATGAAGCATTTGAGTTTAACAAACTTAATGTCATAACCATTATCGGTAAGATGACTAATACTAAGAAGATTGTGTTTGAGATTTGTAACAAGACAAACATTCTTAATACAAGGATAAGGAGGGGAACCGATATTACCATTTCCTATAATATGACCTTTAAGATTGTTACCAAAAGAAAATGTCCTTCCTTCTTCATCGATAGCGTTATAAAAAGTGAAGCATCAACGATCATGTGCCGTGAACAACCGCTATCAAGGATCCACTTGCTTCTAACATGAGAAGGATTCTTCACCTACAACATAAGTTGAAGATGAACATTTTGGTACCCATGATCGTTTGGGTCCTTGATGGTTAGTCTTAGGAACCTATTTGTAAACATTCATATCCACTTATTTCCTTGTTAGACAATAATTAGAAGTATGTCCAAGCAAACTACAATAGTTGCACATCATAGAAGATTTAGGAGAAAAAGTGTGAGTGTTATGCACATGTGAAGTTTTAGTGAAAGGGGTTCTATCATGAGTGTTATGATGATGATAATAGAAGGCATGATGCGAGGTGTTCTTCTTTACAAACGATTATTTTCTTGTGTTAGGATAGGACTTGTGTGTAGTGTTCTTGTTTATGTAAGAATTGTGACTAGTATTGTGATGAGTGTGGGGGTGTCTTGGAGCATGTGTGTGAGTAGTGTTCTTGTTTCCTAGTTTCTTACTCTGCACAAGAAGATCATTGAACTTAGTAGAAGTATCATATTCTCTTCTATTAGCAGTTTGAACTTTATGCATGGCAAAATCATAAGCCCTTCTAAGGGATAGAATCTCATCATCCTTTTTCTTAATGATGACTTGAGATTCTTGTAACTTGAGTCGCAAAGACTCTATCTCATCCATGTCAAAAGTAGGAGATTTTCTTTTTACATCAATAATGATGTTAGAGAGTCTTTCTACTTCAAGTTGAAGTGCATCAACCTCTTTTAGAGATTTCTTGTACTTATTTCTAATATCTTTGTGTTCTTCGTGTAATTCAAGAATAGCATTTTCCAAGTCATCATAAGTAAGAGTATTTAAAAAAAGATCATCGAGTACCTCATCGGTTGCCATGAGACAAACATTTGCATTGTGTTTGCAATCTTTGTCGTTGTCTGAGTCGCTTGCATCACTCTCACACCAAATGCTTGTGTTGGCAAATTTTCTGGAGGACGAGCTTCCATTGCTAGGCTTCTCGTACTTACTTGAGTCTTTTCTTGTCATGGGACAATCTCTCTTGATGTGATCGGTTCTTCTGTATTAGTAGCATGCCAGATCTTCATCGTTGTCCTGTCTAAAGCGGTTGGCTTTGTTGAATTAGAAGAACTTTCGGAAGTGCTTAGCTGTGAGAGTTATTTCTTCATCATCATCCGACTCGTTATCGTCGGAGCTATCCTTTGAGTAAGACTTTGTTGCTTTGAGAGTTAGAGACTTCTCCTTCTCTTTGTCCTTCTCATTCTCCTTCTCTTGCATAGAAGATTCTTCTTGATCTTTTATGTCAAGTTCATGAGTCATAAGCTTCCCCATGAGGGTCTCAAGGTTCATGACTGTCAGGTCATTCCCTTCAATGATGGCGGTAGCTTTAGGACTCCATCATTTGGTCAATCCTCTGAGAATTTTCCTGATCTTTTCATGAGCAGGATATTCCTTACCAAGAGAAGAAAAATGATTAATGATATCACCAAAATGAGTAAACATGCAAGTAATAGACTCATCTTGTTTCATCTTAAAAGACTCATATTCTTGTGTGAGTCTACTAATCTTTGATTCTTTTACTTGTGATATACCCTCGTGTGTGACTTCAAGCAACTTCCAAATCTTATTTGAAGTCTTGCAAGTAGAGATTCTATTGAATTCACTGCTATCGAGAGCACAGTAAAGAGCATTCATAGCCTTGGCATCTCGACTAGCAAGCTTCTTGACATTTTCAGTGAGTTTGTCTCTAAGGGTGTCAGATACTACATTCTCAATAACTCCGGAAGGAGTAGGGAGACCATTTATCACACAATCCCATAAATCGAAATCTATGGACTTGAGATAAATGCTCATCCTAATCTTCCAGTAGTTATAGTTGGTTCTATCAAATAGAGGAGGCCTATTTGTGGAGTGTCCCTCATTGTGGAATGTGTTGATACTAGGGTTAGTGTCCATGGATCACTCTAAGGGTGTAAATCCAAATCAAGAGAACAAAGCTCTGATACCAATTGTAGAACCCTAGAGGGGGTGAATAGGGAAATAAAAAAAATTTAAACACAAGAAGCTATATTCTTTAATTAAAAAGAGAGAGTAAGAAAATCAAACACGCGATGTATCCTGGTATCCTCCCTAGAGGAAATCCAGTCCCGAAACTCTCTCCGGCTTAAATCTACTATTTAGTAAAATAGTACACACGAGTTTGGATTCGAAGAACTCGCCAACTTCAATACGAGTTTGGATCCGAAGAACTCACCAACTTCTTGCACACGAGTTTTCTTACGAAGGCTCGCCAACTTCAAAAGGAAAGGAAGAGAACTTGTTGATCTTGTAACACTTGAAGATCGAAAAGTACAATTCTTGAATACTCTAGCACTTTGGGAATGGATGACAATTAAAAGCTTGTGTAGAGAGTAATGGTGGAGCTCTTGGTTATTGAAAAATTTATGGCAAAAGTGGATGAGCCTTCATGAGAGAGAAGGCATCCATTTATAAAGAAACCAAGAGTAGGAAGCATTTAGTGCTCCTAGATACAGCCCAGACGGCATACCGTCGGTATGGACCAGCATGCCGTCGGTATGCCGTTCTGAACAGTAACGGTCATAATTATATCTGTTGGGAGCATTTAATGCTAGTAATTGATGCTAGTATTCGTCCATTCAAAAATCAAATTTCATAAATCGGTATACCGTCGGTATGCCGTGGTATGCCGTCGGTATACCAATGTTCGTAACAGAACATTTTGTGGCTGAACAAAACGGTATACCGTCGGTATGCCGTAGTATACCGTCGGTATGCCGATATTTTATCACAGAACGTTTTATGGCTCACAAAACGGTATACCGTACGTATGCCGTAGTATACCGTCTGTATTCCGATATTTTTCACAGAACGTTTTTGTGTCAAGCAAAACGGTATACCATCGGTATGCTGGAGTATACCGTCGGTATGCCGACATTTGTCACAGAACGTTTTGTGGCTAATGAAAACGGTATACCGTCGGTATGCCGTAATATACCGTCGGTATGCCGTTCTTTAACACATTGATTTTTGACTGAAGAATTAGAAAGCTTTTAGTTTTGTTATCCAACCTTAACTGTTAACAGAAAGACCTAGACCTTGTACATACTCGAAATCTTGAAGTGTTGAGAGCCGTCTTTCAAGGATCGCCGGTCTTTGCTTCAGTCTTCAAGGCTTTGATGACTTGTCTTGAATGGACAGACTTGGTAGTAGAACTTCTGAAATAATATCAATATGAAAACAAAGAAAATTAGACTACGAAGATGCTGTTAATGTTATCAAAATAAACTGTGCCAACAACTTTAGCCCCTTGGGAAGTATTTTTAATTACCAAAATATTTCCATTTTAAAACTATTTTGAATGTTAATAAGGAATATTTTGATCATTTTGCTTGAAATGACCTGATTCTAAGAAAACTCTGTATCCTAATAAATATAACTTAAATTATCCAAATTTACCAACAAATTTTATTCTCTCTATCCTAATACTTACAAGCAATTTTTGTGTTATATTCGGTGAAGTATCTACTTTCTGGAGATTGAAGTGCAAGAAAACTTGCAAGAGTTCAACTTTTTTGGAGGCTTCTGTTGGCCCATAGGTCATGGTCAGACCTGATTTCAATCATCGACTATACAACTTATAATAGTACAACTGAAGACTGTTGTTTATTGGATTATGTCAACTACAACATGTACCATCGTCAAAGATTGCAAGAGTAAATTATATATTTCTTATATATGTTGATTTTTATTGAGTCTAGGAAACTATGTACATCGAATCGCAACTGGCAATTAGAAGGCACCCTAGCTTTTTCTTAAAATAGCCAAAACATGTTCAAATTCCAATTCATCAAACCTAGCTCAAACTAGCCCAAACAAGCTTGAAACCAAACTTGTAACCTGCTAGAATCAAGGGAATCAAACTCGGTCACACTGACCCAACAAACCCTAAAGTCTCATTCCTCCTTGAGACCAGACTCCCAACATTCAGACTTTAAAAGTTAGGAAATTGAACTCTGTCCAAGTTCGGTCCGCAGGAACCCTATAAATAGAGATGAGATTTCCCAATTCTCAATCAACTCACCCCTTCTCTTTTCTATCTATTCAAGAGTTCCATTTGAGCCTAAACATTCCTATCACCATGTTTACAACTTTCATAGCCACCTAAGTGACAGTGTTGTTTCGATCTAGAAGTTGGCTTGGGTTGTAAAAAGGCTTGGAAACAATTTCATTTTCATCCAAGTTTGAAGTCGACAAGCTTTTCGCATCAAAAGCTTGTGGTTGTGAAGTAGTCGTGCTCTTTGGATCAAAAGCGCGAGTCTGTAAGAAATCACAAGTCCTTCAGATCAAAGCTTATGTTTCACTTATAGTGGATTTAACATCGTGCAAGATTTCTCGAGACTGGACTAGTACTCTCAGAGAGATACCAGTAAAATCATGATGTTTGCGTTTGCTCTTCTTAATGTAGGATCGATGGCACCTCTAGAGGGGGTGAATAGTGTACATCGAAAAATATTTCCCAATTAAAAAACTAAACAGGTGAGGGAAATATATAAATAAAACTTTAATGCAATGAAGTAAATCCATAAGTAAGTGGAGGCAAGAAAGCAATACGCAGACACCAAAGTTTATACTGGTTTCCCTCTGAGAGGACTAGTCCAATTTGCGAGAACTCTTGTTCATTATAATTGACTATTTTGAATAGAGATTATATCGCGTGCTTTGCTCCGAAGAATACGCCAACTTCAACACCATCGTATTTTTATCCGAAGCCCACGAATAAACTTCAAACACCTTTCTGTAAAAAGCTTTTATACGCAAAGCTTGTACAACTCGAATACTTCTAATCGAAAACTACCGGCACTTAGAAGAATAGGAGTTGTCTTGGAAATAGGAAGATTAAGCTCTTTTAAGTAGATAGAAAGTTTTGGAATAGATAGAGAAGATGAAGAATGAATGAGTGAATAGAAATGACAAAATTTTCTCTTTTTATAGGATTTTCTATGACAGAGTTCGGGCAGAACTCGGTAGGGATAATGTTCAAAATTTTGAACGTTGCCGATCCAAAGGAGTAGGAATATGTAGCTGACTAGGAGTAATTTGATTTGACCGAGTTCGGTCCGAGTTTGGGCAACCGAGTTCGGTTACATCAAATATAGGTCATTTTGGTTTGTGGAATTTTTGGATAAACAAAGGTTTAGGTTTTTGTTTTGGGTCAAGAAAAACATATTTTGATAGTAGGGTCTTCTAAATTTGCCAGTGATCCCGACGCACAATTTTCTAGACTCAAATAAAAAGAAAATACATAATAAAGTATAAAAAATAGTCGAGATGAAATCTGAGATCTTCTATTTCTTTTTATATCGAGCTCGAAGTTTTAAGTCAATTATCGAAATCAGTTTGACCATGGCTGTATGGGCCAACAATCTCTCCCATTTTGATAATTTGACAAAACTAGGATTGATACTTAAAAAATTGTTCAGCTCGGTTCGGAAGAAGACTTGATGAGGTACGGAAGGTAGGAAGAAGACTGGCTTTGAACATTGGTATAATGTACTGGCTCCCCCGTAAAGTATGGTCAAGTCTTGTTACCCTCCCGTAACAAAGCAGATAGGATGAACATCTATAAAGTCTAAAAAGAAACTCCAACAAAAATTCTTTAGAGCATAAATGTTAGTAGCAGAATAATCAACAAAATAAAAATAAGTATAAGTATCCACATTACTATTGAAGTATCACATTACTCTCCCGTTTTGTCACATAAGCAAAATGACATAACGATCTAAAAATATTACTTAACACAATAGAGATGAGAAAAGAAATTTGAACATATAATAATGCAAAGTGCTGAAATAGAAAACTATTATATAAACTGAAATAGTAAAAAGTGCATACAAGTCAAGCCAAACAAACTCAAACTGATAATGCCTGAAAAAAGCATTTATCACTAACACATAGCAGAAAACTAAACATAACTAGTGATGCTCTATCACGAGGAAACATCCTCAATCGTCATCCTCCTCATCATCGTCATCAGCACTGCCACCCTAGAAGGACCGGTCTCAGCAGAACGGTGGGGGATCATAATGGCAGTAACAGAATCAAAGTATCGTTGAGCCTCTGGATCATCAATGTGATACCCAAGCACTGGACCGCCAGGGTTGTGAGCAAAGTTGTAGAAAATATCCCTCACAATATTGGATATGGCCTGAAGCTGAAGAGTGGTACGAAAGTCCACGAACCGAAACTGATACATCATGAGAGCCTGAAGTAACTCAAGAGTAACACTACCGGGAGGATGGAAAGAATGGGAGTCAGCAGCTGATGGGTCAACTAGAGGTGGAGGAGCCTGAACTGCAGGAATAGGAGCAGCTCGACGATGCTCATGAAGATATGCAGGAGGAGCATCCTGAGCATAGTCATCCAAAGTGACCTCAAAGTGCTGAAAAGTGATAGGTAGATACATCGCATAGAGAAGACATCGCGGTTGCTTGCAATACTTTTCCATGGTGGCGATAATAGTCTTAGGCAAACTGAAGGGGGCACGAAAGTGAAGATGATAGATAGCAGAGAGTTCCAAGTATGAAATCTCATCAGTGGCGGTATTTTTTGGAATAATGGTAGAAAATGCCATCCTATGGAGATCATAGAAGTAGTTGTTCAAATGTTTAGGACGAAAAGTTCCCTGAGGACGAGAGTTATGTGCACATAAGGAGTCACGAAAAGAGTCAAAAGTTGCACCTTTTGGAAATTGCACCGAAATAATATCAATTAATGCTTTCCCAGTATTAGAAATTTGAAGCATGATTGCTAAATCATCAGCATCAAACTCGATGTTAATTTTGCCAAATTTTGATTTAATCGTGCCCTTTGTGACGGAAAGATTGTAATAAAACATGCGATTAACATTAGAATAAATTGGAAAAATAGATTGAACTAAATCTAGTAACTCGAAGTGTTCAAAAAGGTTGATGTGATCGGGAAACAAAGTAAAATTAATAGGACTACACGAACAAATCTTTCTTTGATGGAAATCACTAAACCATTCATTGGATGCATCTTGTGACACAAAAATAAAATTATCAAATAAATCGCCATCCGGTACAGAAGGACTGAATAAAGAGAAAGAAGCAGCCTCTTGAGCAGTAGAGGACTCAGCTTCACCCACATTCCTCTTCTTTTTGGAAGAATAAGAAATTTTGGGAGCCATTGGACTTGAAATCGATGAAAGAGTTAAGATTTACCAAAATTGAAGATGAACAATGGAATGAGTAAATAGAAATGACAAATTCTTCTCTTTTTATAGGATTTTTCAGGACAGAGTTCGGGCAGAACTCGGTAGTGTAACACCCACTTTTCTAAAATGAGGGTAATTTTGAACTTTTATAATTTTGATTAATCGATAATAAGATTTAACTCATGTTGTGATTTTTGGTAATTTTTTAATCAATTTAAAACTATTTAAAATGTTGAATTGTGATTTTGATGGTTAACTAGTTAATCCCTAATTTTGCTAAGCTTAGAGACTAACCATGGGGACCTAACCATGTGATTAGAATGACTATTTACAACTTTTTAGGCTAAGGGTATTTTGGTCATTTTGTGACTTTTGAATTATTTAGGATTTTGATTAATTGGTGAATTTTAGATTATTTTAATAATATTTAAATTGATATATTATGATTTTGGTCATTTTTTATATTTTAATATTTTGGAAAAAAATTATATTTTTAATATTGTTTTTATTGGATTTGTTTCGTCGGGTTTGAGTTTCGTCTCGTTCCGACTTGTATTGTGACCCGGGTAGCTTGAACTCTAGATGGGACCCAATATTAAGTTAAGCATGGCTCACAAGACCCAACATTAAGTTAGTTAATTAAACTAATTTTTATCATGTTAGAATGGTTAAGGTAGAGACTCAAAACTAGATCATTTTGACCCCAAACTTGAACCTAGTCTAGACTTAACCATATGAGACTAGAGAGGGACAATTAGGACATTTCTCATTAGCCCTAATGGACTCTTTATGGCAGCCACCTTTAGGAGAGAATAATTCATTTCATTCATTATAATCTTGTCTTTTTTATTTTCCTTTTGTTCTTCCCCAATTTTAGAGAGCCTTCCCATTGATTTGATCTCCAAATCAAATCATTCCTTCACCAAACCTTCCCTCAATCATTCCCATTCTCCAAGGGAAGGGTGCTACCAAGGATTGGAAGAGGAGTGCAAGGAGGAGTGTCCACTTTGAGGGATCTTCGTATCGGAGCCGTGTCCTAAAGGATTTTATTGGAATTCCACTCCCAATAGGTAAAACCCATCCTCTAAATCGATTTCCTTTGCATATAAATTAGTTTTGAATCCGTAGGATCCATCCTCATGTATGTGTCCCATTTAGATTCAAATTTGAGGCCATTTGAAGCTGTCTTGAGGATTTTAGATATGTGTCTTGTGTCCTACTTGATAGATCCCAAATTAGGACACCCCATGTGTATGTATGTATGATAATAGTTTAAATAGATATTTAAATTCAGTTTTATAATGGTTAGAGAGTGGATTGATTTTAGTTAGGATGGTTAGAATGAGTTTTATTTGGATACCTATGTTTGTATCCAAGTATCTTGGCCTATATATGTTCTTTTGTCAAATCCGTCATAATTTTTATCCACGTTTTTATTAACCAAAGCAACTTAGAAATGTCATAACTTTTAGCTTAGAACTCCGATTCATCTCCCTTTTTTTTTAAAAGAACCGTATCGAAGTTAGCTTTCCAAATATATATTTTAATAAGCCAAATTCTTTCTATAACTTTCTGTAGAATTATTTGAGTGTCAGCTTTATGAAAGACGAACGTGTTTCGGTATTTTTACGATTCCGGGAGCTTCCGGACACGAAAATGTGATCCGTTTAAAGTTTCGGAAAGCTAACACAAAGGGCTACAACATACTTTAATCCTAGAATTTAGTGAATGCCCAATTGGTACAGTATTGGTTTTAAGTAGAAGAGTGACTATACGATATATGCATTTTGTGTAACCTATGAGCCTATGTAGTATGGATATTAAATGAATATAGAGTATGTAATGCATGATATGTTAGATGAATGAAATGATATATATATGATATATATTCTCTTTACATTAATGTATATATATGGTTGAATGCAAGCATGTAGGAATGCAATTAATATAATGCATATAAGCAATGCATGAATGAAAGAATGATATACAATGTATGCATGAAGATATATATGTAATGATAGATATGAATGCATAATGTATAAATATTGTAATACAATATATAATGATAACATGTATGGTAATATAGAGTATATGATGCAAGCATAAATGAATGGAGGAAATACATGTATATAGGTAATATAGAATATAATATATGAATGCAAGCATGCAAGATAATGTATTGTATCCATATATGATGTATTTAACTTAAAGATAATGTAATATATGAAAGAAATGAATGATAATATATAACATTATATGTAAGGTAATACAAGGTATGAAATATATGATGTGTGCATGTTTGTATGTCTCTATGTTAATGTATGAAATGATATGAATATACAATGTATGCATATATATAAAACATGTAGGTAATGCATAGATGCATGAATGAAATGAATGTTTGCAATATATTAATAGAAATACAAGTATCTAATATGCATGAATGTAAGTATAATATAATACAAGTATACATGTATGTATCATGTAAATGTAATATATATGTGTCACCCCCAGTTTTCAAATTAGGGGTATTTTCATCATTTTTCAAGTTTTATAATTTTTAGGAATTTTTATTTATTTTATGTGATTTTTTTGGGATTTATTTGGTTTGGTTTGGATTTTATCCAATTCGGACCCAAATTGGAGACCCGGGTAGCCTGGACCCTAGTGGGACCCCCATACTAGCTGGGCTTGGCCCACATACCATCATAATTAGGTTAGAAATCTTAAACCCAACTTCTTTGGCTTAATTAGTCATTTTAGAGGCTTAATTAGTTCATTAGAAACAAACCGAACCAAACCAAATTCAATTTGAACCTAAACCAAGTCTAATGGGTTGGGGGCTTATTGGATCCCCAACCCAAACCCATTAGGCCACTTGGCCAGCCATGAGTAGGAAATCCCCCCCTCTTTCTTCCTCATTAAGCAAGCTCTCTCTCTCTCTCTCTCAAATTCTTTCTTTCTTTTCAAAGCTCTCTCTCTCTCTCTCTCCAAAGAAACCTACTTTAGGTATGAATTTAATTATCCATTTATTCTCCTTTTCCATTTATTGCTTTCACAATAAGTGTAGAGAAGAGGATTCTCTACACTTTGCCCATAGAAAATTGTAGGTTTCCTAAAAATCTAGGTTAGAGGATTAATTAGGGGTTTTCTAATTAGAGTGGGATGTATATATGTATATATATATGTGTGTATGTAGTATATATATATATATATATATATATATATATATATATTTGTGTGAGTGTGTGTAGAGAGTGGTGTGAGAGTGGTATGGAGAGTGTGTGTGCTTGTGTGAGAGAGTGTGAGAGGGTGGTGTGTGTGTTTGTGAGTGTAACGCCCCAGTCTCAAAATACGTAGGACTAGGAACGTAGACATGCCAGCTGTATTCATACGAAGTATACTCCAATATATGGAAGCCTCGTATCAATACATAAGCTGTAAAATGCAGTAGAACCATAACTAATCTCATCCACACAAAATAAATGAATAAAAGATCATATAATGAGAATAAATTTATCTTGATACAATATGTTGGGCGGAGACAAATCCACTACCAACAAAATAAGGAAAAGTACATAGAAAATGAAATGAGTGGCGAGCGAAGCGAAGACGATCCAAGTGCAATCATCCTCGAATAAATAGCGAAGATCACGGCTAGAGATAGAACACCTGCGAAAGACAATAGCACACACCTGGCAAGACAACCAGGTCCTCAGAGGGACGTAACAAGACACATAATAGCATGTCATATAAACTGAATAAATATCGCTCAAATAAATAAGTAAATCGAATTTATAACATGGTCTAATACGTACCTACTGAACGAGCGTACCATCCCCCCAACCAAACAAGGACAGGAGATGGTAAACTAATTCACGGTAACGTATCTTCCCATGCTATGAATCCAATATGGTATCCGGACCCCAACAAGGTTCAATACCTTCTCGTCGAAGTAGTAAGTCACACCTACAATCAAACAAGGACAAGATGTGACGAACTAATCCGCGATAAGTTATTGTTCCAAGCCACGGTCAGATACAAGTACCCAAACCAAAAGTACTCGTACCTAACGGATAAAGGTAGCCTACCGTTCTAAGTAAAATGTAGTTAAGAACAATCCTTCCTACGCATGGGCCCTGGCTAAATAGGATCGGCGTAGTCCCCCTTTGGGCACCAGAGGCCCAGCAGGAAGAGCATGACGTTCCGCAGAATCGTCAGTGGCCGTCAGTAATCATGGGTCATCAACCCCGTATCTCCAGCGGAGAGTCCGGGTCACAAGGGAAGTGCATCGAAGCCCATACGCTAAGGAATTGTCCTCTCCGCCCAATGCCTACTGTGTTGTATCCATAACACAAACCACAATAACCGCTAAGTCAAACTAGCATGCAACTTCTATTAGTGGTTATTCCTATCGCACGACTTGTATGTACTGGTGGCCAGCCAATCACGCACTTCCGTGTTCTACATGCGACACACAACTTCGTGTTTACAACGTGTCAAGGCCAATGAATGCAACACACAAGGTGGTCTCTTAAATCTAGGTTTAATTTGTAAGAAAAATAATACACAGCAGGAAATATAAATGAACAGTAAGTTCTAACAGTTATGCCATGTATCACAGTTTATTTTGCATAAAGAAAATAAATAATGCATGAAATATGAGCTAAAATAATAAACAGCTAATGGCAAGGTGTCTTGCCTGGTAGGACGCCTGGTGTGCTGTGCTGAACAAGGTGGCACGAACTGCGACTTCGGTGAAATCACTACACAAGGAGACCTCTGTTGGCGGCATGGATGGTTCCATCGAGTCCAGGACGGTCAATTTGGTTAGGGTGGACATAAGGTAGGCTTGAATTTGGCGAAGGAATGGGATTAAGGGAATTTGTTATGGACAAGATTGGATGATGACTAAAAGAGAATTTGAAAGAATAAGTACTTTTAATTATTTTGAAAATGTGCATAATATAAAACTAGATATGTTATTGCCTAGAAAATACTTATTTATATTAGTGAATCTATGTCCTATTAGTGAAAATACTTAGATAATTATAGCTAGTAAATTATTTTAGCAACCACAAAATAAAATTTAATTTATCAAAATACCTCTTAGTTCAAAACTACATTCAAATTACCACAGTTTGCATAATAATATATTTTATAATATAATTAAACTTCTAAGCCAAAAATCATGTTACGAATAGAATCCTACAAATATTTATAGGTTTATTTTAAAATAAATGGTTGATATAAAATAATATCAATTAATAAAATGTTAATAATAGTAAGGGAAACTAGGAACCTAAAAACAACAATTATACAAATAAAAATAATAATATTTATAATAATAATAATAATAAATATAATTAGCTCTGTTACACCACTAACAAGTGAAACAATTAACTGGCTAAAAAATAAATTACTAAAAGAAGAAAAAAAACAATTAACAATAACACAACAACAAAAATAATAATAAACTCAACGAAATCCACTCTGTTGCTCTCAACAGAGGGGCAAAAGAAGGAAAAGAAAAAAAAAAGTGAAATGAAAGGGAAGAAGGAGCGGGAGAAAGAGAGATGGTCGGAGGGTTTGGGTTTCGGCCGGCGGCAAAAAGGGTCGGTGGTCCGGCGGAAGACTGGAGAAAGGAGGGAGAGCAGCGGCGTTTGGGGTTTTCCGCCTGGGCGGCGGCGCGCACAGCAGCGTAAGGGAATAGCTGGGGAGCGGGGAAGAGCGGAGGGCGGTGGTGCTCGCCGAGGTGGCGGAGCAGCTGCGCGGTGGCGCCGGCCAAGGGGTTTCAGTGGCGAGTCTGGGGTGGCGGCGGCGCTCCGGTGCGCGGGATCCGCGAGGATGCCGGCGACGGCGGTCGCAGAGGAGGAAGGGCGCAAAAATTTCCGACGGAGGAGCTCGGTGGTCCATCGGTCGGCGGTGAGGTCGGTGAAGCTGAGTCGGCGAGGAGAGGGGTCGCGGAGGAGACGGAACCACCGGGCGGAGACACGGAGTTCGATGTTTGTGCGACCAGGGCCAGGGCGGTCCGGCGCTGGTGCTCGCGATCGCAGAGCGGGAGGCGGACTCGGAAAGACGGAGGCGCCGCGGCGAGCCCATGGCTGGATCCGGCGGTCAGCTCGACGAAGGTTCGGTTTCTTTTCTCTTTTCTTTCTGTGGTTATGGCCGAGGATTTGGGGACAGTTGCGAGTCCGTGATGGTTGGCTGCAGGGTGGTCGAGAGTCGACGGGGTGACGGGCTGTGGGATCGGACGGTGGTGGAGCTGGGTTGTGGTGGTGCTGGTCACCTAGGCGGAGGTGGTCGTGAGGGCATGGTGGTGGTGATGAAGATGGCCGGGTGTGTAGTCGTGGTCGGTAATGGCTGGGCTCTGTGTTTGTGGTGGTGATGACTGGGGGACGACGACGTTTGGAGGAGGGGAGATGGACGGGTGGCTGGTGATGACGAGGGCGGATTACGGCGGGGACGGGATTTAGATTAGGATTTATTTGTGTCGGAGTTGTCGACACGGGGGAGAATTTATATTTTGTAAAAATATGGAATAAGAAATTGGATGGCGGACATGGACACGATGCACGCACGGGGTGGAAAAATATTTGTGGAGACAATTTGGTGGACAATAAAAAAAATTTGGAGGAGTACCTGCCTATTTATAGGATGTGGGAATTCCCAATTAGATATGGATTAGGAATAATTTAAACCCCAAAATAGATAATTCAATATCTAGTTTAAATCAATTTAATAAATCTACATCCAAATCAAATCCAATTCAAATCTAATTAAATCAAATTAAGTTCTCCTAGTTTAAAATCAAATGGAATAACTCAAATTTCAAATATTAACTATTTAAATAAAACCATAGATTCAAATCAAGATTTAAATCTCTACAATAATTTCAAAATATTTTTCCAAAAATACTAATAATAATAATTTCGAAAATTACATTAATATTTAAAATAAACCAATAAATAATTACAAATATATATATATGTATGCACAAATAGTGTTTTCATAATTATGTTTTTCTAGTATACAATAAAAATATTAATTATTCTTAATAAGTGCAAAAAAAAATAACAACTTGGTAATGATAGTAAAAATAATTATTGCATATATTATTTTGAAACTATAAAATAATAAATAAAACATATTTTTTTAAAATATGTACGTTCGCACATATTCGCACTCGTCGAGCAAAAATAAAACTTCGTACGCGACGTAAAATACGACTACGCGACGTACAATACAAAATTTTAAATTCGTACAAATATTAATAAAAAGAAAAATATAGTAGAAATTTAGGGGTTTTACATCCTACCCAACTTAAAAGAATTTCGTCCTCGAAATTAAGAATTCGTAGGGGGGTGAGAAGACACAAGGGAGTATCGATGGGAAACCATCGATAAGAATTCATGCCGTCAAAAGTTGCGATCTAGATCATAGAAAAATATAATACGAGTATGGTCGTGGGTAGTGAATGAGGGTCATTGTCGGGCCGAGAAGAAGGACGAGAAATTTAGGATGAAATATCGAGTGATAATAATCATGATATGGAAGCTAGGAAGGTTCTAGTACCACGCCTTCGTCCTTCTAAAATAGGTGAAGGCGAAAGCAATATAGAGTTCGAAGGAGGCGTTTTCGAATACGAATACGTGGTTCAAAGGTGACCGAAAAATTTCAAAAAGAATTTTTAAGGCAGTCGTGGATAGGACTCTAAAGGCCAATTTTAATTATGTTCCATCCACGTAGAACGATAGACAAAGCGAACCAAAGTGCACTCGGTTGATCAGACCATCATGCACCGGTTCTGATTAGACAATATGTTAGTGGGAGCGACCCAATTAACATATGTCTTGAACAAGCTCGATAAGGAATAAGCTTGCAAAACTAGGCTACATTAGCATCATTAGTCAAAAGGGTAAATACATAGGCACGGAAGACTAAGATCTAGAGAAGGTAGAATAATTCTAAGTCATACAGTCGTCCTATAGTCTTCTTGTCCAAGTCCTTGGTTGGCTAGACGGGTTAGGTCCTCTAGGTTCTAGGATATAGGTCACTAGGTCAAAAGGGGTTGCTAGTACATAAGGTATTCTACCCAACTTAAAGAATTAAACTAATGGTGTTTTGGGACAACTAACTAGTAGGGTCAATCTCTAGCAAGCACGAAGTGAAGATAAGGATAAGGATGGAAGCAAGCAAGCAAGATGCAATTGATGAGTCAAACGGTAGATAAAATCAAGGAAAGAGCTCGAGTATGTGGATGAGATCCTAGACTTCTAATCCTATATGCAGGCTTGCTTGGTACGGCAAAGTAACCAAACAATTTATCTTAACCTGCATGGGCCATCACAAAAACATGTAACGCCCGAGTCCCAAAATACGTAGGACTAGGAACGTAGACATGCCAGCTGTATTCATACGAAGTATACTCCAATATATGGAAGCCTCGTATCAATACATAAGCTATATAATGCAGTAGAACCATAACTAATCTCATCCACACAGAATAAATGAATAAAAGGTCATATAATGAGAATAAATTTGTCTTGATACAATATGTTGGGCGGAGACAAATCCACTACCAACAAAATAAGAAAAAGTAAATAGAAAATGAAATGAGTGGCGAGCGAAGCGAAGACGATCCAAGTGCAATCATCCTCGAAGAAATAGCAAAGATCACGGCTAGAGCTAGAACACCTGCGAAAGACAATAGCACACACCTGGCAAGACAACCAGGTCCTCAGAGGGACGTAACAAGACACATAATAGCATGCCATATAAACTAAATAAATATCGCTCAAATAAATAAGTAAATCGAATTTATAACATGGTCCAATACGCACCTACTGAACGAGCGTACCATCCCCCCAACCAAACAAGGACAGGAGATGGTAAACTAATTCACGATAACGTATCTTTCCATGCTATGAATCCAATATGGTATCCAGACCCCAACAAGGTTCAATACCTTCTCATCGAACTAGTAAGTCACACCTACAACCAAACAAGGACAAGATGTGACGAACTAATCTGCGACAAGTTATTGTTCCAAGCCACGGTCAGATATAAGTACCCAAACCAAAAGTACTCGTACCTAACGGATAAAGGTAGCCTACCATTCTAAGTGAAATGTAGTTAAGAACAATCCTTCCTACGCATGGGCCCCGGCTAAATAGGATCGGCGTAGTCCCCCTTTGGGCACCAGAGGCCCCAACAGGAAGAGCATGACATTCCACAGAATCGTCAGTGGCTGTCAGTAATCATGGGTCATCAACCCCGTATCTCCAGCGGAGAGTCCGGGTCACAAGGGAAGTGCATCGAAGCCCATACGCTAAGGAATTGTCCTCCCCGCCCAATGCCTACTGTGTTGTATCCACAACACAAACCACTATAACTGCTAAGTCAAACTAGTATGCAACTTCTATTAGCGGTTATTCCTATCGTACGGCTTGTACGTACTGGTGGCCAGCCAATCACGCACTTCCGTGTTCTACATACGACACACAACTTCGTGTTTACAACGTGTCAAGGCCAATGAATGCAACACACAAGGTGGTCTCTTAAATCTAGGTTTAATTTGTAAGAAAAATAATACACAGCAGGAAATATAAATGAACAATAAGTTCTAACAGTTATGCCATGTATCACAGCTTATTTTGCATAAAGAAAATAAATAATGCATAAAATATGAGCTAAAATAATAAACAGCTAATGGCAAGGTGTCTTGCCTGGTAGGACACCTGGTGTGCTGTGCTGAACAAGGTGGCACGAACTACGACTTCGATAAAATCACTACACAAGGAGACCTCTGTTGGCGGCATGGATGGTTCCATCGAGTCCAGGACGGTCAATTTGGTTAGGGTGGACATAAGGTAGGCTTGAATTTGGCGAAGGAATGGGATTAAGGGAATTTGTTATGGACAAGATTGGATGATGACTAAAAGAGAATTTGAAAGAATAGGTACTTTTAATTATTTTGAAAATGTGCATAATATAAAACTAGATATGTTATTGCCTAGAAAATACTTATTTATATTAGTGAATCTATGTCCTATTAGTGAAAATACTTAGATAATTATAGCTAGTAAATTATTTTAGCAACCACAAAATAAAATTTAATTTATCAAAATACCTCTTGGTTCAAAACTACATTCAAATTACCACAGTTTGCATAATAATATATTTTATAATGTAATTAAACTTCTAAGCCAAAAATCATGTTACGAATAGAATCCTACAAATATTTATAGGTTTATTTTAAAATAAATGGTTGATATAAAATAATATCAATTAATAAAATGTTAATAATAGTAAGGGAAACCAGGAACCTAAAAACAACAATTATACAAATAAAAATAATAATAATTATAATAATAATAATAATAATAAATATAATTAGCTCTGTTACACCACTAACAAGTGAAACAATTAACTGGCTAAAAAATAAATTACTAAAAGAAGAAAAAAAAAGAAAAGAAAAACAATTAACAATAACACAACAACAAAATAATAATAAACTCAACGAAATCCACTCTGCTGCTCTCAACAAAGGGGCAAAAGAAGGAAAAGAAAAAAAAAGTGAAATGAAAGGGAAGAAGGAGCGGGAGAAAGAGAGATGGTCGGAGGGTTTGGGTTTCGGCCGGCGGCAAAAAGGGTCGGTGGTCCCGCGGAAGACTGGAGAAAGGAGGAAAAGCAGCGGCGTTTGGGGTTTTCCGCCTGGGCGGCGGCGCGCACAGCGGCGGAAGGGAATAGCCGGGGAGCGGGGAAGAGCGGAGGGCGGTGGTGCTCGCCGAGGTGGCGGAGCGGCTGCGCGGTGGCGCCTGTAGCTTCCCTTCCCGAAATTTTTTAAATATTTTTTATTATTATTTATTATCAATATTATCGAGGATATTATTATACAATATTATTTTATTATTATGGGTTATATTATTTTGTCAAATAAATATTATTATATGCAGTCATATTTATACAATAGTCCCTAGACTGAAAATATATTATATATTAAAAATATGGAATGATAGAGTGTTAAGTCTATATATGATACAGGTGCAAATATGGATATGAATATATAGAAATATATTCGTAAGTAAATAAAGTATATATATATTTGTATATATATATATATATATATATATATATATATATATATATATATATATATATATATAAAATATATATATATATATATATATATATATATATTCGAGGACATATATGTAATGTGTATATAGATATACGTGAGTATGTAGGTGTATGTATATAAATATATATATAATATACATGTGTATATTTGTATTTGTATATAAATATATATTATATAAATATATATAGAAAATATGTGTACGTATATATATATATAAATATATAATATAATATTGTGTATGTATGTATAAATGTATACGAATATATAAGAGTAGGTATATATATATGTATGTATACATACATTGGTATGTGTAAAGAATATATATGTATACATACATTGGTATGTGTAAAGAATATATATGTATACATATATTTTGTATGCATATTTATTGGTAAAGGAAGAAAAAAAGAATAAGAATGAGTTAGTAGCAGCAGAGCTCAGCTCTGAGCTCTCCCCAAACTCACCAGGCCACTCGGCCATTCCCCTCTCCCAACCCAGGCCCACGCCCACCTGAGACCCGAGCTTTGCTAACCCCTACACAACCCGAGCCCGAGCCCTGAGCAACCGATCACAATGTTATACATAAATAGTCGGGAGAGGAGGAACAAAAACTCGACTAAACCCTAACGAGCGCCACCCCCAGAGGAACGTCGAGAGTGGGCGACCCTTCCCCGGCCTCCGCGCACCGCCGGCCGGCAGCAGGCCGACCACCGTCAGCCATGCGCGCACGGATTCAAGAGCAAAGGCAATGACAGCAGCACATTACGAGGTACCAATTTCAGTGTTACTTTTCTTCGCGTACACTCCGTCGTTTTTAATTTCGTAAATTGGTATAAAAACCCTAGATGACCCTCTAGAGGCCCCAGCAAATAGGTTGCAATATGGTCGAGCCATCAACTTCGCAAAATCGAGGCAAACTCGACCGAAAACCTGTCCAAACAGGACAGTTTCGAAGATTGACACCCCTGTTTTCGTAGACAGGTTGTGATCGAGATAGTATATATTTTCCAGAAATAATTGAACAGATATTGAGACAACCTATAAGGCTTTCCAAACATTTTTGTACAATCAAATTTCATTGATTGTACGTCGAGAAATTCGACTCCCAAAACTGACAAAAAACTGTTTTCGAAAATAGTGAAAAACAATAAAATTGCTCCACACGACGTGCGTCACGCCATTCCGGGCGACGTGGTCGCGAACCGAAAGCATCAAAAGCTGCGTATCGGCTTCGTGGTCGTGTGGGCTTTGACGGAATTCAAATTGGTCGCGTGTGCGCGACGAATTTGATGCATATCCGTCGAAATTCCCCGTATCGTGCACTTTACAAATTCTCCAATTACCTTGTGCACGTTCATCAGATCGAGACAAAACTTGCGCCAATAGGACCGTATTATTTTTCTGGTCCTGTATGCCAAGTTTGGTCCAATTCTGAGACAGTCGAATCCGACGTCGTTTTGCGGGCCCCACGGTCCGACTCAACGGGCGATTTTGTGCACGGCCCACCGGAATCCAACTCTGAACATACGGTCGGGTTCGTATCGAAAAACTGGATCCGTAGACATATAGTTTGACGACTTTAGATACCGTTGACTCTGGCACGCTTTTCGGTGCAAAGCGGATCCAACGGCGGACATCGTTTTGGCCCGAAATTACCGTTTTTCCCCTGTGTCCAGAATTGGACTTAAGGACAGGCAATCCTAGCTAATTTGACTATTCTGAGATCATTGGTATTATCTATTTCAGCTTCCGGGGATTGTTGTACGAGTTTTGACTATTGTGGTATTTTGAGTGATTTGGATCATCGGTTTCACCAGCACAGGACCACAGGCGAGTACAGTTTATTGTCTGCATTTCGATATTGATTTTTACTATATTTCATTGATTGGCCATTAGTTATGTGATTATTTTTTATTATAAATTGTTGAGTCGGAAATGAGAAGTACCAACGATGTGTGATCTGACCTTAGACAGTGTAGACAGTGATTTATTATTGCAAAGTAGACAGTGTAGACAGTGATTTATTTATTGCAAAGTAAACAGTATAGACAGTGATTTATTTATTGCAAAGTAGACAGTGTAGACAGTGATTATTATTGCATTTAAATTGCGTAGTTCGTGATTTATTATTTTGTAGATAATGTTTCTTTATTTCAATATTTGCTGTAGACAGTGTAACTTTAGACAGTGTAACTTTAGACAGTGTAACTTTAGACAGTGTAGACAGTGTCGCATAATTGTCCCGAGATCGATCACATATCAAAGGTACTTCTAACAGTTGAGAAGAGTATTTTGTGTCTATTTATTGCTATTGGTTTTTCGTATTTACTGTTTATTTTCAAAACTTATGATTGATGTCTAACCTTTGTTTTATAGTCATTTTCTTTATTTGAAATTGCATTCAGTGGATTGTGCTCGTTCCATTCCTGACTGAAAACCAACATTTTCAGGTTAGCCGTGGATTCACTTAGCTTGGGGAGTGACGGGAATACTTGCAGACAAGAGCCTAGAGACTAGCTAGATAGTTGAGTTGTAGTCATTCATTTATTTGTACAAGTTTATATTTTCTACCAATGTAAAACTTGTGCTTTTTTGTAAATTAAATTAATTTTGTGAATGAGTAATATTTGTGATTTTGATCTTCATGGCCGTGACAGCGTTCTACCGTCGACACTGCGGCGTAGGCTGGCTTGGACACGTCTCGTATCCGTTAAAAAAAAATGGGTGCGGGTCGTGACAAGTTTTTGTGGTGGCCCATGCAGGTCAGTCTTTGCAAATCATGCGAACTCGTGATAGTACTTAAGTTAGTCGTACTATTGCGAGCCTGCGACTAGAAATGCTCATTCACGAAGTAGAAATTAATTTAATTTACGAGAATGACTAGGACTAGGAGTCCCTTATACAAATTGACCGATGGGTAGTATAGGCCATACAAATTAGATGATTACTAGTTATTAATTTTGACAGTTTATCAAATCCCTATGGGTACACTATTACCTATTGATATGACGATATGATCCAATGTGAATAGATTATTCACTTGGTGAGATCGGATTTCCTAGGATTGATAATCTAACCTTGATAAATTGTTCAGTTCCTCCTCTTGACCCCTTAGGTATCATCCCCATACCCTAGTCCGAATGGCCCATTTAGTTCCTAGTTGCCCTAAAGATTAGTGTTTTTATACAATTTCTGATTATGTTACCCATATACGAACCTCGAGTTAGTTTCAATCCAAAAAATTTTCCTCTGTGGTTTGAATACACAATGAACAGATATTAGAATGTTGTATTTCTTTTGTCCTCAGATATTTCTTTCCTATTCAATCTTTTATCTTAAGGGTTGTGACTGATAGGACAAATGCTTACACTTTATTTCATAGGCAACTTGTTTGAATCTCTAGGAGCTCATGGATTTTTACAGATGTAGTTAAAGGAATGTTAGTTAACTCATATTGGCAGGACAGCAGCGCACTGTTGCCATTTATTTAAATTATGAAGACTCTGGATTCCCTGCAGCCAGCAGCGCACTGGCAAGACACGACCCCTAGAGTTGAAATTGTTTAAGAAAATATAGGTTATGGAATGTTACTAAAACTGTAGCTAGTGGTCCTTTTTGACCATAGTCACCATTGTGTCAATATAAGGTAAGAGTATCGGATAGCATGTCGCATCTGAATCACGAAACCAAGGGTTACCATAGCCAGAGTATACGGGCAGGGCATAATTCTCGGTAACATAATTTCAAACGTGATTACAAGTTTAGGATACCATAGGGGATAGGACAATGCCATGCATGTCCCATAAGATCCAAAGCCGATATTAGTGGAAATTTTGGAAGTTGGGTAGCATGTCTCTCGACCTAGCATTCTGTAGTCCTTGTGACTTATTGGCGAAGAAATTGACTGACACTAATAGGTTTACCTAGAATATAGAATTCAGAAGTCCATAAACCATTAGTCGACCAAGGCCTTAAGGATAAAAAGATAGTGGAAGGACTGTGTAAGCAAGAACCCCAGGTGAGTTTTCATTTCTTACAAACTCGAACTACTTGTACTTTCTTTCAAAAATCTCGCATAATTATATTCGACTATCTTAACAAACGCTGCTGTTACAGCTTAGTTTTGCAAGCTCACTCTGTTCTCGAGCTTGATTTGAGGCATATGTTTAGTGGGGACGCCTGCTAACTTATTGTCTAATCAGAATCAGCGTATTATGGTCTGATCAACCATGATGCATTGGTTCGCTCTTCGTTTAATTACACTACGTGGATGGAGATATATAGGTATCTAGGATCTCATCCGCGACTGCTTTGACAATTCCTCTTGAATTATATGTTCGTCCTTGAATCACGAAATTGCATTCAGTAACATCTCCCTTGAATCCTTTATTATTTTTGTCTTTTACCGATTTGGAAAGACGAAAGCTCGTGATGGTGGAGAGATACAGAGTATTTCCATGGCTATGATAATGGTAGGCACAAGTATAGCTACCATCGGCCAGTCAGGTGATTGAGTTACTCGTTCTCCCATCGACCCTCAAACTGTTATCGGGACTTTCAAGCCATCTGAATTTGAGAATGATTAGGGTTTTACCCTTAGTCGTAATGCCAACCCAGGAGACTATCTATTTTTAAGAAACAATTCATTGTGTCTCTAAATATTTTCTTGAATATTGCCTTTACTTTCAACCCTTATGCCTTGACTCAACCGTCCCTCGACCAAAGCCCATAATCACTAGCTAGTCAATACCATAGCTTAAATACCCTGTCACACTATGATCTACCAGTGGTCAACTGCAATACATGAGCACCACAACTCTTGTGACAATAGTCTGACATACAGAGCGTTAATAGAAATTTGCGACTCAGTTACTAGGAAATCTTTCGTAAGATGTGCCTTAGAGTTGGTTACCCTGTCGATAACCCTTATATACTGTGGACGAGTAGGTCATTCTATTTACCGACCATGTGTCATTGTACACACTCATTTTTTTTTCCATTTATTGAGGAGCAATCATTGACTTGACTTATATGTAACGTATTTCTTTACGCTGTGCCTGATTCTTTGTTAACAAGAGTTGAGGTACAATAACCGAACCTTGGAAATTCTTCTGACCTCATCCTTCCTAAAGACCATGACCTAGCTTCTAAGGTGGGTAGACTGTAAGCCTTCTAAAGTTTTAGGATATACGAGGAATTGCCGATTAATTAGAATGATTTCTATTAGGATGATAGTTAGTGTCTCATTGGACTCCCACTTTCCATTTAGATCGTTTTGTGTTCCCGGCTGTGTCATTAACAATCGGAGCACGAGACCAGCTGTACCTTCCAATAAATTTATATGCAAGATCTAGACGAGTTCACCTTCACCTAGGTATATCTGTCCCACTCAAACACGTCCCCTTGTGCTCTATTTTTATGGTACGATTTTCAGGTAAAAAGGACTAGCTATAACCCTTACCAATACCGGTAAACTTTCTGACTTCCATTAGAGCATCAACCTTGACTCGAACCTTACGACCCAATATATGATTGTGATCTACTCGAAGCCACTATGCACATGACACTAGCGTGCCACTCAATTGTGTCTTCTCGTGTGACTTAAACACAAAAGTCACGAAAAGCGCATCTTCAAGGCTTACAAAGCATATTAACCAATCCGACTGCTATCTAGCTCAACCACGTAGGTGGAAACCTATTCTAGGTTACCCTAGCCTAGTAGAAATAGTTTATCATCAGGATATTGTCCAGCCAATAGATTGAAATTCTGGGTTCATCCAACCAGCGATGGACGTCTAATCAGGAAATCCATTAAGACCCAGTAAAACCCATCCACAACCACCATTTTTTGGAATATATACAACCGAACTAATTGAGATAGGTCCCTATACCGATTATGTAGCCTCCATCTGTTAGAATACGAAGTCATTCGTAACCCTATTTTCCATCTACCTAGAAATCGCGATACGATCTTGTATTGCATTTATATTCCTTGCTCGTGTGTTTAAATAACCACGGAAAAAGATCACAATCTTGATTTCTCAAAATTCGTTCTATTATGGAACTTTGTTCAAAACTTCGAGAACGGAACCCTTGTATTGCACGAATGGCAAGCTCCTATAAGAAAGGAAGGGTTTTTCGATTTGCAAGTGACTGGACTAGGGTAGCCCAATTTAGCAAATAAGCCAGTGGTTCATGAATTTCTTTCTAGCTGTATCATTGGATGCCGGCTATGCTCTTGAAACCTCATTTTTACTCACGATTGTTCTTCCTTATCTGCATGACCTTCCTATTTCGGAGCAAAGATGGTCATGCTTATTGGAATTTGTCAATATTTATTAGCTGCTTGCGTAAATTTGGCATGTTAGATTTTGGGTGGTTTGATAAATAGGAGGGGATTATATGGCCATAAGCAGATGTTTATTGGTATATTAGCAATTGGTTGGAAGATTTAAAGTTTTAGTGACATAGCCTTGAGGGAGTAGTATGACCAAAGGTGGGTAGAAGTCCTCAAGAAATTACAGTTTCAATGACCATGAGAATAGATTGATAACAAATGGAAACCGTCTTCTATCATAGCGGATGGACTCTTCCCTTAAATTCGAGGACGAAATTATTTTAAGGGGTAGTAGATTGTAGCTCCCTTCCCAAATTTTTAAATATTTTTTTATTATTATTTATTATCAATATTATCGAGGATATATTATACAATATTATTTTATTATTATGGGTTATATTATTTTGTCAAATATATTATTATATGCAGTCATATTTATACAATAGTCCCTAGACTGAAAATAGATTATATTAAAAATATGGAATGATAGAGTGTTAAGTCTATATGATACAGGTGCAAATATGGATATGAATATATAGAATATATTCGTAAGTAAATAAAGTATATATTTGTAATTATATATAATATATATAATATATATATATATATATATATATATAATATATATATATATATATATTAATATATATATATAGGATATATATATTCGAGGACATATATGTAATGTGTATATAGATATACGTGAGTATGTAGGTATTGTATATAATATATATAATATACATGTGTATATTTGTATTGTATATAAATATATATATAAAATATATAGAAAATATGTGTAGTAATATATATATAAATATAATATAAATTGTGATGTATGTATGTATAAATGTATACGAATATATAAGAGTAGGTATTATTAATATATATATATATATATATATATATATATATATATATATATATAATATATATATATATATATATATATATATATATATTGGTATGTGTAAAGAATATATATGTATACATATATTTTGTATGCATATTTATTGGTAAAGGAAGAAAAAAAAAGAATAAGAATGAGTTAGTAGCAGCAGAGCTCAGCTCTGAGCTCTCCCCAAACTCACCAGGCCACTCGGCCATTCCCCTCTCCAACCCAGGCCCACGCCCACCTGAGACCCGAGCTTTGCTAACCCCTACACAACCCGAGCCCGAGCCCTGAGCAACCGATCACAATGTTATACAAATTGTCGGGAGAGGAGGAACAAAAACTCGACTAAACCCTAACGAGCGCCACCCCCAGAGGAACGTCGAGAGTGGGCGACCCTTCCCCGGCCTCCGTGCGCCGCCGGCGCGGCAGCAGGCCGACCACCGTCAGCCACGCGTGCGCGGATTCAAGAGCAACGACAATGACAGCAGCACATTGCGAGGTACCAATTTCAGTGTTACTTTTCTTCGCGTACACTCCGTCGTTTTTAATTTCGTAAATTGGTATGGAAACCCTAGATGACCCTCTAGAGGCCCCAGCAAATAGGTTGCAATATGGTCGAGCCATCAACTCGCAAAATCGAGGCAAACTCGACCGAAAACCTGTCCAAACAGGACAGTTTCGAAGATTGACACCCCTGTTTTCGTAGACAGTTGTGATCGAGATAGTATAATTTTCTAGATAATTGAACAGATATTGAGACAACCTATAGGTTTCCAAACATTTTTGTACAATCGAATTTCATTGATTGTACGTCGAGAAATTTGACTCCCAAAACTGACAAAAAACTGTTTTCGAAAATAATGAAAAACAATAAAATTGCTCCACACGACGTGCGTCACGCCATTCCGGGCGACGTGGTCGTGAACCGAAACATCGAAAGCTGCGTATCGACTTCGTGGTCGTGTGGGCTTTGACGAATTCAATTGGTCGCGTGTGCGCGACGAATTTGATGCGTATCCGTCAAAATTCCCCGTATCGTGCACTTTACAAATTCTCCAATTACCTTGTGCACGTCATCAGTTGAGACGAACTTGCGCCAACAGACCGTATTATTTTTATGGTCCTGATGCCAAGTTTGGTCCAATTCTGAGACAGTCGAATCCGACATCGTTTTACGGGCCCCACGGTCCGACTCAACGAGCGATTTTGTGCACGGCCCGCCGGAATCCAACTCTGGACATACGTCAGTTCGTATCGAAAACTGGATCCGTAGACATGTATTTGATGACTTTAGAGATTGTTGACTCTGGCACGCTTTTCGGTGCAAAGCAGGTCCAACGGTGGATATCGTTTTGGCCCGAATTACCGTTTTTGCCCCTGTATCCCAGAATTGAACTTAAGGACAGGCAATCCTAGCTAATTTGACTATTTTGAGATCATTGGTATTGTCTATTTCAGCTTCCGGGGATTGTTGTACGAGTTTTGACTATTGTGGTATTTGAGTGATTGGATCATCGGTTTCATCGCACAGTACCACAGGCGAGTACAGTTTATTGTCTGCATTTCGATATTGATTTTTACTATTTTCATTGATTCTATTGTTAGATGAGATTTTCTATTATAAATTGTTGAGTCGGAAATGAGAATGTACCAATGATGTGTGATCTGACCTTAGACAGTGTAACAGTTAGACAGTGATTTATTATTGCAAAGTAGACAGTGTAGACAGTGATTATTTATTGCAAAGTAGACAGTGTAGACCGTGATTATTATTGCATTTAAATTGCGTAGTTCGTGATTTATTATTTTGTAGACATGTTTTTTTTATTTTAATATTTGCTGTAGACAGTGTAACTTAGACAGTGTAACTTTAGACAGTGTAGACAGTCGCATAATTGTCCCGAGACCGATCACATATCAAAGGTACTTCTAACAGTTGGGAAGAGTATTTTGTGTCTATTTATTGCTATTGGTTTTTTCGTATTTACTGTTTATTTTCAAAACTCATGATTGATGTCTAACCTTTGTTTTATAGTCATTTTCTTTATTTGAAATTGCATTCAGTGGATTGTGCTCGTTCCATTCCTGACTGAAAACCACATTTTTTAGGTTAGCCGTGGATTCACTTAGCTTGGGGAGTGACGGGAATACTTGCAGACAAGCCTAGAGACTAGCTAGATAGTTGAGTTGTAGTCATTCTTTATTTGTACAAGTTTATATTTTCTACCAATGTAAAACTTGTGCTTTTTTGTAAATTAAATTAATTTTGTGAATGAGTAATATTTATGATTTTGATCTTCATGGCCGTGACAGCGTTCTACCCCGACACTGCGGCGTAGGCTGCTTAGACACGTCTCGTATCCGTTAAAAAAAATGGGTGCGGGTCGTGACAGCGCCGGCCAAGGGTTTCAGCGGCGAGTCTGGGGTTGGCGGCGGCGCTCCGGCCGCGAGATCCGCGAGGATGCCGACGACGGCGGTCGCAGAGGAGGAAGGGCGCAAAATTTCCGACGGAGGCTCGGTGGTCCATCGGTCGGCGGTGAGGTCGGTGAAGCTGAGTCGGCGAGGAGAGGGGTCGCGGAGGAGACGGAACCACCGGGCGGAGACACGGAGTTCGATGTTTGTGCGACCAGGGCCAGGGCGGTCTGCGCTGGTGCTCGCGATCGCAGAGCGGGAGGCAGACTCGGAAAGACGGAGGCGCCGCCGAGCCCATGGCTGGATCCGACGGTCAGCTCGACGAAGGTTCGGTTTCTTTTCTCTTTTCTTTCTTTTCTGTGGTTATGCCGAGGATTTGGGGACAGTTGCGAGTCCGTGATGGTTGGCTGCAGGGTGGTCGGGAGTCGACGGGTGACGGCTGTGGGATCGGACGTGGTTGAGCTGGGTTTTGGTGGTGCTGGTCACCTAGGCGGAGGTGGTCGTGAGGCATGGTGGTGGTGATGAAGATGGCCGGGTGTGTAGTCGTGGTCGGTAATGGCTGGGCTCTGTGTTTGTGGTGGTGATGACTGGAGGACGACAACGTTTGGAGGAGGGGAGATGGACGGGTGGCTGGTGATGACGAGGGCGGATTACGGCGGGGACGGGATTTAGGTTAGGATTTATTTGTGTCGGAGTTGTCGACACGGGGAAGAAATTATATTTTGTAAAATATGGAATAAGAATTGGACGCGGACATGGACACGATGCACGCACGGGGTGGAAAAAAATTTATGGAGACAATTTGGTGGATGATAAAAAATTTTGGAGGAGTACCTGCCTATTTATAGGAGTGGGAATTCCCAATTAGATATGGATTAGGAATAATTAAACCCCAAAATAGATAATTCAATTACTAGTTTAAATCAATTTAATAAATCTACATCCAAATCAAATCCAATTCAAATCTAATTAAATCAAATTAAGTTCTCCTTGTTTAAAATCAAATGGAATAACTCAAATTTCAAATATTAAATATTTAAATAAAACCATAGATTCAAATCAAGATTTAAATCTCTACAATAATTTCAAAATATTTTTCCAAAATACTAATAATAATAATTTCAAAAATTACATTATTTAAAATAAATCAATAAATAATTACAAATATATATATGTAGCACAATAGTGTTTTCATAATTATGTTTTGCTAGTATACAATAAAAATATTAATTATTCTTAATAAGTGCAAAAAAAAAAACAACTTGGTAATGATAGTAAAAATAATTGCATTATTATTTTGAAACTATAAAATAATAAATAAAATGTATTTTTTTAAAAATATGTACGTTCACACATATTCGCACTCGCGAGCAAAAATAAACTTCGTGCGCGACGTAAAATCGACTACGCGACGTACATACAAAATTTTAAATTCGTACAAATATTAATAAAAAGAAAATATAGTAGAAATTTAGGGTTTTACAGTGAGTGTGAGTATTTGTGTTGTGTGTTCTATATTTGTATATATATCTATATGTGTGTGTGGGTGTATTTACACATATGTAGATATACGTTGTGTGTATTTATATATGTAGTATACGTGTGTGTATGTGTGATTTGTGTGTGAGTGTTATATATTATATATTCTATAATATATATATATATATATATATATATATATATATATAGTAGAGAGAGATGAGAGAGAGAAGAGGAGATGAAGAAGGAGGAGAAGCACTGCAGCAGCAGCAGCATCCACTGCAGCAGCAGCAAGCAGCAGGCAGACTGCAGCAGGTAGCAGCAATTGCAGCAGCAGTAGCAGCTGTTGCAGCTGCTGCAACAGCAGTTGCCCCCCCCCATTGCCCATATTAAGCCCCCTATTCACCCCCTTATACCCCCCATTATATATATGTATATATATATATATATATATATATATATATATATATATATATATATATATATGTATATTAGGTAATTAGAGAGTTAGATAGAAGAAGAAATTGGAAAGAGAGAATAAAAGAAGTGAAGAGGAAAAGATTAGAGGAAATTAGAAGAAGTAAGAAGAAGAAGAGGAAATTAGAAAGGGAAGAAAGAGAAGGAAATTAGGAGAAGAAGATAAGAAGGAGAGAATTAGAATAGGAAGTGATGAGTAGAATTAGTGAAATAGAAATGGAGGAGAGCGCGTTAGAGGGTGAAACGGAGCCCGGAGTATCGGAACGCGATGAAACTTGGCGTAGACCAAGATTATATGAATTAGATTTTGCGGGTAGGCTCCCGAGTTGAATCGGGTCGTAGGCGTCGGTATCGCACCGTACCATTGCATATCTTGAAATATTCAAGATATCGGCAATAGGCCGTATCATGGACTAGACGTCCACTTTACCTAGGTATTTTGGTAGGTAATATATCTATAGGCTAGTACCTTACTATCCTAGGGAGCTAGGGTCAAATAACAGGCGTAGGTCGGCTAACTAGGTTTCCACCTAGGCTAAAATTTTACCTTAGAAAGGTAAAATAGGAAATTGGCCTACGGCCAAGATTTGAGTTTCGAAGTCCAAGATGGACTTGGATATGGATTGTAGAGGTTGGTAATAGTTAAAAATAGTCGCCTAGACCTAGTCTTGACCCCGGTTGACCACGTTGACTTTTTAGACCAAAAGTCACTATGGGTCAACACTTTACCCAATTTAGTCCCAAATTCCATTAGACTTGTGTAGTTGACCAAAAGTCAACTATTAGTCACTATTGACCTAGGATTGACCTAGGGTTGACCAGAGTTGACTAGGGTTGACCAGAGTTGACCAGTTGACCAAAAGTCAACTGTAAGTCAACCGTTGACTCAAATCGACCTAGATTAATTCCATTTGACTTGCATTGACCCAGTATGACCTAGCTAGACCTAATATGACTTAGGTTGACCTCGTACAGTCCAGTTTGATGTGTCTTAACCTAGAATGACTAAATAGGATTTAAATTGTCTTGACTTTAATTTCTAAACATAGTATGATACGTCTTGTTCTCTATAGGTCCTCGAGACGCTGCATCTGTTCCAGTTGACATATTATACCATATTACAGGCGAGTACATTCTCTGACACTTTTCTAATTTATGATGATTGTTATAATTCATGTAATTAGTGTAGATATGCTTGTTCTCGACACATTGGTCACACGGATTGGTATTCATGGATCCCGACATGAGATGTTATTCTTCGTTATCTTGGTATATCTTGTGCAAGCCCCTTGTAGTTCTTGTGCAGTATATGGACACCGATTCTCGAGGAGACTTACTCCCTTCTCGTAGAATCTCGTGTCATAACGTGTCTTGCTTGGATCCACTCTACCAGTCGGGGACGGGAAGTACTAGTGTAGATGTGTGGTCATTACCCCTCCTTGTTTATTCTTGTAGACCTTGAATGCTACCAATCCAACTCCACGTAGGATTGGCTGATCAGTAGACCTTGTGCAGACCCAAGCCGGCCACATATTGTAGCTAGTACTCACACATCTAGAGATATGATTCTTGATTCTTGTACATGCCATGATCAGTTTACTTGCCTTGTTCTAGCTTTAGATTTACAGCTTACCTTGCCATGATACTCACATGTACATTCCATGATATTCTTGTATATACTCTCTATTTACAGTCTTATAGCTTTTGTCATATCTTGTGAACTGTTGTTAGTAGATTGTACTCGTTCCATCCTGACAGGATATGTTGAAAATATTAAGATGCTGACGAGGGAGATTATTGTACCTACTACGGTCCGGATGACGTAGTGGGCATAGACTTAGAGACTTGGGTCCAGCAGGGCTTAGCTCCGCCTGACGAGACCTTACCACTTGCTTAGTTAGAGTAGGTCTTTGTACTGGACTTTGTCTCCAGCTACTTTTGAGACTGTTATTATTATGGATTATATTAGAGACTTGGACTTGTATATATTCTTGTGTTGGACTTGACAGGTTATTATTTTATTATCGTCTTGTTGTCTTTATCTTTCAGTCTTTACTTTGTTATCTTAGAGTTGTGATTGAGTACTCATATATATTCATTTCTTGTCCTCCGTTCGGAGTTGACCATATTCTCGACAGGTTTTTGATATATATATATAACTGTTTAGAGTAGAAAACCTACAGCGTTCTATGCCGTTTTTACGGTGAGGGCTGGGCGTTGTCACGTGCATGTGCCCTTATAGCGGGTGCGGGTCGTGACAATATGATATGTGTGTATGCATGTATACAAGGTAAGTATGTATGTATGTATTTCTATAAACTGAGTTAACCTATAACCTTTTACACCCATGCATTCATACACCCTTTGACATCATGTATCCCATGTCACATACACCTACCTATCACTAAATTTTAGAACATTAACCATATCCTTTCACACACATGCCAAACACACACATACTCACTTACTCTTTTACCTCTCTTCTCTCTCATCTATATATATATATATGTATGTGCCTATATATATAGCTTTCCTATATATATCTAGTATATGAATATGTGAATAGTGATGCATATATATGTGGAATGTACTATAGGCAGCCTATATGTTATGAGTGTACTACAATATATTAGATATATATTGTTATGTGTATATGTGTTTGTGGTTTGGCTTAGGCATGATATAGCCTATAGCTTAGGGCTCTTAGCCTATGGTTGTCTGTTTGCCTAGTGAAGTTTAGTTAGACTTGTTTAGTCTTGATTAGGCCTAGAATAGACTAGTTAGACTAGTATAGACTTGTTTGGTTTAGGTTTGACCTAGTTGACCTAGTTTGACTAGTCTAGTTGACTAGAGTTGACCAAAGGTTGACTTTAGCCTATTTGACCCCAAACTTCATGTAGATGCATTGTAGCAGTCTATTTCCTTATTTTAGACTTTTATGACTTGTACTATTCTATAGGAGACAGATAACCACTCCTCGGACAGTATATTCTCTTCGGACATTCAGGATACCAGGCGAGTACATTCTCTGATCATTTTATATCATGTTTAGAATTATTTTCTTGCTTTAAATTACTTTACTTGATACTGTCACGTTGGTCACACGGATTAGTACTATATGGATCCCTTCTTGAGATGTTAACCCTTCAGGGAGCATCGGGTACTTCATGTTCTGTATATTTCACTTACATGGCGTATCACTATGCTCCACGGTTCATTGATCACTTGTGACATGTACTCTCATGATCACAGAGTCTTCCTTGAATCCTTATCCTATTTATTGGGTTTCCTAAAATCCCCATTTATGGGACTACCATGTACCATCCTTCGGGGCCGTTGCATGGAATCATAACATAACCTGGTTGGATCTTTGTGTATTGATTGGGTACGGGGAGTAGAAGTGGACATGTGAATAATATCCAAGTAGTGTAGCATCAGAATCATTCCATAGTATAGCATCAGAATTATCCTATGCCATTTATATGTCTATATTGTACTCTGACTCACTAGCCACTGTTAGTTCTCTATATATAGTAGATATTTCTATTACAGTTCTCTCTCTGTTTACATACTGCATTTCTTTCAATACATGTATCTTACTTTACTGCATGATTATTTTCTAACCTGCTATGAACTGTTGAGATGTACTGTGCTCGCTCCTGTCCTGACTGGACCTGTTGAAAATATTACAGAGGACGAGGAGGAGGCCTGTGTGGATACCTTCTATGGGGCAGCCCTAGATGACACTTGTGAGCTAGACTCTCAGGAGGACCCAGCTCTAGCTGATGACATCACCCCTATTGCCTAGACTAGCTTAGTTAGGCTTTATCTTACTCATGATTGTCTTGGGACTAGTTTAGTTAGACTTTATTTATGTCTTTGAGATCTGGGTTGTATATATTCTTTCATATTCAGTAGATAGACTTGGATTTCTGGATATTTGCTGAGATGTTATCTTAGACTCTTCTGATCATCGTATTTTCTTGAGTTCTATATCATATCGTTCTTCTTCTTCTTTAGTTGTAATTGAGTTTATTTCTGCTATGTCACCCCCATTCGGGGTATAAACTGTTAGCATTATATTATTAGATGTTGTGACCTAGGACAGCGTTCTACTGCGCGACACTGCGGCGTAGGCAGGACTACCCACTCTCGTGCCCTTACTCTAGGGTGCGGGTCGTGACACATTTTTAGTGGTGGCCCATGCAGGTCAAGTTTATGTAGTGGTATTCGAACTAGAGTATCACTACAGCCTGCAGTAGGATTATGATATTTTTGAGGGTACTCAATCAAACTAGGAAAACTCTTAATCATATTCATTTTATCTAAATTTGCTGTTTATTGTCTTTCCTTGAATATAAACTGTCCTCCTTTGAATTTTTGCTTCATTTCCAGTAATTGCTTCTTATTTTGATCTGTCTTTATGATGGTTATGGAACATCTCATCGCTCCGGTCCGGAGAATACTATCGAGAGGCTAGCCACCTCTCGTCCTGTTCATCAGGGCCTCGAGACCGCAGCTCCTGTTGTGCCGACTCAGGTTGGCGTTTCTTTGCTACATTGGAGGTGCACCTCTGTCTGTACAGAGACTTTTTTCCGTCATTCTCGATTTCTTTCAGCAGCAGCGGTTCATGCAGCATCATCAGCAGACCAGGGGAAACCAGCAGGGCGAGCTATCGTCAGGACAGTTGAGGATGCACAGACCATTAGAGATCTTGCTGCAAGTTCCGTTCTTCTCTATTCTATTCCCGTAATTGTCTCTTATAACTATCTTGAAATTCGACTCCATCTGTTCCTTGTTGACTGATTGTGTTATGTTTGTTTTTTTTTTTTCTTTTGAGAAAAAAAATCATATGGGCTAGGTCACCTCAGTTATGGGATCTAGAATCTTCGATAGTCATGTTAGCTGGCATAGTGAGGACATATAGTCGATTTTGGACCTATTTCTCGGGAGTGGAAATTTAAGGTTTTTGCCGTCGCATGCGGCAATGCGGAAATTTTAAATACCATGAACCTAGAGGTATGTACCTTAGTCAAGGACTCTATGATTATCGTAGCCTTGATTACTAATATGACGAGGATTTGGAGCACCATGATTTTGGATAGACGCATATGATTATCAGATTGTACCTTAAATGCTCTTGAACAAGTTTTATCTACTTTTGTTCAGTCTTTCAAAAAAAATTGTTTTGTTTGTTTTGTTTCTCATTATTTAACTTAGGAGGAGTAGCTTTAGTTGTATTATAAACCTTTGTGTAACTTCTTACTATGAATCTTTTTCTAAAATAATGAATCGATGATTTTGCTAGACCTTATCTTGGATTTGATATTACTCTGGTTTCAAAATGGTTCCTTCTTTTAAACATAAGCAGAACAGATTTTATCGCTATTTTCTTCTTGATATTATTCTTGTATTAAATAATAATAATAATAAAACTGTCTTGATTACATCAATCACCTGCTTACAATCTTGGTAGGAATCTAAATGTTGGTCTTGATATAGAATTTGATTTTTATATTGGGACATGAGAATATATATAGTGGACACAGACACTTTGTCTGACACGTATGCATGCTACACTTTGATTATCAACCCATCTAAATGCATATTAATATGTTATTGATGTTTAAATTCTCAAAACCCCAATATTCTGATACAGTACAGTATCAGAGACTGGTTCTCTGCTTTTCCAGTTTAAATTCGTATTTAAATATAAATTTTATGTTATTAGTTTTGTTTACATCACTGCACATGTATCTTATACACAAGGTTTCAATTTTTAAAGAAATTGGTTGAGTTTTGTGTTTGAACTTGTCAAATTTGAGACTGTGCATATTAACCCTTATACTGGATTTTAAATATTAGTTCAAATTGTTGTTTTTAAATGTAATATTTGAGGTATATACATTGTTGTATGTAGGGATATAATGTTAGGTTTCATATTTTTATATGTTAGGTTGTGAAACATTGGGTTGGTTTGATGTTCGAATTTCTCCAAAATCCTATAACTGAATACATGTTAATATTTTTCACATTGATTTAAATGTTTAGTTCATTTCAGATTTAATATGTAATGTTAACGAACTGAATGATTGAACCCTTCATTTTAAGTTATAACCCCTGTACTCTGACACTCTACACTAATGTACACTAATGTTCACAACTGCCATGTAAACCTAACCCTTCATCTCTATGTTATGTTCATATATCTCTATATATATATATATATATATATATATTTTTATATATATATATATATATATATATATATATATATATATATATATATATATTTATATATATATATATATATATATATATATATATATATATATATATATATATATATATATATATATAGTTTATGCATACATGTTATAATGTATATAGATACATAACTAAATCTCTACCTCTATACATATAGATATATGTATATATATGGTTAGCCATGCATGTTATGAGTAAATAGGTTGTGCATTGTAGATTGTTTAACCAATATGCCATGAGTAGTGTAACTTGATAGCTATTGTTTTGAAACCCAAATCCTCCTATACACTTTCATGTATATTTTACACACACACACACGTCTACTATCTAACCCTATGAACATGTCCACATACACCCATACACACACTAACCACATAACCTTTACATAATGCTAGCTTTTTTCTCTCTAACGCTCTATATATATATATATATATATATATATATATATATATATATATATATATATATATATTGTGATTGGATTTTAATGCAATTGACTTTCATTCTTTAACTTTTGATTTTGATTTTTCTTTGAATAGTACCCCTTTATAGATAATTGGTAGTTATCTTATTTTATTTTTCGATAAGTACCAGTTTTTATATAGGATGGTAGACTGCCTTACAAATTTGATGATTTATTATTTCTGCATCTTTTTCAGTTTAACACCCCCAATTGCTTGTATGTTTGATACCCTATGACCCTTTTGGTTAGCATGACTAGTATACCTAGATGAGACTTTCACTACCACCATATGCCATGACCCTGTATGCCATCATTTTTAATCGTATGATTTAGGTAAGTTCTAAGACCATGATTGTTGGGGACGAGACTCTAGAAAAAGTACGACCGTCTTAATTTCGAGGACAAAAATCTTCTAAGGAGGGTAGACTTGTAACACCCACTTTTCTAAAATGAGGATAATTTTGAACTTTTATAATTTTGATTAATCGATAATAAGATTTAACTCATGTTGTGATTTTTGGTAATTTTTTTAATTAATTTAAAACTATTTAAAATGTTGAATTGTAATTTTGATGGTTAACTAGTTAATCCCTAGTTTTGCTAAGCTTAGAGACTAACCATGGGGACCTAACCATGTGATTAGAATGATTATTTACAACTTTTTAGGCTAAGGGTATTTTGGTCATTTTGTGACTTTTGAATTATTTAGGATTTTAATTAATTGGTGAATTTTAGATTATATTAATAATATTTAAATTGATGTATTATGATTTTGGTCATTTTTTATATTTTAATATTTTGGGAAAATTTTATATTTTTAATATTGTTTTTATTGGATTTGTTTCGTCGGGTTTGAGTTTCGTCTCGTTCCGACTTGTATTGTGACCCGGGTAGCTTGAACTCTAGATGGAACCCAATATTAAGTTAAGCATGGCTCACAAGACCCAACATTAAGTTAGTTAATTAAACTAATTTTTATCATGTTAGAATGGTTAAGTTAGAGACTCAAAACTAGATCATTTTGACCCCAAACTTGAACCTAGTCTAGACTTAACCATATGAGACTAGAGAGGGACAATTAGGACATTTCCCATTAGCCCTAATGGACTCTTTATGGCAGCCACCTTTAGGAGAGAATGATTCATTTCATTCATTACAATCTTGTCTCTTTTATTTTTATTTTGTTCTTCCCCAATTTTAGAGAGCCTTCCCATTGATTTGATCTCCAAATCAAATCATTCCTTCACCAAACATTTCCTCAATCATTTCTATTCTCAAAGGGAAGGGTGCTACCAAGGATTGGAAAAGGAGTGCAAGGAGGAGTGTCCACTTTGAGGGATCTTCGTATCGGAGCCGTGTCCTAAAGGATTTCATTGGATTCCACTCCCAATAGGTAAAACCCATCCTCTAAATCGATTTCCTTTGCATATAAATTAGTTTTGAATTCGTAGGATCCATCCTCATGCATGTGTCCCATTTAGATTCAAATTTGAGGCCATTTGGAGCTCTCTTGAGGATTTTAGATATGTGTCTTGTGTCCTACTTGATAGATCCCAAATTAGGACACCCCATGTGTATATATGTATGATAATAGTTTAAATAGATATTTAAATTCAGTTTTATAATGTTTAGAGAGTGGATTGATCTTAGTTAGGATGGTTAGAATGAGTTTTATTTGGATACCTATGTTTGTATCCAAGTATCTTGGCCTATATGTGTTCTTTTGTCAAATCCGTCATAATTTTCATCCACGTTTTTATTAACCAAAGTAACTTAGAAATGTCATAACTTTTAGCTTAGAACTCCGATTTATCTCCCATTTTTTTAAAGAACCTTATTGAAGTTAGTTTTCCAAATATATATTTTAATAAGCCAAATTCTTTCTATAACTTTCTGTAGAATTATTTGAGTGTCAGCTGTATGAAAGACGAACGTGTTTCGGTATTTTCACGATTTCGGGAGCTTCCGGACACGAAAATGCGATCCGTTTAAAGTTTCGGAAAGCTAACACAAAGGGCTACAACATACTTTAATCCTAGAATTTAGTGAATGCCCAATTGGTACAGTATTGGTTTTAAGTAGAAGAGTGACTATACGATATATGCATTTTGTGTAACCTATGAGCCTATGTAGTATGGATATTAAATAAATATAGAGTATGTAATGCATGATATGTTAGATGAATGAAATAAAATATATATGATATATATTCTTTTTACATTAATGTATATATATGGTTGAATGCAAGCATGTAGGAATGCAATTAATATAATGCATATAAGCAATGCATGAATGAAAGAATGATATACAATGTATGCATGAAGATATATATGTAATGATAGATATGAATGCATAATGTATAAATATTGTAATGCAATATATAATGATAACATGTATGGTAATGTAGAGTATATGATGCAAGCATAAATGAATGGAGGAAATACATGTATATAGGTAATATTGAATATAATATATGAATGCAAGCATGCAAGATAATGTATTGTATCCATATATGATGTATTTAACTTAAAGATAATGTAATATATGAAAGGAATGAATGATAATATATAACATGATATGTAAGGTAATGCAAGGTATGAAATATATGATGTGTGAATATTTGTATGTCTCTATGTTAATGTATGAAATGATATGAATATATAATGTATGCATATGTATAAAACATGTAGGTAATGCATAGATGCATGAATGAAATAAATGTTTGCAATATGTTAATATAAATACAAGTATCTAATATGCATGAATGTAAGTATAATATAATACAAGTATACATGTATGTATCATGTAAATGTAATATATATGATATGTATGTATACATGTATACAAGGTAAGTATGTATGTATGTATTTCTATAAACTGAGTTAACCTATAACCATTTACACCCATGCATTCATACACCCTTTGACATCATGTATCCCATGTCACATTGACCTACCTATTGTTTGTAAAAACAAAAGTTGATCTTTATTTCAACAAACTTTGTAAATAGATTATAAGAATTCTGGAAAAGTACAACTATAGGAATCCAATCTAGAAGACGATTGCTTTATCCCTTGGACGATGTGAACTTTGAAGATGATAGCCTCTGAATTTGAAGGCGATAGCCTCGGAAGAATGCAGCAGCACTTGGACAAGAACTCCTGAACTCTCTGATATTTTTGAACTTTATGTCTGATTCCCTGGAATGAAGACTTGAAACTCTATTTATAGAGTTCTGGAAATAACTAACTTTTAGTTATTCTGAATGGCGTAAGTTAGATTGTGCATGCACTGGATTGCGCAGCTTTAGACTGCACCGACAGTTGTCTGATCGTGGGCCAACTGTCTTGGACACATGGCATCATTTGATTGAAATGCGTATGATCGTGTACAGACGGTTTCCACGTAGTGACCAATTGATGGCATGAATGCCACGTGTACATTTGTCAGTTGTCATGATGAAGTGCGCCACATGCATTGTGCTGACTTCGGATTGCGCTAAGATGGACGGCGCTGGGATGGACCGCGCTAAAGACAGATTGCGCTGCATGTACAGCTGTCCTCGAGCGCTGTGTGGCACAATAAACGAACAGTCTCCTCGTTCTTTGTGCTGTCAGCTGTCAGAAGATTTGATTGTGTCAGGTAATGCTGATATGGCCACATCAGCTTGCGCATTTGAGAGTGTGCACAGTCCAGTCTGCGCAATCTGGATGATACGTAATCTGACTTCTGCGCAATTCATTTGGAAGATATATTTCTTGATTTTTATGACTTTGTTGAAGGGTGCAACTTGATTTTTTAGGACCTACAAGACCTCCTTCAAAGTTTTTGAAAGTTGAATTTATTCAAAATTTTGAAATACTTTGAATTTTGAATTATCAATCAAGTTGCGCACGTGATGATACTGCCTGCGCAATCGAAGGGATTACTCCTATTTATTCGGCGCAATCTGAGGCGGTCGTTGCTCTTTGAAAAACTATAAATAGTTCCCTTCGTCCTTCATATTATTCTTTACTTGTTTTTATTATGCTTGAGAGAGAGAAATCCCCGAGCCTATTCTGACTTCACTCTTTCTTCCTCGTCGACTTCATGGCTCCCAAGCGTTCCTCTGCCGCCGACAAGGGCAAGGCCCCCGCCGAGTCTTCGGCTCGGGTTGCGCCGCGCCCTTCCCGACACAAAGCTGCGTACCCTGTTTTGCGAGGTAGACAACCCGATCGAAAACCCTTTTTAGGGTTTTTTGACTTTACTGAATCTTAAAATCAATCTCTTTTTAGAGATGTGATCATACTGCGCCACCCTGTTTAGGGTTTTGGTTGCACGAACCCATTATTCTCTATTTTTATGAAGAATATCCTCTCGCGCAATCGGTTGAATTGCACTGGCAAACGTCAGCGCAATTGGCTGATTTGTGCAAGATTGTCAGCGCAATCTGATGCTTGCGCAATCTGATGTTTGCGCAATCTGATGTTTACGCAATCTGATATTTTGCACAATCTGATGTTTGTGCAATCTGATGACAGAATTTCTGACTTGACTTGTACTAAATTTTGTTCTTTCTGTTTGATGCAGTTGATACTAGAGAGGACCTGAATTATGAAATCTTCACAGGAACTTTAGCTGAGCCAGAATTCAAAGAAAACTTATCCCATGTGCTCTTCCCACAATATGCCCTTCCATTATCTCGCCAAGCTATCCTGATGGCTCAGGATAACGAGACCTTGTTAAGTCTGATGAATGGATAGCCATTGCAGTCTGCTGACGCTGTCACCCACAAGAAGCCTATGTTCCTCTTCGGTGAAGCCATTGACAAAAGTTCTCAACCTAGACCCCGAGTTGAGTCAAGAACTTTCCAAAGGAAGGAGAAACTGATCCAGTTACCAGACATAGCTAGATGCCTTCCTCTAGCACAATATGCTCATGCAAGCCATCCTAGGAGGATGGACTGGGACATTACTCCCCTTCAACATGCACGGACAGGAAAAATCTGTGTCAAGAAAGGCCCGAACAATAGGGACATGTTCTATAGCTCTTCTGAGCGACACGGCACTCTACTAAGAGGGTTGAAGCCAGGTTGTATCCCTCATGAGAACTCGTCTTTGTTGCTGCCGGTAAGAACACCGATTTTTGCTAACGAGTATGCAAAGGCGGGGGGCAGGTATCCTGATCAAGACATCCGACTGACCGGTTTGGTAAATCCGGATAACAGGAGGTGGAATTGTATAGCCAACTGGGTATTGTTTGCAAAAACAAAAGTATAATCTTTATTTCACAAACTTTGTAAAGAATATTACAAGAATTCTGGGAAAGTACAACTATAGGAATCCGATCTGGATGACGATCGCTTTATCCCTTGGACGATGTGAACTTTTGAAGACGAAAGCTTTTGAAGATGACTGAAGGCAGGAAGCCTCTGATGGAACGAAGGCAGGAAGCCTCTGATGAACTGAAGGCGAAGAGCCTCTGAAGAACGCAGCAGCACTTTAGCAAGAACTCCTGGATTCTCTGAAGAGAATAATCTCTCTGTGTGTAATCTGATCTCTCTGATCTGTCCTTTGTTGAATAGAAACGAAACTCTATTTATAGAGTTCTGAAATAACTGTTTTGGGCAGTTATTCTGGAGAGTGCCTGGTTGAAGTGCGCCTGTTTTGAGCACGTATGACAAACTGCGCCTATTTTGAGCACGTATGACAAACTGCGCCTGTTTTCACTCCATTATCACGAACGTGCACCAACTGCTCTAGACACGTGGCATTATTTGATTGACATGCGCTTGGTCGTGTACAGTTAGTGGGACACGTGTTGGACATGTAGAGTGGTAGTTAGGCGTTGATTTAGTCAAAGCGCGTCTGTTTCAGGGACACGTGGCAAGCTCTGAATTGATGTTGTATTGAACTGCGCCTTCTTCGTAGGCGCAATCTGCAAAGTGTGCTGAGTTTGGATAGAAGTAGGCGCAATCTGCGAAGTGTGCTTGATATAGTAAAAAGTAGGCGCAGTCTGTTGATAGCGCCTAGTTCTTTGATGTAGGCTCAATCTGTTTAGACAGCTGTCATATCTTCCTCGAGCGCCGCGCCATCATAGGAATGATAGCGCCGTCTCGATCTTCGTGTTTGTCGGGTAATGATGACTCCTCGTCAGCTAAGCGCGGTTTGTGAAATGCGCCTCTATGATGCAGAAATAGGCGCGTTCTGTGTTTGTTGATGACGTAGGCGCCATTTGTTTGTAGGGTCGTTCTGATTAATCTGTTGAATTTAACTTAGGCGCGGTTTAATTTTTTGGACCTACAAGACCCCCTTCAAAGTTTTCGAAAGTTGATTTTATTCAAAATTTCGAAATACTTTGAATTTTGAAAATCAAATCAAGTTGCGCAGAGGCTAAGCTGTCTGCTCGATCTGGAAGGATTAACCTCACGTTTCAGACATTTAATGAATATCCGAATGATGAATCTTCATTTTTCAAGACTGATTGAATTCAATTCTTTATGGAGGAATATAAACCACCGGATGATGTGAGGAAGAGGATAAACCGTCAGATGATGAAGATGAACGGTATAAACCGTCAAATGGTGTGATGAACGGGATGAACCGTCAAATGATGATGATGAACGGGATGAACCGTCAAATGGTAATGATGAACGGGATGAACCGTCAAATGGTGATGATGAACGGGATGAACCGTCAAATGGTGATGATGAACGGAATGAACCGTCAGATGATGATGATGAACGGGATGAACCGTCAAATGATGATGATGAACGGGATGAACCGTCAGATGATAATGATGAACGGGATGAACCGTCAAATGGTGATGATGAACGGAATGAACCGTCAGATGATGATGATGAACGGGATGAACCGTCAAATGGTGATGATGAACGGAATGAACCGTCAGATGATGATGATGAACGGGATGAACCGTCAGATAATTTTGTATAGGATGTTCATTTAGAAGATATAGTCAATCGATGAATTTGACCAATACTGGTGTCAGAATCCTATGATCTGGAATCAGAAGAATTGGAGCGCTCGTCACTATCAGATTTAGAGACTGCTGGGGATAACACTTGCGGAGAAGCATATCCGAGCCCTCTGTTAGTCCTGCTGTAGTACATTTCAGACTTTCCATATGGAACAGCTGTACGAACAGGAGTTCGCCTTCCTTTGCCGTAGTTGAGGCCACTTTTGAAGTCGTAGCCCATCTTTCGGAGGATGTCTTTGCACTGCTGACTGTAACGATGATGCTGAATAGGTCCAGTATCGTTAACTTTGCTGTCATCCGTATAGCTGAACTTTTGTTCTGGTCCTTTACTAAAAAGTATTGGATTCTCGCCTTTCTTTCGAGAAGGAACAATAAAGCAGGACTTCTCTGGCCGATCATTTGAGACTTCCGTCTGAAGAGCTTGCACAACTCCCATTGTGAATGATTGGAAGCTATCTAACATTTCCAAATAATACTTAGTATAGTAGATGACATCAGTATACTGGAAAGGAGATACATCTTCATTGATATACACAGTGGTATTTACAACAGGACCTTTAGCCTTAGCAGACTTGGTCAGATTGATTACAAGAGGGGGAGAGGAAGAACGTGAAGGAAGTTTAGACTTGTTTACGACGGAGGTCAATAACAAGCGGCTCAGAGGAGGTGAGCTCCCCATTTTCTTTATCTTTGATAACAAGTGGCTCAAAGGAAGTGAGCTGCTTTTTTATCTTGTTACGACGTAAGTCAATAACAAGAGGCTCAGAGGAGGTGAGCTCCCTTTAATCATCATCAGTTGGCTGTTTCTGAATTGGCAAGTGAATAGCCAATAGTTTAGAGGACTGAGGATAAGAAACCCGCCCTTTAACAGGTATGATGAGGGTTTCACTGGACGTTGCTTCCTGATCTTCTTCTGTGTCAAGAGACAGAACAATCTTCATGAATTCCTTTTTATACATGCGAGAGTCATTGCAATATGCCTCAACTCCTTTGAAGGGATGGAGATCAGCCACCTCCTTATGGACTTCTCCATTGTCATCAACGTATTTAAAACATTGATGAAGAGTGGAAGGAACGATGTTATGTTCATGCAGGAATGGCCTCCCCAGAATAGCATTGTATGAGCAGCCATGGTTGTCGATGATATAAAAGGTAACCTTAGTGCGCAGATTGCCTATTTGTAGTTTTAGGCGAATCTTGCCCAAAGGTTCGCTTTTACCTTGGTTGAATCCCAGAATTGTGGTAATGGTAACAGAAAGACTATGCACAGGTATTTTCAGTACATCTAGCATAGTCTTCGTCATAATGCTGAGAGCGGACCCAGGATCAATCAATAGACGATCAACCTTCATGGAATCGATATAGCCCGTAAAATATAGAGGACGGTCATGTCGATTATCTTCTAGCAGCATATCGTCCTGCGTAAAAGTGATGTTCGACATCAAGTCCAGAACACTGTGGCAGTGTAGGCAAGAAACTGGTTCTGCTTCCAGCTTCTTGAGGAAAGTCAAGCAGGTTTCTGCTTGCATCAGGGCTTCACTTAGAGTTTCCCGAGTCTCTCTGGAAAGACGCAAGAGCTCGAAGATTGACAATCTGGCTGGTGTATTAGCTAATTGAACCAAAATATCGAAATTGTAAGGCTTCTCAAATCCTGTGAGTGATGATTTCTTCAGAGGTTTGTCGAAGCAGACTTGTTGCTTGCCCTTGTCTACTGCAGTAGATTTGGGAGGAATAGACACCACTACTGGTGCAGATGCAGAAGGATTCTCCTCAATAGATGCAGGTTGTGCTGGAGCAGACTCCGAAGAAGACTCTGGAGCTTCTGGGACTTCCCGTTGATATGTTTTTCCTGATCTGGTGCCGATCAAGATCTCTTCTTCGTTTGTAGGGTCGAAGGACACCATGTTGCAAGTCTTTATCTTGCCTTTAGAACGATCTTTCTTCTTGGAATATGAGACTTCAAACTCTGCAGCGAGATCAGGATGGATCCACATAATTTCACCATTATCAAGAGATAATGGAACAAGGCTTTTATTCTGAGAAAGAGGAAGATTCTCAATCTCAAGAGTAGCTTTGGGGATTGGAATGACGCCGTCTTGCACCATCAGAGGAGGAAAGTCTCCAAATTGAACTGAGACCATGTTTGCGGTCACAGTCTTTTCGTCTTGTTGAAGAGTGATAACCCCAGCGTTGACTAGCTCTTGGATCTTGCCTTTGAGCACGTAGCATGCTCGAGTAGGATGTCCAACAAACCTGTGATAGACACAATATTTTGGATGGTCAGTCTTACCAACCTCTTCCGCCCTTTTAGGGTCGGGTAATTGCAGTTTGTTGCTCTTTGTAAGACATTCAAAGATACCCATGATGTCATCTTCATCGAAAGAGTACTCTTCTTTAGGACGTGGTGCTCTTTGAAGTTGTTGTGATGGAGTATGTGCAGATTGAGCAACATTGACAACCAGTGCTTCTTTATTCTTTAGATTTATGGCCAAAGCTTCTTTAGGAGTAGATGTATCTTTACCCCTCTTGTTATTTTGGTGATTGTTGTTAGAGTTTGAGCTATGATCGCCTTGGTCAGGATTCATGTGAACCCCCAATGTCTTGAATTTTTCAGCGCTGAGTTCTGCTGCCTTAGCATTAATAATGAAAGAAGGCCAATCCTGGAATTGAGTTGCCCCTGTCCACATACTGATAATTGGCAAGAGATTATTCTTGCAAGTATCGATTGTAACAGCAGATGGTGTTCCCATTGGCATTTTGAGAGCTTCGCGACGGAACCTCTCGATAAATTGCTCAGCAGGCTCATTATTTCTTTGTTTAATTTTAATGAGGGCTGACATAGTCATGTCGTTGACGCCTTCATAAAATCGTTCAAGGAACATCTGTTTGAAACCAGCAAAAGAAGTGATACATCCATCTGGTAGACTTCGGTACCAGTCATAAGCAGCGCCAGTTAAGCAACTGACGAATACCCGAGTAAGAAGGGCATCATTAGGCTGAAGAGGATCAGTCATCAATTCAAAATGATTAATATACTGATTGGGAGATGAAGTGCCATCAAACTGCATAATAGTGGGGAATTTGTATTTTGGTGGAAACTGCATTTTCTTTCATTCGACGGGATAGGGTTGTTTAATGCCCAACCGTTGTAAGCCTTCCCTTTGTGTATAGGCTTCAAATTGATTCCGTAATTGTTCAACAGCATCATTAGCATTCCCTGAAGATTGAAGATTGCTAGATTGATTAGTAATAGCCGGAGGAGGAACCGCATGGTAAGTATCTCCCCCAGCACCAGTTTGGCTAAGAGTAACCTGAACTGGTACTGTGGTGACTGGAGGAGGTGGTACCCCCAGACAAGGATTCTGAGGAGTAGAAGAAACCAATGGTTCAGGAGTTATGACCGGTGGAGTGTGTTGAACCATAATAACATCATGCATTTTAGCCATCATGTCAGCCATAGTCTTCAATTGTTCTTCTAGTGCAACAATTCTTTGATTCTGATTGTTGAAACCAGAAGCATCTTGTTCTTCAGTGACGTATGCTGTCACTTCTCGTGCCATGACAGATGACACAGTTTGTTCAGAGCCATCACTGTCGACAGCAAAGTCAGAACTACCCCCAGCATGAGAAGTAGACCGATCACTGTAAGGAAGATTCCTTTGATCGATTGTTTCTCGGCTTCGAGATCGAGTATGCTGGTAAACACCATCATCTGATTCTCGAAGTCGGTCAAGATAGTGCTGGCTGGGTCTCCGGTTCTTTTCGTGCTTGCATTTTCTACCCCCAGAATCTCTGGAAGTCATGTTGACGGAGGCAAACATTACCTCTTCTTCATCATCACTCTTTTGATCAACAGAAGGGAAAGTCAGACGCTCGAAGACAGAACGTTTGGTTGTTTGGCAACAACATTTGATAACCACTTCGTGAGGATGATTGCAATGATGAACATGTGATTGTTTGGGAGAACTGGGGGTGATATTCCGTTTCTGCCTGAGATGATCCCGAAGATCAGAGACAATGGGACGAGAAGAAGCAGCAGGGATATACTCATAGATGACATTTGGAACATGATTCCGATTTCGTAAACGTTCGATTCCATGAGTATAAAGAGAAGTACTCATCTGATTGGCGTAATTGTCAGGATTCCTTGCCCCAAAAGGTTGATATTGAGACAAGTTGATCTTAGCATGTTTGCGTTTCACAGAGGTAGGTTTTGATTGGGGTTTTCTATTGAGATATGCCCGTAAATCATTTAAACCGCCCCTGGGAATCTCAGTTTGTGAAACTTGTAATTTGCCTTGTTCGGATCGTGAAATCCGCAAATTAGGCAATTCCTGAATATTTGCCTTGGGAGTAGGTAAAATACCTCTCTGATTAGTACGAGAACCCTTGTTAAGGGGGATATTCGTACTAATAGGTGCAGAGGCACCATCAGTTGGATCCTCCTCGATAAGAATCGAAGAAGACTTGGAAAAGGCCAGAGGACCCTTTCCATTGTTTTGAGATGAAGGGATAGCTAAAGAGCATTTCCCTCTGTTATCTTCCAAGTTTTGCGCTTGGGAAGATTGGGAGAAGACCAAGGGGCCTTTTCCTTTTGATAGAATCGAAGAAGCAGCAGCCAAAGGACTGTCCTCAGCAAACTGCGCCTGTGCAGTTTTGGGTTTTTGGATTCTGGAATGATCCGGAGCAGACTGCGCCTGAGCAGACTGCGCCTGAACAGACTGCGCCTGTTTAGTCAGGGTAGCAGATGTATTGGACTGCGCCTGGGCAGCAGCAGAAGATTTGACTTGTGCCAATTTGGCACAAACTGTACCAAAAGAAGGTTTGGTGGCAGACTGCGCCTGTTTCCCTAAGGAGAGAACAGACTGCGCCTGATTGTGAGGCAGAGATTGTGCTGTTTTGGCATGAACTGCGCCAGAAGATGGTTTGACAGCAGACTGCGCCTGGTTCACAGTTCTAGTCTGTTTCCCTAAGGAGAGAACAGACTGTGCCTGGTTGTGAGGCAGAGATTGTGCTGTTTTGGCATGAACTGCGCCAGAAGATGGTTTGACAGCAGACTGCGCCTGGTTCACAGTTCTAGTCTGTTTTCCTAAGGAGGGAACAGACTGTGCCTGGTTGGAGTGTTTAGCCGTAGACTGTGCCTGAACAATCTGTTTCCCTAAAGAGGGAACAGACTGCGCCAGGTTGCTAGAGATAGGCACTGGTGTCTTGGAAACAGCAGGTTGTGCCGAAGAAGTGGCAGCGTTCTTCATCAGAGAAGGAGCAGAGTTCTTGGGAGCCCACACTGAGCGAGTCTTGCTCTTGACGGAAGTCGTAGTGCGGCGAGGAGTGCTTTGTGCATTAATCATTGCTTCGTAGGCCGTTTGGTCAACTTTCACGACCAAAGTCTTCTGCGTCGAGCCGATAGACGCCGTGTCACATTGAGTTGTCACCTCTTCATCGGAGGAAAAGGTCGTCCCCAGCAGAGTCGCCATTTTGTTTGCAAAAACAAAAGTATAATCTTTATTTCACAAACTTTGTAAAGAATATTACAAGAATTCTGGGAAAGTACAACTATAGGAATCCGATCTGGATGACGATCGCTTTATCCCTTGGACGATGTGAACTTTTGAAGACGAAAGCTTTTGAAGATGACTGAAGGCAGGAAGCCTCTGATGGAACGAAGGCAGGAAGCCTCTGATGAACTGAAGGCGAAGAGCCTCTGAAGAATGCAGCAGCACTTTAGCAAGAACTCCTGGATTCTCTGAAGAGAATAATCTCTCTGTGTGTAATCTGATCTCTCTGATCTGTCCTTTGTTGAATAGAAACGAAACTCTATTTATAGAGTTCTGAAATAACTGTTTTGGGCAGTTATTCTGGAGAGTGCCTGGTTGAAGTGCGCCTGTTTTGAGCACGTATGACAAACTGCGCCTATTTTGAGCACGTATGACAAACTGCGCCTGTTTTCACTCCATTATCACGAACGTGCACCAACTGCTCTAGACACGTGGCATTATTTGATTGACATGCGCTTGGTCGTGTACAGTTAGTGGGACACGTGTTGGACATGTAGAGTGGTAGTTAGGCGTTGATTTAGTCAAAGCGCGCCTGTTTCAGGGACACGTGGCAAGCTCTGAATTGATGTTGTATTGAACTGCGCCTTCTTCGTAGGCGCAATCTGCAAAGTGTGCTGAGTTTGGATAGAAGTAGGCGCAATCTGCGAAGTGTGCTTGATATAGTAAAAAGTAGGCGCAGTCTGTTGATAGCGCCTAGTTCTTTGATGTAGGCGCAATCTGTTTAGACAGCTGTCATATCTTTCTCGAGCGCCGCGCCATCATAGGAATGATAGCGCCGTCTCGATCTTCGTGTTTGTCGGGTAATGATGACTCCTCGTCAGCTAAGCGCGGTTTGTGAAATGCGCCTCTATGATGCAGAAATAGGCGCGTTCTGTGTTTGTTGATGACGTAGGCACCATTTGTTTGTAGGGTCGTTCTGATTAATCTGTTGAATTTAACTTAGGCGCGGTTTAATTTTTTGGACCTACAGGTATTGGCTCAATTTGAAGATAAGCTTAGAGAAATCGAGCTTTATAACGCGGTATATGCTACCGTGTATGGCTTCCATCCAAATCCTCATCTGTTTCTAGCTCTGGCAGAGAGATATAACTACAGTACAGGGACGTTCATGATGCCCTGCGGAGAGATGGGATTGGCGCTCCATGAGATGAAGTATATCTCATGCCTTCCAACGGGAGACTGCCCTTACGAGGAGTATGTTCCCACAAATGACGAGTTAGATAGACTGCGTCGGGAAAATCCAAAAATGGTAGCAGTTTTCGAAGAACTACTGTGCCATTATAATATATGTTCCTTGTATTACAAGAGCGGCTCCTCCGGCACATGTTATTCCTCGAAGTGGTTGCCGTATCTTTTTTTTAACCATATCGTGGAGAAAAAGACCAAAGATCATGACTCCTGCAACCCAGCTTTCTTTCAACCTCTCAACCACAGTGAGGTTATAAAACTGATGGAGGAGAATAAGAAGATGGATATTAAAGTTACTGATGAACACCAATACCCTCCGCTGAAGCCCGGAGATTTTGTTCAAAGCTTTATCAGAATGGGCTACAGGCCCATGTCACAAGAGGCTCAGCTGGCAGGATTTTTAACATACTGGCTCCGCCGATTTGTTGTTCCTGGGGCCAGCGCCGTGGACCGCTTCCACCGCGGCGTACTCTTCGCTGCCGTCCGGTTAGTCTTCGGCTACCGGATGGATTTGCTATCAGCGATGACCTGTAGAATAAATGCAGGTCTTCGGCTGTATATCGATTCCATGATCAAGTGGAAAGGTGAGAAAGGGAACTTCCCAAGACTGGAGTTGCCCTACACCTATCTATTTGGGTGGTTGCTTCTGCATCATCCCTCTCTGATGAACCCTGGCATGGGGGCAGTTAGCGGCAGCTTTCTGCGTAGATTCTCCCGAAGCAAGTGGGTATACGTTAGTCTGAAGGACTGTAGACGTGCCCTCAACCTTGGCAAGGGATGGAACTTTTATAGCTTCGCTTCTCCAGCTGGTTACGAGTTCATGGCAGCAAATATGGTTGATCTGGGGAGGCAGCCATTGGGCCGAGCAGCTTTCGACTGGCTGAAGGCGATTAGACCCTCACATTTGGTATACAGATTTGAGGAGGAGTGCTACCTTGAACCATATTTGCCGAGTCACTTCGCTCGTCAATTTGGTTATGACCAATTCCATGTGGACAATGCAATAACTTGCCTACAAGGAAAGGGGTACCTAATTGATGGTGCGAGAGCATGGGAATACTACAATGCTCGAGATACTAGGACGGTGTTCTCGATGCCAAATAAGAATGATAAAGGCCCCAGAATGTTGTACACATATTTATTGTTCTACACAGCTGCCAATACATTTGCTGAGAACTTTAGTCTGGTGGATAGCTTCGCAATAGCAACCCGTCTGAAGAAAGGAGCCACTGCTACATTAGCTCCAGCAAATGACGAACAACATGAACCGATAGACGATCCATTAGAAGCTTCCAGAGAAGTAAACTTCCCTGAGGAAGTAAATCAGCCACTGAGAATTTCTCTGAAAGTGGTTAAGTCTCCGGTCAAGGAGAAGAAGAGAAGAAGAGAAGGAGAGAAGAATCTTCTTCTCCAGTCGTGAAGAAGAAGTTGATCTTGGAACCATCATCAGAGAAGGTCACTACTAGATCACAATCTCGACAATTGGCTGAATCAGCCCGAGAAGAAGCAGCTACGCCGACCTCTATTCAGAAACAGATCGAGGTAGTAAATGTAGAGAGTCCTGAGAGGCCTCTACATAGAAAGAAACTAGCCCACAGAAGAAGAAAAATAATGGTCTCTCCTCCAAGGCAAATATTGTCTTCGGTGGTAGTAAATGCTGCAGCGGGAATTACTATGTCATCTCCTATTCCCGCCTCTGAGCTTAGTCCAGAGCAGAGAGAGGCAACTGAACAGAGAGAGGAGGCGGCAGAGCCCAGAGAAGAAATTGAGCAGAGAGAAGAGGCTGCAGAGCCCAGAGAAGAGGAAGCTGTACGATCTCCTTCATCAGCGGCAGTAACGACCCATCTTCCTGTGACACCGGAAACAGCCCGCAAGGAGGAAGATCGTCTAATGATCGAGGCATTGAATGATTGTGACTTTGGTTATCAAGAAGATGCTGATCATGCCGCTGCTGCTGCTAGCGAAGAGGCTCCTGAGGATAGTGAAAGCGAGGAGAGCACATCATCAGAGGCTGTTGATGAGACACAAAATCCTGAAGAGGACATTGAGGTCCAGACATATCCCAGAGCTGTTGATGACACCCAGAATCCTGAAAAGGATGCTGAGGTGCCGGTATCTCCAGAGAAGCTTGCAGATGAAGAAGTGGCTTTGGAGGAAACTCCTGCTGTTGATCCCCAAGGTATTGAATGAAATTAGCAATCTTTTTTTAATAAATTGATAGCTGACATTTTATTCTTATCCATATAGAACTCAAATCTTCTCCAGCTCCTCCAGCGTGCACAGATATAGTGCTTGCAACGACGATATCTAGTAGCAATCGTCATTTGTCATGTGGCTCCGAAGCATGCAGTAGTCAGGCAGTAATGTCTGAGGCTACATCTGCTATGCTGGAATCTGTTCCAACAGATGACAGACCTTATATTGGACCAAGCCACGGTAAGATTGCTTTCACCTTTAATCTTCTTTAACAGTAGCAAACGATAGACAAAATGAAAAATTCTATCTATTTTTGCAGGGGAACAACCAGGAGGAGCAACCAGCTCGACTCTAGCTCCTTTATTTAAAGAGCCTTCCGTCCAAATGCAAGAGACTGAACGTCCCGCCGCTTCATCGTCAACAGGAGTAGCTGCTACTCCTAGTGCTTTGGCTACCAATTAGTTTGTCATTAAATCATTTACCAAGTTCTTCTTTGATTCATTGGGGCCTTTAATAGATAGAGTGATGGAGAAGGAAGAAGCTGATTTCTCCACGGTTAGAGGTCCAACCTCTTACTTGGTAAATACCATCCGTAATCAAGGAGACGAGGCTCAGGCTATTTTTCTTGAGCACATATTAGATGAGCTGGAAACCTCAGTCAAGAGTTACAAAGAGCTGAGTAAAGGAGAGGTAGAGCTTTTAGTATAAGCCGAATTTAAACGAATGTCTCAAGAAGCTGCAGTTGAGAGAGTCAACTTCCAAATTCTGTTGGATGCTTTCACTGCCAAGTCTGCTGAGTACAATTCTAAGGTAGAAACGGTGACATCTGTTGCTGAAAGAAAAGAAAGGAGAATTGCTGAATTGAAAGCGGAGATTGCCCGTCTTCAGGAAGAACTGGAAGATGAGGTCATCCAACATCAAACTACAATTCAATAGCTTAATGTTCTAACCCAAGAAAGAGATGAATATGCTGCAGCTCATCAACCTGAAATCACTCGCAGAATGGTGACTCTACCAACCTTCAATGAAAATATCTGGGATGGAAGAAGCCAGGAAGAGAGTGATGGAATCTTGTGAAGAGCGTCTGCAAATTTTGAAGCAGCAAATTGCCAATTTGATGACACCTCCAGCTTAGTATAAAGATATCTCGTATCTTCTTGTTTTATAATATGAAGCTTTGTAATGTCTTGAATTTTGATCAATAAAAGACATTTTTGTGGCTCTATTATTTGTTGCATATCTTGTTTAGATATAAATAATAGAAATAGAAAATATATTCAGAGGTACAGGACATGATATATTTCTTGATCTGGGAAAATAATCATATTCATTATATCTGCTCAGAGGTAATATGGACGTGGCAAATATAATTTATTGAATATCATTATTTCAATAGACAACTTAATCAAAGATGACAAGTTGCTGATAAGAACGAATTGGATGATTCGTCAAAATGTGAGAACGAAATGAATCGTCGGGATGAATGTAAGGAACGGACAGGCCGTCAAATGATGAATGGGTGAACCGTCAAGTGGATGTGTGAACGGACGAACCGTCGAATGATGAATGGGCGAACCGTCAAGTGAATATAATGAATGAACGGATAAACCGTCGGATAATTGTGAATGGCATGAACGGGTAAACCGTCGGATAGATGTGTGAACGGATGAACCGTCAAAGGGAATGAATGTAATGAACGGAAGAACCGTCAAATAATGGACGGGTGAACCGTTGGATGAATGTGTCGCTTCATAGTCTTAAGATGCTCTGTCTATAAAATAGAACAGAAAATCAGATGAGATGGTCACTTTCACTTTTCAGCATAAAGATGTCGTCTTTATACATAGTATTTCTTGAGGAATTTGCCATTGATTGGTATCATTGCAACTCGACCGTCTAGCTCTGTGAGTTGATAGGCTCCATTTGAGAAGACTTTGCTCACGATGTATGGACCTTCCCACTTCACATCGAATTTGCCTTTGCTCGAGTGAGTCATAGTCATAGGACGTCTGACAGTTAGAATGAGCTCTCCTTTCTGAAAGGCTCTGACCTTAACTTTGCGGTTGAAAGTCTTTGAGATGCGGGCTTGGTATAACTCAATATGCTGTTGAGCCAATAGCCGCTTCTCATCGAGCGCTTCTAATTCCTGGAGTCGGAGGAGATCGTTATTTTCTGTCATGAGTTCATTGGCGATGGCAATCCTCAAAGACGGAATTTGGAGTTCCAGAGGTAGAACTGCTTCACAGCCGTATACCAAAGAGAAAGGTGTACAACCTGTAGGATTGCGGACCGTAGTACGGTAGGCCCAAAGATATTCTCCAAGCTTTTTACTCTAGTTTCGTTTGTTAGTGGATACAAACTTTTTGAGGAGTTTGATGATTGTCTTGTTGAAGGCTTCGGCCAAGCTATTAGCAGCAGGATTGTAGGCTGTCGAAGCGACATTGTCAATCCGATGATCGTCACAGAATCTTGTGAACTTTTGGCTGATGAATTGAGGTCCATTGTCGTGGATGATCCTTTGAGGTACACCAAATCTATAGATGACATGGTGTTTGACGAAATTGATGACGCTGCTAGTCTTGACTTCAGCCAATGGTATAGCTTCAGTCCATTTGGAGAAGTAGTCGGTTATTGCCAGGATGAACCGATGTCCTCTAGAAGAAGGAGGATTGATGGGACCGATGATGTCCATGCCCCAAGCTTCGAAAGGCCAGGAGGCGGCCGTCGGATGCAGGAACTCTGACGGTTGATGAATAAAATCTGCATAGATTTGACAAGCTCGATACTTCCTCGCATATTCGATGGCATCAGATACCATAGAGGGCCAGTAGTAACCCATGTGTCGGATACGATCCTGTAGTTTAGGACCGGGTTGATGTGCTCCGTAGATACCGTCGTGAGCTTCACGAGTACTTGCTTTGCTTCATCACCAGCAAGACAACGAAAGAGTAGGCCGTCATAAGTCCGCCGGTAGAGAGTTTTGGTGGTCTGATTGTAGTAGAATCGTAGAGATCGTCGACGAATACTCGTAGCCTCCTTGGGATCTTCGGGGAGTATGTCATGAACTACGAAGTCGATGAACGGAGTTCTCCAATCTTCATTGGTTACATTGACTTTAGTAAGATTACTGAACTCAATATTACGATTGTTTTCAATGCAGAACAATTCCCGATTAGAGATAACCACCACCTGCTTTCTTTTGATAGGGATGGCTAGGACTGCTGCAAGATTGGCCAAAGCATCTGCCTCAGTATTACAAGCTCGGCGTACATATTCGATAAAGAAAGCTTTGAATGATGTAGCCATGTTGATTGCCGCTTCAAAGAAAGGCACTAGATCTTGATGGCGAACTTCATAAGTTCCTCTAACTTGGTTAACAACTAACTTGGAGTCACCATAGACTTCAAGATACTCAACGTCTAGTTGTTTAGCTAACTGAAGGCCGATGAGTAGAGCATTGTATTCTGCCATATTGTTGGAGCAAGGCTCATCTAGGGAGTATGCTCTTTGGATAGCTGACCCGTCTGGAGAAACGAGGACAAGTCCAACTCCTGCAACAATGGCACCATTGGGTCCAATCCTGGACGCACCGTCAAAGAATAGACGCCAAGTAGGAAATTCTTCGGAGATTGTATTAGATTCCAACGTCTCGTCTGGAATTTCATCATAGAGCTTGGACGTCTCTGGAATAGGATGAGCTGCTAAGAAATCCGCCAATGCTTGACCTTTGACAGACTTTTGAGGAACATATACCATGTCATATTGGGCTAGTAGAATGGCCCATGTAGCCAGTCGAGAATTGAGTGTGTTAGGCTTCTTCATCAGTACTCGAAGAGGATTAACTCGGGATATAACATGAATAGTTTGGTCAATGATGTAATGTCGAGTCTTCTGAACAACAAACATAAGAGCTAGGCATTCTTTTTCGACCATACTATAACGGTGTTCAGCACCAATCATAGTACGACTGAGATAGTAGATAGCTTGTTCATGGCCTTCTTTGTTCTTTTGGGCAAGTAAAGCACCCAATGAATGGTCCATAGCACGGACATACATTAAGAATGGTATGCCAGAGATTGGTAGCACCAAGACTGGTGGGTTCATGAGATACCGCTTTATGTCGTCGAATGCTCGTTGACATTCTTCAGTCCAAATGAAAGATACACCATTCTTCATGAATTGAGTAAACGGTCTGCAGCGTCCAGACAGATTCGAAATGAATCTCCTGATGTATGCAAGTCGACCTTGAAATCCTCGTAGCTTTTTGAGGTTGCGTGGAGGACGCATCTCTTGAATGGCTTTGATCTTCTCGGGATCTGCGTGTATACCCTTAGAGGTAATGACGAAGCCGAGAAATTTGCTACTAGAGACACCCAAGAATGACTTGGTGGGATTCATTTTGAGTTGATGTTGGCGCATGAGATTGAAGATAGTTCTCAAGTCTTGGATGTGATCTTCCTTTAGACGTCTTTTGACAGCAATATCGTCGACGTAGCATTCAACAGTCTTGCGCAGATGATCTCGAAAGATGGTACTCATGGCTCGTTGGTATATTGCACCAGCATTTTTGAGACCAAATGGCATGACAGTGTAGCACTCCACGAGGAGTACGGAAAGAAGTATGTTTTTTGTCTTCTGGATTCATCCGAATCTGATTGTATCCGGAGAATCCATCCATGAAAGATATTCTTTCGAATCCACAGGTGTTGTCGATCATAATGTCCGTGATAGGGAGAGGAAATTCATCTTTTGGACATGCTTCATTATGATCTCGAAAGTCGATACAGACTCAAACTTTGCCGGTTTTCTTCAAAACTGGGACGACGTTAGCTACCCAATCAGGATGCTGTTCTTCTCGAATAAAGCCACATACGATGAGCTTCTTGACTTCATCGTCGATTGTGTCCATTATTTCTGGCTTGAAATGTCGTTGCTGCTGTTTGACTGGTTTTGCATTCGGCAGAATGTTCAATTTGTGGGTAGCAACTTTAGGATCTAGACCTGGCATGTCTTCATAGCTCCAGGCAAAGACATCAATGTATTCCTGAATAAGAAGAATTAATTCCTGCTTATCTGCCTCTGGAAGGTTCTTACTGATGAATATTGGACGAGGTGATCCTCTCTCTCCTACATCAATTTGAACTAATTGATCTTTGGTAGGAGGTTCTCTTTGTTCGAATCGGAGTTCCCATTGGGTATCCATTCGTTGAGCCCAAGGATCTGTTTCGAAACTTTTTTCAATATCCTCGTCATAGCCTTCTGGAAGTTCGACGGAGACCATGTTAGAAGATACAATCAATCGATGAACTTGACCGATGCTGGTGTCAGAATCCCATGATCTGGAATTAGAGGAATTAGAATGCTCCTCACTATCGGATTCAGAAGCTGCCGGGGATAATACTGGAGGTGAAGCATAACCGAGACTTATTTTGGTCCTGCTATAGTACATCTCTGACTTTCCTTTCGAAACAGCCGTACGAAGAGGCGTTCTTCTACCCTTACCGTAGTTGAGGCCACTCTTGAAGTCATAACCCATCTTTCAGATGATGTCTTTTGATTGTTGACTGTAACGACGGAATTGAAGATGACCCATATCGTTAGTTTTGCTATCATCCGTATAGCTGAATTGTTGTTCCGGTTCTTTACTAAAAAGGATTGGACTCTCGCCTTTCTTTCGAGCGGGAACAATACGATATGAATCCTTTGGATATTCGAGTAAGACTTCTGTTTGAAGAGATTGCACAACTCCCATCGTAAATGATTGAAAGCTATCTAACATGTCCAAATAGCACTTAGCATGATAAATGACATCAGTATACTGGAAAGTAGATGCTTTTTTATTGATTTGTACATTTGTATTTACAACAGGACCTTTAGCCTTAGCAGGCTTAGTCAGATTGATTACAAGAGGGAGAGAAGAAGAACATGAAGGAGGATTGGCTTTGTTACGACGGAGGTCGATAACAAGCGGCTCAGAGGAGGTGAGCTTCCTTTTGTCCTTGTTATGAGATAGATCTATAACAAGTGGCTCAGAAGAGGTGAGCTGCCTTTTTTCCTTGTTACGACGTAAGTCAATAACAAGTGGCTCAGAAGAGATGAGCTCCCTTTGATCCTAATCATCATCAGTTGGCTGCTTCTGGACTGGCAAGTGAATAGCCAGTGGTTTGGAAGACTGAGGACGAGAAATACGCCCTTTGACAGGTATGATGAGAGTATCATTAGGCACTACTTCTTGCTCTTCTTCAGTATCCAGAGACAGGACAACCTTCATGAATTCATCCTTATACATACGAGCATCGTTGCAATATGCTTCAACGCCTTTGAAAGGATAGAGATCATCAACCTCCTTTTGCACCTCTCCATTGTCATCAACATATTTAAAACATTGATGGAGAGTCGAAGGAACAATATTATGCTCATGCAGAAATGGTCTTCCCAATAGAGCATTGTAAGAACAACCATGGTTATCAATGATGTAGAAGGTCACCTTGGTGCGAAGATTGCCTATTTGGAGTTTTAGGTGAATCTTGCCCAGAGGTTCACTCATTCCCTGGTTAAACCCGAGAATAGTGGTGATTGTACTGGAGAGACTATGCACTGGATCTTCAATGCATCCAACATTGTCTTTGGCATGATACTGAGAGCAGACCCTGGATCTATCAGAATACGATCGACTTTCATCGAGTCGACATATTCTGTATAGTAGAGAGGACGATCGTGCCTGTTGTCTTCCATTAACATGTCATCCTGTGTGAAAGTTATGTTTGGAATTAACTCCAACACACTATGACAATGGAGGCAAGAGACTGGTTCTGCTTTTGGTTTCTTCAGAAGTGCTAGACAAGTTTCTGCCTGCATGAGAGCCTCACTCAGAGTTTCCCGAGCTTTGGAGAGGCGCAGGAGCTCGAAGATGGACAGCCGGGCCGGTGTATTGGCCAATTGAGCCAAGATATCAAAGTTGTAAGGCTTCTCAAGTTCGGAAGGAGATGACTTTTTCAACGGTTTGTCAAAGCGGACTTGCTGTTTACCTTTGTAAGATACCGTCAGCTTGGGAGGAATAGACACTACAACCGGTGAGGATGTAGTAGGAATATCCTCAGTGGAAGCGGGCTGCACTGGAGCGGACTCAGAAGAAGAAGCAGGATTTTTTTGAACTTCGGGGTAATCCTTTAGATAAGCTTTCCCCGATCTGGTGCCCAGCAGGATTTCTTCATCAACTATGGGATCAAAAGACACCATATTGCAAGTCTTTGTTTTACCCTTAGAGCGGTCTTTCTTCTTGGAGGAAGAAGGAAGTTCGAACTCTGAAGCAAGATCTGGATGAATCCACATAATTTTGCCATTGTCAAGAGACAAAGGGACGAGACCTTCACTTCGTGGAGGAGGGAGATTCTCGATCTCAAGAGTAGCTTTGGGGATAGGAATGACACCGTGCTGCACCATCTGGGGCGGAAAATCACCAAACTGAACTGAGACCATATTTGCGGTAACAGTCTTCTCGTCTTGCTGCAAAGTGACAACACCAGCATTTACCAGCTCCTGAATTTTACCTTTGAGCACATAACATGCTCGAGTAGGATGTCCGATGAACCTGTGATAGACATAGTACTTGGGATGATCAGTCTTACCGACTTCATCGGGCTTCTTGGGATCTGTGTAACTCCACTTTCCGGTTTTTTTAAATAAATAATTAGATTCTAGTTATTATACAATTGATATTATTAAGCTTTAAATAATAATTAGTTTTAAACAATAAATTTTAGATGATATATTTTGGAGGGAATTTATTTTGGACAACTTTTCAAATTTAAAAAGTTGTTACAACCATTTTGGGCCCACCATGTGAGTTTAAACTATTTTTATTATTTTTCTGAAAAAGTGAAACAGCAAGGGGGTTTTCTGCTAAAGTTATTGCAGGGAAGGGCTTCCACAAAGTTTCAATTGAGCGGGAGGGGCTAATCGCAAAAGTCCCAATTCACTTATTTAAAAGTGAACGATCGATTCTTTCTTCACAGATTAAAATCCACTTTGAGTTTCCTTCCATTTGAGCTCAATCCTTCTCCTGGGGACGACGATCCACTCGACATCGACGACGATTTCATCGGCAACGACGGCGACTTCAACGGAAAGGACGACGGCTTGGTGACATCAACTCGACATCGACGACGATTTCATCGGCAACGACGGCGACTTCAACGGAAAGGACGACGGCTCGGTGACATCAACTCGACATCAACGACGACGGTGCCGATCCACTCGACAACGACGACGGCGTTGACGATCGATGACGACATCGCTGGAATTGGTAAGATTGTGAACTTCGATTCGTGTTTTTCCGTGAGAATTTTGAAGTGTAATTGAATTGTTATTTTGATCATCATGATCCTCTTCTCAGTCGAGAACATCTGGAAAATTCTGTCGATCTTGTGATTCACTCGTTGTGTTCGATCCAGAGCCATCGGTGAGTTACTAATCTAGTCTCTATTTTTTTCTCCGATCAATCGCGCTGATCTCGATTTGGAAATGTTCAGGCATCGGAAGTAATATGATCACCTTGTGCGACGATCGGTCGATCATTGATCCAATCCATTTTGAGTGAGAATCAAGCCTCAGTACTCGTTCGAGATCCTAACTCAGGTGAGGAAGTTGCATTTCTAAGTTTCGTTTTTGAAATTCTTTGAAGTTCTGGTGTGAGATTTTCTTTGGATTTTTTGAGTTCTATTTTGTATGGATGATCGGACTGCTGATCCTCACAGTCCTTGAGATGTTCTCGAAATTTCGAGTTGGATTTGTTTAAAAAGAAGTATAGAGCATGACCTTGTTTTTCTGAGCATCACCTGTTTGCTGTAATACCACAACAGGTTCGTGTGTATATTTTGGCACGAGGAGCCGTATTCGAGTGCCTAGGATCAAGTTCTTCTTCGAATTACTCTTCAGGTACTGATCAATGCTCTCTTTTGCTGAGTTTTGTATCGGGAATTTTTTCTGTTAATTATTAGTTTGGGTCGTTTGGGCAGTTGTGGCCGAGTACGAGCTTTGGTATCGTGTCTACACTACAATCTGTACCTGCGTTCAGGAGTTTCTTGTGTCCTGCTCGAGTCTTCATGTGTCCAGCTTTGTTCGTGAGTTCCTAGCTGATATCCAGTGGGGAAGTTGTGTTCGGGAAGTTGTGTCGGGTTCGGGTGATCAAAGAATAGCGATGGAGTTTATTTGAAAAATATAGCCGTTGGTTTATATGGTTAGCTGTGGGTTCATATTGGAACTATCGGTTATGTTGGTTAATTAATGTGGTTATGTAATAATACAGGACCTTATTATTTCCTATACTTTAATGTTTGAGTGTAGAGTAACAGCAGTTCTCATATTTCTTCTCTTGATGAGTTTTGAGAAACTCTAATGGTGTTTTGATTATGGGTTTAGTTGAACTTAGAATAATAGCTAAGTTGTTTTCCTTTATTTTATTGATTGCAAATATACAGGTTGTAGTATTTTTTATTAAATAGAATACGTATGGATAAGGTACGTGAACTATGGGTTTAGATGAAGTATTTATATCAAATGTATTTTTTTAACTATAATGATTAGTTAGACATAGCACTCTATTACTAAGTTGAATTTTACTAGCATGGATGTGGTTAAACAAGAACTTGAGTTTTCTAGAATTTTTGGGTTAATAATTTTATAAAGTAGAAAAACCAATTTAGAGTTTATGTTTTAGTTCATAACCAACTTGTACAAATTATAAATTCAGGAAGACATCCAGTTCCTGATTACCAATACTTTCTGGAGCCAGGCAAGTACTCTTCTACGGTCTTGTACATTTACATTCCTGTACCCTTTATTGTGACACTGTTATAGCACGACATCATGTACTCCTGTATTCTAGTACTCTTGCTCTTGTACTTGTTAGTGTCGGGTGGAGAAATACACTAGCCATGTGACCAATCCCGGTTACTATATTCCTGTACCTAGCTTAGGCCTCGTACTGTGCACGCGGATCCTAAGTCGTACCTTATTCATGTACTCATGTACATGTACTCACCCCAGCCGGTCACATGGACAAAATGTATTTCAATACTGTGCACATCATGTCTGGTACTGCAGGATTATAGTTTCATTCATGTACTTTACATGTTCCTATACTTTATATTCCTGCACTATAGTTCCTGTACTCATTTTCTGTACTTTACATTCATGTACTATATCTCCTGTACTCAGTTCCTGTACTACTTTCCTGTATTTCTTTTCCTGTACTCTTGTATCCATTTCATGTTCATGTTTCATTACCTAGAATTGTACTTTACTTCGCTACTGACTGGATAAGTTGCAGGTGAGTTGGAGGCCATTTGCGACACCTTCTATGGACGGGATGTTGCTATTATTGCAGAGCCAGCTGGAGCTGTGCTGGACCTAGAGGCCGCAGAGGCTTAGGGCCCGTTTGGTTCCATGTTTAAACTCAGTTTTTTGAGTTTAAACATCAGTTCATCTTAAAATTATGTTTGGCACTCTTTACTCGGGAAGTACTCTCTAAAAATTTGTTTCCAAAATGAGTGTTTAAACTCAAATTTCAGAGAGCAGGTTTCAGCTGTTTTCTCAAACGTATGCTCCCAAAGTTTGTGGGCCCCTCCCCCCCAATCCCCCAAATCCCAGCTCTCTCTCTCTCTCCCCTCATTTTCTTCCTTAAGGGAAAAAATGCTCCATTCTCCAGACGAAAGCTATGGCCGGCCCACCCCACGGGGGCTACGAGGCCATGGTCGACGACCCCTCCGTCGACGCGGTCTACGTCCCCTGCCGACAGGCCTGCACGTGCGATGGGCGGTGGCGGAGAGGGGGAAGGCACGTGCTGCTTGAGACGGGGGAAGTCGGCGGCGGCGGAGAGGGGGAAGCCGCCGGCGGTGGCGAAGAGGGGGTGCAGTTCATGCGGCGGTGGCGGAGAGGGGAAGCCGCCGGCAGTGGCGGAGAGGGGGTGCAGTTCATGGACGGAAGCATGTTGCTCCACCAACCGAGGACGGAGAGGATGAAGGAGGTTCGACCACGATGGCTGACTCGATGATCGAAAGAGGGAGTCGTCGCCCCAGAACCAGAATACTGGAGAGCGGGGGCGGACATAGCCAGCTACGTATAACAGAATGGGATCCACACCGCTATACGGTCACGGCTGTCTAGATATGTGAGGGTTTCACTACAATCCATCAGTCTCTTAAGGTCATAAGATAGCCTATTGTTTCAATCTCAACCAATTAATAATAATCACAAGATATCAGATCTCCAAATATACAATTGTAAGGCGTCCCAAACCTTACATATCCAGATGATCATGAAGCTAGTCGTTACAAAATGTGAGGACTAGCAAGAGTTCAGTCATACATGATCAACCCCCGGGGCTTGTCAATCATGTTACAGCCCGTAGGCAGACAGTAAGTAAGTACAATCGAGCTAACACTTGCTCGTCGGCTAAACGCCTCAAAAGAATAATTTATAATATTACAGTGGGAGAACAAAAGAACCCACTCGATGCCCTGGTTACGCCTGGTGACCACCATCGGGCTGGAAAGCAGGAAGATCCTTTGGTGCTGCTCCGGTATCTGGCCATACAAAACCAGCTGGGTCAGACCCCAGAAAGAGCAAGTGCCACAAAGGAGGCTTCACTTAAGAACTAAAGCCAGCAAATTAGCACAATAATATAATTACATAATAAGAGACAGTAATTTAAGAAAAAGCATGGTAGGTAATTATAAAAGACAATCTTGCATAGAATCACTAAAAGGCAGAACATATGGAAAAGCATGCCAGGATGATATACGATGAGATAACCATGGGACTATTCAGATAGCTAGGTTATAACCCGTAAACCAAACAAGGACCGGGGTTGTAACCCTTTATCTGAACGGAACTTGGTTTCTCTCACCATTTATCGGCAAGATAAATATAAGAAATCAGGTCAAGTAACAATCTGGAGTGACAATCATTATAGTAACAATCTGGAGTGACAATCATTATAGTGACAATCTGGAGTGACAATCATTATAGTGACAATCTGGAGTGACAATCATTATAGTGACAATCTGGAGTGACAATCATTCAATCATTCTGGTATAATCTTGCCATCAATCAATTCTAGACAATACCATACTGGACTAGACTCCATCCAATCAATCACGGCCAATCATTGCCTACGGCTTTCTATATTAACTAACTAGGGTTATCACAATCCTAGTTACTAGCAAGATGCAATGAGATGCTCCAAGTAGTCACAGGCCCTGCAGCTATCCAGGTTATCCAGGCAATCATTATAGTGACAATTTAGAGAGTACAATGCATTAGAGTGACAATAGAGTTCAATCATTTAAGTGACAATGGCAGGTGCCCCACATAACAGTGGGCTGGAAATGTGCCCTACTCGTCGGCAGGCTACAAGTCCAAACATTTACGGTCGGGATAACGGGATCGCCTGTAACTGGAGAACATCTCTTCATGTCTAATGAATTATACTAGTCATTAACCTTAGTCCATTTCAGTAGGTACTCCTGACCGTGGTACTCAGGAGTCCCCTCCTAGACATGATGCAAGACAGGACTGGATTATTTGTACAAGCACAATCGCCCACGGTGTCAGGATTAATTAAACAGATCATGTCATGTCAGGTAGCCGTCGCAACAGCTATTCAAGATATATCAGGTCAGGTTATCATGCCAAGTGTACTTTGTCAGGAGTGCGCCACGGCGGGCCACTATCATGTCATGCTCAATTATCAATTCCAAACATATTAAGTAAATTCATGATTATCAAGTTCAGGACAAAAGGCGTAAGGATATAAAATGGACGTAAAATATCTAATAAAATATCAATATACAGGGCTATAGAAGAGCCAAGCTTAAGGAAAAATAAAACCAAACTGGCACGCTGACATAAGACCAAGTCAGCCAAGGGCCATACGCTCAGGTCATACGCTCAGGTCATACGCTCAGGTTATACGCTCAGGTCATACGCTCAGGTCATACGCTTAGGTTATACGCTCAGGTCATACGCTCAGGTCATACGCTCACAAAAGGCAGCGTATGCACTCCATACGACTCCTCGTCACACAAGTCAGCGTATGCAAGCCATACGCTCACAAAAGGCAGCGTATGGGGTCCATACAACTCCTTGTCACACAAGTCAGCGTATGCAAGCCATACACTCACAAAAGGCAGCGTATGGGGTCCATACGACTCCTTGTCACACAAGTCAGCGTATGCAAGCCATACGCTCACAAAAGGCAGCGTATGGGGTCCATACGACTCCTCATCAAGGTAGCGTATGAGATCCATACGCTTCCAAAAGGCAGCGTATGGGGACTGCGCTGCACTAAAGAGCGTGCGCAACTTAGTGGCGCAAGCTAAAAAGCTCGAGCACTGCTCACTGTCTTCTCCAAAACAGCAAGAACTCCATGGTTTGAACCTAAAACTTCAAAAGTCCATAACTTGGTCAAAATAAGTCCAAATCCAACTTTTCAAAGGTCAAAATTGGGTAGAATAAAATTCTCTCCAGCATGGAACCATAAAAACTTGAAAACAAGGAAGCTTGATAGATCAAAACCACCAAAAATCTGAAAGTAACAAAACTCTAGATCTACAAGAATTAAAGTCTCAAAATGGAAAATGACAAGTTTTAATATGGTTTAGAATCATGAGAAGAAGCTAATGGAACCATAAAAATGAGTTCTCTTGTGGAAGCAAGTTGCACTTGCCTATGGTTGGGGAGTTGTGGAGAGGAAGGAAGAAGAAGAAGAAGAAATAAATGAGAGTTATGGAGGAAAGAGAAGGTTGGTGGGGAAATAAATATCATGGGTGGTGGTAGGTAGGGGGTTCACCTTGGTCCATGATGGACCAAGCAACCAGCCGGCCAAACCAAGTCAACCCAAACCGAGAGTAAACCAAGCCCAAATAAACCAATGAACCATTAAAACCAATTAAACTATCAATGCCAATAAAACTATGCCAATGCAAAATAAACCAAGATAACTAACCAGGAATAAATAAAACATGGGTCCAAAACACGTATACGTACACTAAATACGTATCACGAATTTGGGACATTACATCCTACCCACCTTAAAAGAATTCCGTCCTCGGAATTTAATCAAGAGGCTAGAGATGTAAGGGAAAGCTATTCTATCATAGGCAATCTACCACTACCAATCAATCATACAATCATTCATGCAAGCAAGGATTCAAAGCGTAAGGCATAAGGAAGATATTACACCTTACGAGTCAAACCAGCCGGGATGACCTAATCAGATATCATCCTCATGCTCCCAAGTTTGACTCTCCCAAAGAGGGATGACTCTAAGCAACTCGGACTAACTTGATAGTCTTGCGCTTGAGGTCTCTCTCTTTGGTCAAACAGGGATACGGGCCTATCCTCATACGAAAAGGTTGGTACCAATAACCAGTTTCGAATGACCTAGGATATGGCTCGGGTCCGGAATGTACCGTTGTAATTAGGATACATGAAATACGTCATGCACCCCGCACAATGACGGTAGAAAAGCAAGATGAGAGGACACATATACCTCTCGGCCGATTCTGAACCTGAGCCTGGGCTAGGGCAAACTGCCGCGGGTCCTGTTGCTGGAAAGTCTGGGCCTGAGTCGGTAAGGGCCTCGGGAACGGGAATTGCTGTTGCTGGTGAACTGGAGCTGGTGCTGGTGCTGGTCCCCTAACCGAGGGACTAGATACTGTCGATGCTGAATCAACTCTGAAAGGGCAGGACCCCACCCTATGGTCCGGTGCTCTACACAATAAACACAATCCCAACGCCTTACGACACTCTGCTACCACGTGTCTAGGCTTTCCACAATAAGAACAGCCCACGGCGGAAGACTGCGCTTGCTTCTGTTTCTGCGGAGAGTATGTCGGGGTTGAGTGCTGGACCGACGTAACTGAAGCTGCTCGCCTCGGAGCTCCAATAGTTAAAGTCCTGGCTGCCGGGGCTGGGGCTGAAGACTGATTCATTTGACTATGGGACCGCTTCCGACCTCCGGTCCTGTCCACTATTCTCTGGGAGGTATACTCGTGCCTCATTGCTGCTCGTAACACCGCATCATAGGTCTGATGCTCGAACTATTCTACTGCCAATATAATCTTCAAGTGAAGTCTCTGCTGGAACCTCTGCGCTCTATCAAACTCGGTTGCCACCAAGGTGGGAGCAAATCGACTGAGTCTGGAAAACTCGGCCGCATAACCGTCGACCGTCCTCCCCATCTGCTTAAGATTACTGAACCTGGTCTACAAGTCATATCGAGCCACTGCATCATAATACTTGATCTCGAACTTCTCGTTGAACACTGCCCAGGAGACAGGTGTTGCCAATCCCACTGCTTGTGCGGCCCACCAACTGCGGGCTAGATCCAATAACTGTAGGCGCACCACAGCCACCTTCTCGTCTTCTGGAGTCTTCGCGGCTTCGAGAATCACCTCTATATCCTGTAGCCAAGCATCGGCAGCAATGGCATCCTCGCTGCTATCGAAGAAGGAAGGGTTCAGGCGCTTAAAACTGCTGACCGCACTGTTCCCTCGAGGACCACTTCTATTCAGAGCATCTTCCACTGCCTGGTGCAAGGCATCGCCTCTACGATCTTGGGAAGCTAACAATGATCTGATGAGACCCACCAAAGTGCCATCATCAAGATCTACAGGCTGGACTGGCTGAACTGGCGGCTCTCCTCCAGTAGGTACGACTCGGGAGGCTGCTCCTGAGTGCTGGGCCTGATCTTCTGGTTGCTACGGGTCTACGGGAGGTGATCCGTCTTGCTGATCAGCAGGTCCAGGTTCAATGCCGCTGAAGAAGACGACATGGGAACAATAAGGAAGGACCAGGACAGATCAATGATTACAAGCATGTGATCAGGACAAGAATTTCAGGAATCAAGAGGATACGAGCAGAGATCAAGGGCGAGTACCGATTGAGACATCTATTCGGTAAACCCTCACATATCTTGATTTACAAGACCTGCATGGGCCACCACTTAAACCATGTCACGCCCCAGAACCAGAATACTGGAGAGCGGGGGCGGACATAGCCAGCTACGTATAACGGAATGGGATCCACACCGCTATACGGTCACGGCTGTCTAGATATGTGAGGGTTTCACTACAATCCATCAGTCTCTTAAGGTCATAAGATAGCCTATTGTCTCAATCTCAACCAACTAATAATAATCACAAGATATCAGATCTCCAAATATACAATTATAAGGCGTCCCAAATATTACATATCCAGATGATCATGAAGCTAGTCGTTACAAAATATGAGGACTAGCAAGAGTTCAGTCATACATGATCAACCACCGGGGCTTGTCAATCATGTTACAGCCCGTAGGCAGACAGTAAGTAAGTACAATCGAGCTAACACTTGCTCGTCGGCTAAACGCCTCAAAAGAATAATTTACAATATTACAGTGGGAGAACAAAAGAACCCACTCGATGCCCTGGTTACGCCTGGTGACCACCATCGGGCTGGAAAGCAGGAAGATCCTTTGGTGCTGCTCCGGTATCTGGCCATACAAAACCAGCTGGGTCAGACCCCAGAAAGAGCAAGTGCCACAAAGGAGGCTTCACTTAAGAACTAAAGCCAGCAAATTAGCACAATAATATAATTACATAATAAGAGACAGTAATTTAAGAAAAAGCATGGTAGGTAATTATAAAAGACAATCTTGCATAGAATCACTAAAAGGCAGAACATATGGAAAAGCATGCCAGGATGATATACGATGAGATAACCATGGGACTATTCAGATAGCTAGGTTATAACCCGTAAACCAAACAAGGACCGGGGTTGTAACCCTTTATCTGAACGGAACTTGGTTTCTCTCACCATTTATCGGCAAGATAAATATAAGAAATCAGGTCAAGTAACAATCTGGAGTGACAATCATTATAGTGACAATCTGGAGTGACAATCATTATAGTGACAATCTGGAGTGACAATCATTATAGTGACAATCTGGAGTGACAATCATTATAGTGACAATCTGGAGTGACAATCATTCAATCATTCTGGTATAATCTTGCCATCAATCAATTCTAGACAATACCATACTGGACTAGACTCCATCCAATCAATCACGGCCAATCATTGCCTACGGCTTTCTATATTAACTAACTAGGGTTATCACAATCCTAGTTACTAGCAAGATGCAATGAGATGCTCCAAGTAGTCACAGGCCCTGCAGCTATCCAGGTTATTCAGGCAATCATTATAGTGACAATTTAGAGAGTACAATGCATTAGAGTGACAATAGAGTTCAATCATTTAAGTGACAATGGCAGGTGCCCCACATAACAGTGGGCTGGAAATGTGCCCTACTCGTCGGCAGGCTACAAGTCCAAACATTTACGGTCGGGATAACGGGATCGCCTGTAACTGGAGAACATCTCTTCATGTCTAATGAATTATACTAGTCATTAACCTTAGTCCATTTCAGTAGGTACTCCTGACCGTGGTACTCAGGAGTCCCCTCCTAGACATGATGCAAGACAGGACTGGATTATTTGTACAAGCACAATCGCCCACGGTGTCAGGATTAATTAAACAGATCATGTCATGTCAGGTAGCCGTCGCAACAGCTATTCAAGATATATCCGGTCAGGTTATCATGCCAAGTGTACTTTGTCAGGAGTGCGCCACGGCGGGCCACTATCATGTCATGCTCAATTATCAATTCCAAACATATTAAGTAAATTCATGATTATCAAGTTCAGGACAAAAGGCGTAAGGATATAAAATGGACGTAAAATATCTAATAAAATATCAATATACAGGGCTATAGAAGAGCCAAGCTTAAGGAAAAATAAAACCAAACTGGCACGCTGACATAAGACCAAGTCAGCCAAGGGCCATACGCTCAGGTCATACGCTCAGGTCATACGCTCAGGTTATACGCTCAGGTCATACGCTCAGGTCATACGCTCAGGTTATACGCTCAGGTCATACGCTCAGGTCATACGCTCAGGTCATACGCTCACAAAAGGCAGCGTATGCACTCCATACGACTCCTCGTCACACAAGTCAGCGTATGCAAGCCATACGCTCACAAAAGGCAGCGTATGGGGTCCATACGACTCCTTGTCACACAAGTCAGCGTATGCAAGCCATACGCTCACAAAAGGCAGCATATGGGATCCATACGACTCTTTGTCACACAAGTCAGCGTATGCAAGCCATACGCTCACAAAAGGCAGCGTATGGGGTCCATACGACTCCTCATCAAGGTAGCGTATGAGATCCATACGCTTCCAAAAGGCAGCGTATGGGGACTGCGCTGTACTAAAGAGCGCGCGCAACTCAGTGGCGCAAGCTAAAAAGCTCGAGCACTGCTCACTGTCTTCTCCAAAACAGCAAGAACTCTATGGTTTGAACCTAAAACTTCAAAAGTCCATAACTTGGTCAAAATAAGTCCAAATCCAACTTTTCAAAGGTCAAAATTGGGCAGAATAAAATTCTCTCCAGCATGGAACCATAAAAACTTAAAAACAAGGAAGCTTGATAGATCAAAACCACCAAAAATCCGAAAGTAACAAAACTCTAGATCTACAAGAATCAAAGTCTCAAAATGGAAAATGACAAGTTTTAATATGGTTTAGAATCATGAGAAGAAGCTAATGGAACCATAAAAATGAGTTCTCTTGTGGAAGCAAGTTGCACTTGCCTATGGTTGGGGAGTTGTGGAGAGAAAGGAAGAAGAAGAAGAAGAAATAAATGAGAGTTATGGAGGAAAGAGAAGGTTGGTGGGGAAATAAATATCATGGGTGGTGGTAGGTAGGGGGTTCACCTTGGTCCATGATGGACCAAGCAACCAGCCGGCCAAACCAAGTCAACCCAAACCGAGAGTAAACCAAGCCCAAATAAACCAATGAACCATTAAAATCAATTAAACTATCAATGCCAATAAAACCATGCCAATGCAAAATAAACCAAGATAACTAACCAGGAATAAATAAAACATGGGTCCAAAACACGTATACGTACACTAAATACGTATCACGAATTTGGGACATTACAACCGGGGACAGCCAAGGAGTACCAGAACCTTTGCCCGATGGACTTCTGGGGCAACGAGGGGATCATCTATGCAGATGAGTGGCTGGAGAATGCAGAGAGGACCTTGACCATGGCGAACATTCCAGAGGATCAGAAGGTGTTAGTGGCTAGCATGCGACTCTTTGATTTGGCGAGAGCTTGGTACCGGGAGGACCCCCAGTTGACGGAGCCCCGAGTGTCTTGGACAGTTTTTAAAACACTGTTCAAGAAGAAATTCTTTCCAGAGGTAGAGCGTAATGAGTTGAGGATGCAGTTCGAGGCGCTGCAGCAGGAGACGATGACGGTGGCACAGTACACTTCGGAGTTCACCAGACTCAGCAGGTTCGCTGAGAACCTGATTAGAGTGCCAGAGGACAGGGCCTGGAGATTCAAGAAGGGTCTCACCAAGGAGCTGCAACATGCGGTGGCGATTAGCCAGGCGACTACCTACTCTAGCATCCTTAAGATCGCCCAGGCAGTTGAGAAGGAGGCAGACCCAAGGCTGAAGAGGGACCGAGACGTGGGCAGCAGCAGTTTCCAGACACCGGCGAAGAGGGTCCAGACTCAGACTCAGGCGAGACTCCAGCAGTCGGCACAGTAGCAGCATCGACCAGCCAGAGCTCCTGCACATCAGTATCAGAGACAGCAGCAGGGGATTACTTGTACATTCTGCTATCGGCCGGGACACCGCTTCGACGAGTGCCGCAAGAGGCTCGGACTCTGCTTATTCTGCGGATCAGACGCACACCAGATGAGGGATTGCCCACAGGCTGCGGCTAGACTGACTGGAGGACCTCGAAGAGCTGAAGGACCACCCCCACTACCACCTGTACCACCCAGAGCTCTACCAGCTGTACCACAGAGGGGACCAGCTTTACCCACTCAGCAGCAGCAGTTTGCACAGCGTCAGAAGAGGAGAGGACATTAGCAGGGACGTGCTTACGTCATGGCGACAGTTGAGGAGGATGAGGCAGTACCGGATGTGATCACAGGTTCTATACTTTTATATTCTTTTCCTGCTATTGCATTGTTCGATTCTGGAGCCACACATAGCTTTGTGTCATATGAGTTTCTACATAGACACGGCTTCACACCCAAGCCCACTAGGAGGAACTGTCGGATTATGACAGGAGGAGGGTTGGTGCCAGTGAGTGAGATGGTGGAATGCCCTATCACTATTGCTAGGAGAGAGATTAGAGCTCGACTTCTAGTGATGCCATTGCCCGGATTTGATATAGTCCTCGGCATCGACTGGATGAGCGAGCAGTTTTCCGTAATATACTGCCATGAAGGGAAGGTGATCTTCAGCCCGCCAGGAGTTCCACCGTTCGAGATCAGCTGACGAGTTGCAGAGAGGCCAGAGGGAGTCTATTTCAGAGCTGTTGCAGAAGACCAGGAGTTGCCGCATCCACTTATCACCGAGTTTCTCGACGTCTTTCCCGAGGAGCTGCCAGGATTGTCGCCAGATCGAGACGTTGAGTTCAGCATTGACCTATTGCCCGAATCAGCGCCGAAGTCTCAGCATTGTTACAAGATCAACCCGAAGGAAGCGGCTGAGTTGAAGGCGCAGATTGATGAGCTAGAGGGCAAGGGATTTATTCAGTCCAGTGCTTCACCCTGGGGAGCACCGGTACTTTTTGTGCCCAAGAAGGATGGGATGGTGAGGATGTGCATTGACTACCATGCACTCAACAACATCACCATCAAGAATAGGTACCCTTTGCCGTGGATTGATGAGATGTTTGACCAGCTTAGTGGAGCGAAGGTCTTTTCTAAGATTGATCTTCGGTCGGAGTACCACCAGATGAAGGTTCGGGAGCAGGATATTCCGAAGACAGCCTTCAACACCTGATACGGCCAGTATGAGTTCCTGGTGATGCCGTTCGGACTCACTAATGCCCCAGCTGTGTTTATGAACCTGATGAATAAGGTTTTTCACAAATATTTGGATAAGTTTGTCGTAGTCTTTATTGACGACATTCTTATCTATTCGAAGACGGAGGAAGAGCATGTAGAGCACCTGCGGATTATTTTGGAGATTCTGCGAAAGGAGAAGCTGTACGGGAAACTCTCGAAATGTGAGTTTTTCTTGGACCGAGTGGAGTTTTTGGGGCACGTAGTGACTGGAGAGGGGATTTCTGTGGATCCCAAGAAGATTGAGACAGTAGAAGCATGGGCACCTCCCAAGTCAGTAGCAGAGATTCGTAGTTTTCTGGGTCTAGCAGGATACTACCGGAAGTTCGTGAAGGCCTTCGCCAGGATAGCAGAGCCTATGACAAAGCTTACACGGAAGGACGAGGAGTTCATATGGAGCGACGCCTGCCAGTCAGCATTTGAAGAATTGAAGAGAAGACTCACGACGGCACCAGTTCTAGCTTTGCCATCGGGATCAGGAGGATTCGTCATCTACAGCGATGCTTCAGGGAAAGGCTTGGGATGCGTGCTGGAGCAGAACAAGAAGGTCATAGCTTACGCTTCTAGACAGTTGAGGCCCCATGAGAAGAATTATCCCACACATGACTTGGAGCTTGCAGCAGTCATATTTGCCTTGAAACTGTGGAAACATTACCTATATGGAGAGAGAGTAGACATCTTCACGGACCACAAAAGCCTGAAGTATGTCTTTACTCAAAAAAAATTGAATATGAGGCAGCACAGTTGGCTGAAACTCATGAAGGATTTCGACATCAGTCTGCAGTACCACCCTGGGAAGGCGAATATGGTGGCAGATGCTCTTAGTCGATATCCTGTTGCCATGTATCTCACTATGGACCGGCATCTATTGGAGGACCTTGAGAGCCTTGGGATTGAGATTGTACTACCAGGATTGGGAGGACAGATGATGCACATGCAGATACAGTCGGGACTGCCAGAGAAGATTAAGGAGGCCCAGATTCTTGATGTAGGACTCCAATATCTTAGAGCTCAGGCAGAGGCAGGACTGCTCGACGACTTCACCATTGCGGAGGACGGATCCTTGAGGCACGGGAGCCAGCTGTGTGTGCCCAAGGACTTGTGGGAGGAGATGATGCAGGAGGCCCACCAGTCGCAGTATTCCATACATCCTGGGTCTACCAAGATGTATCAGGATCTGCGAGAGTATGTGTGGTGGTATGGAATGAAGAGAGAGGTCACCAGATTTGTTTCCAGATGCCTTGTATGCCAGCAAGTCAAGGCGAAGCGCCAGAGACCAGCAGAACTACTCCAGCCTTTACCCATCCCGGAATGGAAGTAGGAGCATATTACCATGGTCTTCGTCTCTGGATTGCCGCGTACTCCTAGTGGCAAGGACGCTATTTGGGTAATCGTGGACAGATTGACAAAGTCTGCCCATTTTATTTCGTTTAAGGTTGGGCTGTCGACCGAGAAGCTTGCAGACCTCTACATGCGTCAGATCGTGAGGATTTATGGGGTGCCAGTTAGCATCATTTCAGATCGAGACAGCCGTTTCACATCGCACTTTTGGAGGAGTTTACAGCAGAGCTTGGGTTCACAGTTGAAGTTCAGCACCGTCTATCATCCACAGACGGACGGGCAGTCCGAGAGGACCATTCAGACCTTGGAGGACATGCTGCGGGTTTGCGCACTCGACTTCGGTGGTTCGTGGGAGGACCATTTACACCTAATAGAGTTTGCCTATAACAACAGTTATCAGGCCAGCATCGAGATGACTCCATTCGAGGCGCTGTACGGACGGAGATGTCGCACGCCGTTATCTTGGGACGACGTTGGCGAGAGAGCTTTACTTGGGCCAGAGATGGTGGTAGACTCAACAGAAAAAGTCAGACTGATCAGAGAGCATCTCAGGGTTGCGCAGGATCGGCAGAAGCATTGGGCGGACAGCAGCAAACGGCCACTTGAGTTCGAGACTGGAGACAGAGTATTCCTGAAGATCTCACCGACTAGGGGCGTCATCAGATTCGGCGGAGGCAGGAAGCTCAGTCCGAGATTCATCGAACCTTTTGACGTGATGGCACGGATTGGCGAGGTGGCGTATCGACTGGCGCTTCCAGCTAGCTTGGAGGGAGTGCATGATGTTTTCCACGTATCTCAGCTTCGACGATACATTCCAGACCCGAGCCATGTGGTGGACTATTCCGAGCTAGAGGTGGGCCCGAGATTGACTTACGAGGAGCAGCCAGTAGAGATCCTCGATCGGAGGGAGAAGCGCTTGCGGAACCAGACTATTCCTCTCGTTCGCGTCATGTGGAGACATCACTCTCCGGGAGAGTCCACATGGGAGCGCGAGGACGAGATGCGGGAGCGCTATCCCACTTTATTTGATTGATTTGATTGTACTCTGTTTGTGGGATTCTAATTTCAATAAATGACTAGTGTTTGGACCCTTGTGATTTGCTGAGATTTTTTTTTTGTTTTGGTTGTGTTGCTTCTTTTGTCCTTTGAATTTCGAGGACGAAATTTTTTAAGGGAGGGAGATTTGTAACTCCACTTCCCGGTTTTTTTTAAATAAATAATTATATTCTAGTTATTATACAATTGATATTATTAAGCTTTAAATAATAATTAGTTTTAAACAATAAATTTTAGATGATATATTTTGGAGGGAATTTATTTTGAACAATTTTTCAAATTTGAAAAGTTGTTACAACCATTTTGGACCCACCATATGAGTTTAAACTATTTTTATTATTTTTCTGAAAAAGTGAAACAGCAAGGGGGTTTTCTGCTAAAGTTATTGCAGGGAAGGGCTTCCACAAAGTTTCAATTGAGCGGGAGAGGCTAATCGCAAAAGTCCCAATTCACTTATTTAAAAGTGAACGATCGATTCTTTCTTCACAGATTAAAATCCACTTTGAGTTTCCCTCCATTTGAGCTCAATCCTTCTCCTGGGGACGACGATCCACTCGACATCGACGATGATTTCATCGGCAACGACGACGACTTCAACGGAAAGGACGACGGCTCGGTGACATCAACTCGACATCGACGACGATTTCATCGGCAACGACGACGACTTCAATGGAAAGGACGATGGCTCGGTGACATCAACTCGACATCAACGACGACGGTACCGATCCACTCGACAACGACGACGGCGGTGACGATCGACGACGACATCGCTGGAATTGGTAAGATTGTGAACTTCGATTCGTGTTTCTCCGTGAGAATTTTGAAGTGTAATTGAATTGTCATTTTGATCATCATGATCCTCTTCTCAGTTGAGAACATCTGGAAAATTCCGTCGATCTTGTGATTCACTCGTTGTGTTCGATCCAGAGCCATCGGTGAGTTACTAATCTAGTCTCCATTTTTTTCTCCGATCAATCGAGCTGATCTCGATTTGGAAATGTTCAGGCATCGGCAGTAGTGTGACCACCTTGTGCGGCGATCGGTCGATCATTAATCCAATCCATTTCGAGTGAGAATCAAGCCTCAGTACTCGTTCGAGATCCTAACTCAGGTGAGGAAGTTGCATTTCTAAGTTTCGTTTTTGAAATTCTTTGAAGTTCTGGTGTGAGATTTTCTTTAGATTTTTTGAGTTCTGTTTTGTATGGATGATCGGACTGCTAATCCTCACAGTCCTTGAGATGTTCTCAAAATTTCGAGTTGGATTTGTTTAAGAAGAAGTATAGAGCATGACCTTGTTTTTCTGAGCATCACCTGTTTGCTGTAATGCCACAACAGGTTCGTGTGTATATTTTGGCACGAGAAGCCGTATTCGAGTGCCTAGGATCAAGTTCTTCTTCGAATTACTCTTCAGGTACTGATCAATGCTCTCTTTTGCTGAGTTTTGTATCGGGAATTTTTTCTGTTAATTATTAGTTTGGGTCGTTTGGGCAGTTGTGGCCGAGTACGAGCTGTGGTATCGTGTCTACACTACAATCTGTACCTGCGTTCAGGAGTTTCTTGTGTCCTGCTCGAGTCTTCATGTGTCCATCTTTGTTCGTGAGTTCCTAGCTGATATCCAGTGGGGAAGTTGTGTTCGGGAAGTTGTGTCGGGTTCGGGTGATCAAAGAACAGCGATGGAGTTTATTTGAAAAATATAGCCGTTGGTTTATATGGTTAGCTGTGGGTTCATGTTGGAACTATTAGTTATGTTGGTTAATTAATGTGGTTATGTAATAATACAGGAGCTTATTATTTCCTATACTTTAATGTTTGAGTGTAGAGTAACAGCAGGAGTTCTCATATTTCTTCTCTTGATGAGTTTTGAGAAACTCTAATGGTGTTTTGATTATGGGTTTAGTTGAACTTAGAATAATAGCTAAGTTGTTTTCCTTTATTTTATTGATTGCAAATATACAGGTTGTAGTATTTTTTTTATTAAATAGAATACGTATGGATAAGGTACGTAAACTATGGGTTTAGATGAAGTATTTATATCAAATGTATTTTTTTTAACTATAATGATTAGTTAGACATAGCACTCTATTACTAAGTTGAATTTTACTAGCATGGGTGTGGTTAAACAAGAACTTGAGTTTTCTAGAATTTTTGGGTTAATAATTTTATAAAGTAGAAAAACCAATTTAGAGTTTATGTTTTAGTTCATAACCAATTTGTACAAATTATAAATTCAGGAAGACATCCAGTTCCTGATTACCAGTACTTTCCGGAGCCAGGCAAGTACTCTTCTACGGTCTTGTGTATTTACATTCCTGTACCCTTTATTGTGACACTGTTATAGCACGACATCATGTACTCCTGTATTCTGGTACTCTTGCTCTTGTACTTGTTAGTGTCGGGTGGAGAAATACACTAGCCATATGACCAATCCCGGTTACTATATTCCTGTACCTAGCTTAAGCCTCGCACTGTGCACGCGGGTCCTAAGTCGTACCTTATTCATGTACTCCTGTACATGTACTCACCCCAGCCGGTCACATGGACTAAATGTATTTCAATACTGTGCACATCATGTCTGGTACTGCAGGATTATAGTTTCATTCCTGTACTTTACATGTTCCTGTACTTTACATTCCTGCACTATAGTTCCTGTACTCATTTCCTGTACTTTACATTCATGTACTATATCTCCTGTACTCAGTTCCTGTACTACTTTCCTGTATTTACCTGCTCATTCTTGTATTTCTTTTCCTGTACTCTTGTATCCATTTTATGTTCATGTTTTATTACCTAGAATTGTACTTTGCTCCGCTCCTGACTGGATAAGTTGCAGGTGAGTTGGAGGCCATTTGCGACACCTTCTATGGACGGGATGTTGCTATTATTGCTGAGCCAGCTGGAGCTGTGCTGGACCTAGAGGCCGTAGAGGCTTAGTACCTTTCCTTTATGTCATTTACTATTTTGAGACTTAGTCAGACATTTGACATTTCTGGATGAATGTAATAAAATATATAGACTTGTACTATTTCTGGGATTTCATTTATAGATGCTGTGATGTTACCTTACTTCATGATTACTTGTTAGTTTCTCCAGTATTGGTACAGCTTACTTCGTCATGTCCAACGACGAAGGCTGGGCGTGTCCGACTCGTGTTCGATTATTCGGGAGCGGGTCGTGACAATCTGGGAGTTGAAGCTTATTGCTTTTGATCAAGCAATCAAAGATGCTCACTGTGTCATTTTCGTCAAAAGAGTACTCTACTTTCGGACGAGGTTCCCTCGGTGGAGGTGCTGAAGGAGTAGAAGTGGACGTAGAAGGAGCTACGTTGACCGCTAGAGATTCTTTGTTCTTATTCAAATTGATATTCAAAGTTTCTTTTCCCTTGCGGTTGTTCTGGCGATTGCCACCACCCGATGTCTGGTGCTCGTCCCGGTCGGGGTTAGACATTTGTACCCCTAGCTGCTTGAATTTGTCAGCGCTAACTTCAGCTGCTTTAGCGTTGAGAATGAAAAATGGCCAGTCTTGGAACTGAGTAGACCCTGTCCACATGCTGATGATAGGCAATAGATTTGCCTTGCAGGTGTCTATGGTGACAGCAGCCAGAGTTCCAGGAGGCATTTTCAAAGCTTCCCGGCGGAACCTTTCAATGAAACTCTCAGCAGTTTCATTGTGTCATTGTTTGATTTTATTGAGGGCTGACATGGTCATGTCGTTGATCCCCTCATAGAACCATTCCAGAAAGATTTGATTTAGGCCAGAGAAGGAAGTGATATAACCATCGGACAAGCTTCTGTACCAATCGTATGCTACGCCGGCTAAACAGCCAACAAATACTCTGGTAAGAAGAGCGTCATTTGGTTGAAGTTGGACAGTCATAACCTCAAAGTGGTTAATAAACTGAATGGGAGAAGTGCTGCCATCAAACAGCGAGATGGTTGGGATCTTGTACTTCGGAGGAAATGGAACTTCCTTCCATTCAACTGGATAGGGTTGCTTGATCCCCAACCTCTGCAAGTTGTCCTTTTCCTTGAAAGCTTTGAACTGAGTTCGCAGGAGCTTGACAGCTTCATTGGCATCTTCCACTGATGTAGAAGGAGCAGGTTGAATCACAGTGTTGGGAGGAGGAACAGCGTGATAAGCTCTACCCCCAGCACCTGATTGATTGGGTGTAGGTTGGATCTGTACAGGAGGTACTGGAAGAGATGCTACCCCCAGCCCTGCATTGACAGGCACTGACGATGCTATGATTTCAGGATTTGTAGGCGGTACGGTCGGTGGTACTGTATGCTGGGCCACAATGATGGAATGCAGACTTGCGACCATTTCAGCCATAGTCTTCAGCTTATCTTCTAGTGCAGCTATTCTTTGTTCTTGGCTGGCTGAACTGGAAGCATCGGGATCTTCATTAACAATATAAGTTGTCACTTCTCTGGGTACAGTGGAGGACACTGTTTGTTCTGAGCTTTCGCTGTATGCATCGTAATCGGAGAAAGAATCATCTCCTGAGTGAGAAGGAAGGAGACGTTGTCACGACCCGCTACCCAAATTGTTGGGCCAGGCCGAGCCATATTCAGCCTACGCTTGGTAAAAGCGTAGTAAGCTGTTCTAGAAGATAGTCATGATAGTACTAAGTGTGCTAAAGATTATATTTAAAGCATTTTGAGATTGTCACAACACAGCATTTATAGATGAAAGCAAAATATGTTTTAAAGTTTATACACTTCCAAAGTAATAACTGGAGACAAAGTCCAGTAACTAAACAAAGTTGTAATAATTCTAAGTCTAAAGCCGACTGGCAATGTCTAAGCAAGGTTCCCCGCTGGGGCCTCTTCTGGAGCTAAGTCCAGGTCCTCAAAAGCAGCTCCATAAAAAGTATCGCAAAGCATTTCCTCCTCGGAAAGCACACCTACAACGTTATCCTGTCAGGACGGGAGCAAGTACTGATTCTACAAATAGTATATACAGAGCATGAAATGAAAAGAGATGTAATAACTGGAATCATGTCATGGCATAATCTATCATGTAATATCACAACTATCATGTCAAGGATACATTTGTCATAGTAACATATGTATATATATTGTTTAAAACTGGAGCATGTACGTGATCGGTCAATAGGTGATGGTGCTGTGGCACCGGTAAGAACAATATGTAGGTGCTGTGGCACCGGTAAGAACAATATGTACTTCCGTACATACCTAAATGTACACACGTACAAATGCCACGGGATATTGGCCTATGGCAAGGTCTACATGCATAATGTCTTCCTTACACGGTTCAAGGTCGCAGCGTGGGGGCATGATCACGTACTCAACTATCAGTTTTTCCATAACCCAGATTCTAACATGTGAGAGATACTAGAACAATATAAAACATGGTGGGTACTGAGAGCAGTATAAAGCATGTGAAACAAACATGGTGGGTACTGAGAGCAGTATAAAGCATGTGAAACATGTAGAGATATTCCAGATATGACTTGCAATTTTAGGTATCGATATTTAACATGGTTTATGCACAATTCATTATATGCAGTAAATAAAGTTCGTAGAGGTACTTGTCTTGAGCAAAGCAAGAGTAATAATATGAAGGTACAGATGTCCGGTATCCTGTAAAAATGATATACAACTCAGCCTCTAAGTTATGATTAAGATTACACTAGTGTTGTGACACGGCTCCTAATAGGGCACTAGCTATGCGAAGCTCTAGTAGTCTAAAGTGAGGTGTTACAACGTCTAAACTAACAAGTAGGTCTCTATACTATGGTAGGGTAAGGTCCCGATACTAAAATATCCCAAAAACACACAAAAACACACAAGTCAATATTAATTAATTAATTAATCAAACTATACAATATGTTCCAATAATTATTAAGATAGTTATACAATATAATTTTATATGAAATAATATACTAAATTGATCCTTGTTAATTATAGAAATTTAATATAAATTTTCTGTAATTTATAATCCAGTGTAAGTATTTATTAAAAATCAGAATACAAGTGTACATTGAAAATAAGTTCTGGTTTGGTATTTTTATAAAATACTAAAAGTACTTATTAAATGCTGGAAAAATTAAAATAAGTTAGCTAGGTTAACATAGTATTTAAATACAATTTTTTCCAGATTTTTTTAGGAATTAAAATATATATAAAAATTCAAGAACAGCAATTAACAGTAAATAATTAATTATTTAATATTTTTGTCCATGTATTTGAAATTGAACCGAATTCCAGATACAGGACCCGAAGCCGTGAATCAAGTCCAATATGACTTGACTAGACCCCGAATATGTGTAGGCTCACTTGAGTCCAATCAACCCATGCTAGGCTTGGACTCAGAGTGGTCGTTTGCACAAGTACGTAAATCGTAAATAAATGCGTAAATTAAATGAAATTTAAATTACAGAAATTAAAAATGTACATATTATAGTATAGGCACTGTATTTATAAATACGTATTACAGTATAGGCACTGTATTTATTTACATATTACAGTATAGGCACTGTATTTATATTGACATAAATTTAAATTACAGAATTTAAAGGACAAAATTTAAAATACATATTACAGTATAGGCACTGTATTTATATTGACATAAATTTAAATGACGTAAATTAAATACATATTACAGTATAGGCACTGTATTTATATTAACATAAATTTAAATGACGTAAATTAAATACATATTACAGTATAGGCACTGTATTTATATTGACTTAAAAATAATATAAATTAAATGACTGAATCAAATGACATAATTTAAATGACTGAATTGAAATATATATATATATATATATATATATATATATATATATATATATATATATATATATATATATATATATATATATATATATATATATAATAAATATATGAGGTGTTTATCAAAAACACAAATAAAACCAATATTATATCAATGTCATTTTACCATAATTTATTTAAGGAGAATTTATATATATATATATATATATATATATATATATATATATATATATATATATATATAAATAATATTAATTTAAATATGCAAAAAATGTGTTTTGGACAGAAATATATTTTATTCATAGTATTTATATAGTACGTATGTATGTATTTATACAATATTATATACATTATATATATGTGTATATATACTTCTAATACAAAACATTTCAAATAAAACCAAACAACCAAAAAGGGGATTCGAACCTGGGATGTGAGGAAAGGAAGATTATTGCTACACATGCTCACCAGTAGGCCAGTTTGGCCTGAGTGGTAGGATAGGGTTTCCATTTGTATTTATATATAAAATATAGATATATATATATATATACAATATACACACACACTTATAAGTAATTCCTCAAAAAATCACTGAACACGAAGGGGGGATTTGAACTAGGGTCTATTAAAGGGGGCGCGCGGATTTGACAGCGGAGGCGCTGGCCAGTAGGCCAGTTCGGCCTGATTGATATGGGGAGGGGTTTAGAAACTTTATTTGAAAGCTAATGTGTAATATCCTAACAGAAAATGAAAAAGGAAATCCGATGCTTAAGGGGGGATTCGAAGTGCCAACCTGAAGAAGGGGGCGCGCTTAAGTTCTGCTCGCTGACCAGCAGGCCTTCAGAGCCTTTTGTTAGAAAGCTCAGGCTAAGAACTTTAATTGGAAAGGAGGGGGCTAGGGATTTGTCTCAAAGCACAACCCTAGGGTCCTATTTATAGAAAAAATTAGGAACCTTCCTTACTGAAATTTTATTACCAAAATACCCATCATAAAATCCTAAAATTGCTAGTGTGCCATTTTCACTAAGTTGCCCTAATGTGTAATTTACCAAAATGCTCCTACAAGTTCAAAAATCGTAAAAATTCGTACGAACTCCAAATAACTCCAAATAAATCGCAGAAAAATTCTAAAATTAATATAAAAATATTTAGAACCTAATGGAATCAATTTGGGGTAAATTTGGAATTGTTTTTCATTTATTAAAATTTTGAAAACAGGGGGTTACAGACGTTCTTGAAGATTCCTTTGACCGATTGTGTCTCGGCTTCGGGATCTGGTATGTTGGAATACTCCTTCAGAGGATTTTTGGAGTAAATCCAAATACCGCTGACTTGGCCTGCGAGGCTTCCCGTGCTTGGAGCACTTCCTACCCCCTGTGTCTCTGGAGGTCATGTTGACGGAAGCGTACAAGACCTCGTCTTCATCTTCAGACATAGGTTTAGAGTTTGAAAAGTTCAGTCGATCGAAGACAGATCATCTGGTTGTCTGACAGCAACACTTGATGACAACTTTGTGATTGCAATGATGTCCAAGTGGTTGCACTGGGGATGTTGAGATATTGTCCCGTTTTTGCTGGAGGTGTTCTCGGAGATCGGGAACAGCAACAGGGTGAGCAAAAGTTCGAGGGATGTGTTCTTTGATATCATTCGGAACATGGTTCCGATTCTTCAAATGTTTTGTCCCTTGAGTGTACAGGGAAGTACTCATTTTATTGGCATAGGTGTCCGAATTCTTGATCCTGGAAGTTTGCTTCTGACGTTGATTGGTCTTCGGCATTGGCTGTTTGCGTTTTACCGAAGTTGGTCGATTGAGATATGTTCTTAAATCAGCAAACTCACCCCCAGGGGTTTCTGTCTGAGACACCAACAATTTTCCCTATCTCGAACGGGAGATCTTGAGGGTTGGGAGATCTTGGAACTCTGCTACCGGAGTAGGCAGAATACCTCTCTGATCAGTACACTTCCTTTTAGTAAGGAAAGAAGAAGAACCCTTGTTAGAGAGAGTTCTCGTACTGACTGGTGCCGGAGCACATTCAGTTTGATCTTCAACGGTAAAAACCGAGGAAGACTGGAAAAAGACCAAAGGGCCTTTTCCTTTGTTTTACGAAGAAGGGTTAGCTAAAGAGCGTTTTCCTCTGTTGTCTTCCAAGTCATGGGACGAGGAAGTTTGAAAAAAGACCAACGGACCTTTTCCTTTGTTTTGGAGAGGAGGAGAAATAGCCAAAAGACTACCCCCAGTGGACTGTGCAGGAGCAACAGGGTGCTTGAGAGGAGGAGCAGAGCTTTTTCCCTTGCTGTGGGAAGAGGAAAGATTAGCCAAAGGGCTGTCTCTCTTGGATTACGCAGACACAGTTTGCACATGGGTTGATTGTGCACTGGCAAGTTGCGCAGGAGGAGTTCTGGCAGAATGTTTTCTGGCCAGAGTCTCAGTGGTTTGCGCAGTAGGAGCCTTGTTACCAGAGTGCTTGAGTTGCACTCTGGTTGCTGGAGTAGTGGACTGCGCAGGCAGAGTGACAGCCAACTGCGCCAGAGGAACATGAGTCTTACACTTTGACAGAGCAGCATATGATGTAGTTTGTGCACTGGCAACAGCATATTGCATAGGAGTTGTAGAGGCAGATTATGCAACAACAGAAACAACAGACTGTGCAACAGTCTTAACAGCAGAGACATTAGACTGTGCAGCAGTCTTGGTGGCAGGATCAACAGACTGCGCAGCAGTCTTTGGGATTCATATTGGACGCACTTTGCTTGTGGCAGAAGTTGTCGCAGTGCGAGGAGTGGTCCTGGAGTTGATCATGGCTTCGTAGGCCGTCTGGTTGACCTTCACAACCAGCGTCTTCTGCGTCTTTCCGATAGACGCAACGTCATATTAAGTTGTCACTTCCTCGTCAGAGGAAAAAGTTGTCCCCAGCAGAGTCGCCATTTTGTTTGCAAAAACAAAAGTTGATCTTTATTTCAACAAACTTTGTAAAGAGATTATAAGAATTCTGGGAAAGTACAACTATAGGAATCCAATCTAGAAGATGATTGCTTTATCCCTTGGACGATGTGAACTTTGAAGACGATAGCCTCTGAATTTGAAGGCGATAGCCTCGGAAGAATGCAGCAGCACTTGGACATGAACTCCTGAACTCTCTGATATTTCTGAACTTTATGTATGATCCCCTGGAATGAAGACTTGAAACTCTATTTATAGAGTTCTGGAAATAACTAACTTTTAGTTATTCTGAATGGCACAAGTTGGATTGCACATGCACTAGATTGCGCAGCTTTAGACTGCGCAGGCAGTTGTTTGATCGTGGGCCAACTGTCTTGGACACATGACATCATTTGATTGAAATGCGCATGATCGTGTACAGACGGTTGCCACGTAGTGAGCAATTGATGGCATGAATGCCACATGTACATTTGTCAGTTGTCATGATGAAGTGTGCCACATGTATTGCGCTGACTTCGGATTGTGCTAAGATGGACGGCGCTGGGATGGACCGCGCTGCAGACAGATTGTGCTGCATGTACAGCTGTCCTCGAGCGCTGTGCGGCACAATAAACGAACAGTCTCCTCGTTCTTTGTGCTGTCAGTTGTCAGAAGATTTGATTGTGTCAGGTAATGATGATATGGCCACGTCAGCTTGCGCATTTGAGAGTGTGTGCAGTCCAGTCTGCACAATCTGGATGATGCACAATCTGACTTCTGTGCAATTCATTTGGAAGATGTATTTCTTGATTTTCATGACTTTGTTGAAGGGTGCAACTTGATTTTTTAGGACCTACACCTATCACTAAATTTTAGAACATTAACACATATCCTTTCACACACATGCCAAACACACACATACTCACTTACTCTTTTACCTCTCTTTCTCTATATATATATATATATGTATGTGCCTATATATATAGCTTTCCTATATATATCTATGTATATGAATATGTGAATAGTGATACATATATATATATATATATATATATATATATATATATATATATATATATATATATATATATGTGGGATGTACATATAGGTAGCCTATATGTTATGAGTGTACTACAATATATTAGATATATATATTGTTATGTGTATATGTGTTTGTGGTTTGGCTTAGGCATGATATAGCCTATAGCCTAGGGCTCTTAGCCTATGGTGTGTCTGTTTGCCTAGTGAGAGTTTACTTAGACTTGTTTAGTCTTGATTAGGCCTAGAATAGACTAGTTAGACTAGTATAAACTTGTTTGGTTTAGGTTTGACCTAGTTGATCTAGTTTGACTAGTCTAGTTGACTAGAGTTGACCAAAGGTTGACTTTAGCCTAGATTGACCCCAAACTTCATGTAGATGCATTGTAGCAGTCTATTTCCTTATTTTAGACTTGTTATGACTTGTACTGTTCTATAGGAGACAGACACCACTCCTCGGACAGTATATTCTCTTCGGACATCCAGGATACCAGGCGAGTACATTTTCTGATCATTTCATATCCTGTTTAGAATTATTTTCCTGCTTTAAATTACTTTACTTGATACTGTCACGTTGGTCACACGGATTAGTACTATATGGATCCCTTCTTGAGATGTTATCCCTTCAGGGAGCATCGGGTACTTCATGTTCTGTGCGTTTCACTTACATGGCGTATCACTATGCTCCACGGTTCATTGATCACTTGTGACATGTACTCTCATGATCATAGAGTCTTCCTTGAATCATTATCCCATTTATTAGGTTTCCTAGAATCCTCATTTATGGGACTACTATGTACCACCCTTCGGGGGCCGTTGCATGGAATCATAACATAACCTGGTTGGATCCTTGTGTATTGATTGGGGTACGGAGGAGTAGAAGTGGACATGTGAATAATATCCAAGTAGTGTAGCATCAGAATCATTCCATAGTGTAGCATCAGAATCATTCTATGCCATTTACATGTCTATATTGTACTCTGACTCACTAGCCACTGTTAGTTCTCTATGTATAGTAGATATTTCTATTACAGTTCTCTCTCTGTTTATATACTGCATTTTTTTCAGTACCTGTATCTTACTTTGCTGCATGATTATATTTTCTAACCTTCTATGAACTGTTGAGATGTACTGTGCTCGCTCCTGTCCTGACTGGACCTGTTGAAAATATTACAGAGGACGAGGAGGAGGCCTGTGTGGATACCTTCTATGGGGCAGCCCTAGATGACACTTGTGAGCTAGACTCTCAGGAGGACCCAGCTCTAGCTGATGACATCACCCCTATTGCCTAGACTAGCTTAGTTAGGCTTTATCTTACTCATGATTGTCTTGGGACTAGTTTAGTTAGACTTTATTTATGTCTTTGAGATCTGGGTTGTATATATTCTTTCATATTCAGTAGATAGACTTGTATTTCTGGATATTTGCTGAGATGTTATCTTAGACTCTTCTGATCATCTGTATTTTCTTGAGTTCTATATCATATCGTTCTTCTTCTTCCTTAGTTGTGATTGAGTTTATTTCTGCTATGTCATCCCCATTCGGGGAGTATAAACTGTTAGCATTATATTGTTAGATGTTGTGACCTAGGACAGCGTTCTACCGCCGACACTGCGGCATAGGCTGGACGTACCCACTTCTCGTGCCCTTACTCTAGGGTGCGGGTCGTGACAGGTAGGGCTAACGTTCAAATTTTGAACGTTGCAGATCCAAAGAAGTAGGAATATGCAGCTGACCAGGAGTGATTTGACTTGACCGAGTTCGGGTAGAACTGTGGCCGAGTTCGATTAGGTCAAATATAGGTCATTTTGGTTTGTGGAGCTTTTGGATAAACAAAGGTTTAGGTTTTTGTTTTGGATCAGGAAAAAATAGATTTTGATAGTAGGGTCTTCTAAATTTGTCAATGATCCCGACGCACAATTTTTTAGACTCAAATAAAAAATACAAAATAAAGTATAAAAAATTAGTCGAGATAAAATTTGCCATCTTCTGTTTCTTTTCATATCGAGCTCAAAGTTTTAAGTCAATTATCTAAATCGGTTCGACTATGGCTGTATGGGCCAACACTTAACTCTTTTACTTTATGCAATTTCACTTGATATATTCTTATAGTTGGTTACTGCTTAATTTTTTGGTGATTATTTTCTTCTGCACACTATCCCCTCCCCCCCCTCCCCCTCTAGAGGTGTTCTATGGTCCTACAGCTTCAACTTGATCGACCACCATCAAATTGTAACAATTCTATATTCGACTTTGAAGGAGATCAAGTTGAGGTTTAAGCAATTTTTATTATACTATATAATTAGTTAATTATTGTAAATTGATTAGTTATTTAATTACAATTTAAAAAATGGACCCTAATGATGCTAATGGATTAGTTTTTTAATTACAATTTAATTATTTTTATTTGGTTGAAAGTTAGAGAAACAAAAGATAAAAGTGTTTCTTATAGAAACTTGATCCCATTTATATTATATCAAGTTTCACATCCCTCACTTTGTTAGCAAACAAATACAACCTTAGGTTTAGTTTATGAATTTTGTTAACATGTGCCGTAAGAGCATCTCAAATGCAATTATGAGTTTGGAAAAAAGTTGTTGCCACATAGGAATAACAAGTTTTCAATGAAAAATCCTTCTCCAATGCAAATGTCAAATAAGTTGTGAAGTTGACATAACATGATATGGCAAAGACATTATAAAGTTGATTGTCTAGTTCTAGACAATACATTTGTCAATGACTTTATCTCTACATCATCAATTATGAACAAAAATATTTAAAAACAAAGAAAGGAGGAAAAAAGTTGACTTGATAGTTGAAAAAAGTAGATTTTATTATCTTTTCAATCTTTTGCATTGGAAATAATTTTTCTACTTCATTGTCTTGTGTGAATATAATATTGTCACCTAGAGAAGACATGGTCATGTGCCTCATGCCACATAAGAATCACATCACATTACAAGACATTATGGTTGGAGATGCTCTACGGGCACATGTTAATACGTCGATAAATGCGTAATTTGCATGAGTACTTCCACCACCATATTTATTAATGCACCTTTTATTTAAAATATGTATTGATAAATATAAAACGTGTATTGATAAATATGATCGTGGAAGTACCCATACAGAGGGCCGGTCCTGAGCTCATGTGGCCCATGACGAAATTTCAAAATAAGCCCCCCAATAGATAATGTAAAAAATATTAAAAAAAAACTTTTTAAAAAACAGCTACAACCAAGGATTGAACTTACGACCTTTAGTAAGGAGTCTAAAGTACTAACAACTACACCACAATAACTTTGTGCCTAAAAGGGCCCATGGTATATACTAGTTCAATTGTGAGATACAAAATTATTAACATAGTTATCTTTAAACTATTTTTTTGGGTCCCCTCATGATCCGGAGGTCCTGGACGGTCATTCTGGCCGCCCTGGGCTAGGGCCTGCCCTGCCCATACAAATTATGCATTTATCGGTATACAACATTTACTAACCATTAGTTTTGGGGAGACAGTTTGCTCAAATATTTATTTATGGAACATCCGACTAACCGTTACAGAAACTAGAAAGTTGTTAAAAAGTAATAAAATTATCTATCTTTAGGTGGGGAACTTTATGCTAATTGTATGCTTTGTGTTGCAAATGTGAGATAATAGAAGGTATTATTTGGTATGTTTACTTGGTATTATTGTTTCGAAAAAGAAAACACTTATTTATAAAGCTATGTTTACTTCATTACTTGTCATAGTTGTACAATTCATAAACGACAAAATGTTAGTAATAATATACATTTTTATTCCTCCTATTGTATACTTGTACAATGTACATGTGACCATGTTTGCTAAACAATCACATGTGACAAAATAGGGGATAACACATATAATCCATTCATTTTGTTCTAAACACTTGTTGTTACTTTGGTCATTCAAGATACTCGTACAAAATAAGTTATTATATGAGGAGTCAACACAAATGTTTATGCTTTTAGTAGGAAAAAAAGGGAGAGGAAATAGACTTCTCAAGAGCATTTAATATCCCCTCCCCAAAAGATTTTATATACACGTCATGTGAGAAATTCTGTGTGCCAAATCAGCTTCTTTTTTTTGCCTATGTTTGATGCCAGCTATATATCGTATGTGTTTTGACCTCCAAACCGAATAAAGAAGGGAAATAGACTGAACAGTTCTCACACCTCTAATTATTGGCCACTTACAGAGGGAATGTCCCTTTTGCCAGGAAAGCCTCCTCCTGCCAATATCATCTTTCTTCATTGGAACTTCTGTAAATTTAATTTTTTTTTTCAAAATCAAAGGAGGAGAAGAAATCTTTTGCATAGATTTTTCTCAAGTAAGCTTCTGATCCTTCTTCTTGTTGCATTTGTTCTCGCTCATTCATTCATCCATAGCCATGTTCTTCAAATGAGTTGAGCTCAAAACCTGTTGTTCTCAATCAAGATCCAATCTTTGATTCTTCTTTTTCCAAACTGCAGGTGGGTTCTGTTTGTTTTTGCGGAAAGATTGGTTCTTTGTCGTGATCAAGCATTGAGAAGAACTGTTGCGGTTTTTTTAAGCTGTGTTGTGAATTTCTAAGAGAGATTGTGTCATGAGATTTTGATGAGGGATCCAAGCACCTGCAACTGCCAATTCAGTTGCTTCTCCCGTCGCCCCTCTGCCCCCGGTGGCTGCGACGACGCCGCGCCCAGCGCCCACGTCGCTTCGGCGCCGGTACCGGAGCCTGTTGCGCCGGAGAAGGCTGGGATTGGGAAGGAGGACAAGGCGGGGGATGGCGGCGGCGAATCGAGGATTGTTCTCAGGAGTTGCCTCAAGAAGCCGGTAGGCTCCGGTCCGGGTGGATTCGGGAAGGGGACGGTGAGATGGAGGGATGTGGAGGGGAAAGAACTCGCGGAGATAAGGGAGTTCGATTGGTAAGCATCTTGTCCATTCTTGCTCTATTCTGATTACTTATGACGCTCATTGCTCAGTAATTTTACAATGTACCAAAATTTTCATTCTGTTTAGGTAGAGCACGGACACTCCATAAGCATGTTCTGTGTCTGTGTCGCATTGTGTTTGACAAGTAGACGATGACACTCCAAAATACAATAGGACGCACCAAAATAGGTGTTTTCTTCGAGTCCCCATGTCTGTATTGCATCTCTCCGTATTCGTGTCTGTAGAACATAGGTTATGGTATTTGGTCATGAATATGATGCTATTGGATGTCAGCCATATTTATGTAGAGGGTGATTGATGAAGAGTGCTTGACTTCTGATGTTTGATGGAAGTCAAGCAGGGCCGGTCCGGTCTGAGAATTCTCGGGGCCTAGGGCGGGGTTTGAAAGAGGGCCTCTTGAATGAATAAATGAAAAATATCTAGTTTTTCCTAAATGAGTTTTATGGATTTTTCTTCTTCTTCTCGCGTACCGATTTTATCAATCAATTTTAAAATGAGATCTTCTCAAAAAAATAACAAATAAAAAAGTTACTAGTTGAGTAACCTTAATGACATTTTATCTAAAAGTCAATCAAGACAAATAATAATAATATCATTTGAAGACAAATGACAAAGTAACTATTGGAACAATAAAAGATATTTGAAAAAAAAAAGTAAATTATTTGGTCTCGTGGTAATGACTATCTCAATGCATTTCTTGATCTAGGATTCGAGCTATGTTATTGTTATTTTAGTTACTAAAGCTTACTATGTATAAGTGGGTGTAGGCCCTCTTGGGCTGCCTTCCTACTAAAGTCATTACTATAGAGTATTACGTAAGTGGATGTATAGCATGTTTGGGCCTTCCCATTGCAAGGGCTAGTTGGGCTAGTAAATAACATTGGGTCCTATTTTGGAGCCTTGCCTATTGAGGGGCCTCTGGGGTGGTCGTCCAGCTTGCCCACCCTCTGGGCCAACCCTGAAGTCAAGATGCTCAAGAAATAGTATAGAACATAGTGACTTCTTTCATGTTCAACAATTTAAATGAATATTCCGATAAAACATGCAGTTACGACAGGCTATGTTGCATGGATACGACAGATACGGATATGGGCTATGGACATTTTCAAGTGAATAAAAAAGTAGTTTTACACGAATACGAACACAGACACGGGTATGGACATGATATAAATACGGACGCCATTTTGTCGTGTCTGTGCAACATAGTCAGTAGGTCATGGCATAGTTACATATTTAGTGAATTGTATTGCCCTCTTGCATCTGCTAAAGCTTACAAGAAATCATCAGGAGTTTTCTTGTGTTTCTTTTCTTGAACCACATCCTATCTCTCTATCTGGCATTTCATAATACCACTTCTGGGAACATATGCTTAATCTTGTGGTGTAACTTTTACTCACAATTCAACATAAGAGACCTAGGAGCTATGTTACCAAAAAGATGTCATTCAGAAATATTAGAAGACAAGTGGTGAATGCTTCATTGTTTATTCTTCAGCCCCAAGGCTGGTTTAAATAGAAGAAATATAATTAATGTCCATCCTTGAACTAAGGAGAGCTTTATTACAATCAATATTCATCCTTGAATAAAGGAGAACTTTATGGATAGAAAACTAAATGAAGATAGAAACATCTTCTCTAATAATAACAAAATCTTCTCTAATAATAACTAATAATAAGAGAAGAGAGATTCAAGGGATTCTTCAACACCCCCCCCCCCCTCAAGTTGGTGCATAGATATCTATCATGCCCAACTTGCTTATCAAATGCTCAAAGACGGGTCTTGCCAAGCTTTTGGTTAAGATGTCCACAGTTTGCTGACTAGAGGTCACAAATGGTAGACATATGATTCCAACTTTTAATTTCTCTTTTATGAAGTGATGGTCAATCTCAATATGTTTGATTCTATCATGCTGAACCGGGTTATGGGCTATGCTTATGGCAGCTTTACTGTCAGAATATAACTTCAATGGGAGCTCAATTTTCATCTTAAGTTCCTCCATGACTCTTTGAATCCATAGTCCTTCACAAATACCCTGAGCCATAGCTCTAAACTCGGCTTTTGCACTGCTTCTTGCTACAACTCCTTGTTTTTTTGCTTCTCCATGTCACAAGATTACCCCATACATAGGTACAATATCCAGAGGTTGATCTTTTGTCTGTGACTGAACCTGCCCAATCTGCATCAGTGAAGATAGACACATTTTAAAAAATAAACTCTTTCCGGGATTGGCCTTCAAGTATCTCAGTATTCTAAACTGCCTCAAGATGTTCCTCATAAGGAGTGCATAAGCTGACTCACTACATTGACTGAGAAGGCAATGTCAGGTCTAGTGTGGGACAAATAAATTAGCTTACCCACCAACTTCTGGTTTCTTCCGGTGTCAACAGGAACATTTCTTTCTCCCCAAAGTTTTGCATTAGAATCCATGGGGGTGTCGGCTGGTCGACAACTACTCATTCTTGTTTCTCGCAATAGATCGAGAATGTATTTCTGTTGTGAAACCACAATTCCTTTCTTTGATCGAGCAACCTCCATACCAAGAAAGTATTTCAAGGATCCTAAGTCCTTGATTTCAAAGTCTGTAGCAAGTCTCTCTTTTACTCTTCTCATTTCAACTGTATCATCTCCAGTGAGGACAATATCATCTACATAAACAATCAAGGCAGCAAATTTTTTGCCAGAGGAGAATTTGGTGAATATAGTGTGATCAGCTTGTCCTTGAGTGTACCCTTGGTTCTTCATAGACTGAGTAAACCTTTTAAACCAGGATCTAGGAGATTGCTTTAAGCCATAAAGATACTTCTTCAACTTGCATACCTTTGATCCGAATTTGTCTTCAAAACCAGGAGGACTATCCATGTATACTTCTTTTTCTAGATCACCATTGAGGAAGGCATTTTTAACACCCAACTGATGTAGAGGCCAATCCAGGTTAGCCGCAAGAGATAAAATTATTCTGATAGTGTTCAATTTTGCAATAGGAGCAAATGTCTCTGAGTAATCTATGCCATAAGTTTGAGTGAAACCCTTAGCCACCAAGCGAGCCTTATACCTTTCAACTGACCCATCTGAATTGTACTTCACAGTAAACACTCACTTACAACCCACGGTCTTCTTACCAACTGGTAGTGTCATGACGTTCCAAGTTTTGTTCTTTTCAAGAGCTTTCATCTCCTCAAATACAGCTTTCCTCCACTTTGGAACTTCTAGGGCATCATGTACATTCTTTGGAATCTCTACACTAGACAATTGGGAGGTGAAGGCAGAAAAAGATGAAGACGAGTTTGAATATGATATAAAATCGGACATAGGATATTTAGGGCAAGACCTAACAGGTTTTCTAACTGCTATGGGATCATCTATATCAGGATACATGATACGACTCTCAGAAACATAAATAGACTTACTTTTTCTTTTCTGAGGAGGTTGATTATTCTCCGGTTCAGATTCATGGCAGTGTTGAGATATGGACACATCATCTTCTTTATGGTTCTTTCTCACAAATACCTTTCCTTTCCAAGTTTTGTTTCCTACTTCGAACCTGTCCTCTTTAGATGACAATTCATTTTGTGGCATTTCAATTAGTTCATCATTATTATCATCTTCAAAATTATCATTGTTTTTTCATGAGAAAGTGTAGGCTCGGATTCATCGAGTTCCTTACTCATAGTAGGAGTAGGTTCAGATAATGAATCATGACCATTTTCTGTTGGTGCAGAATTACAAGTCTTAGAATTTTGTGATATAGGCAAGGACAAGTTATTTAAAAAATTTATGTTCTCAGTTTCAAATGAGTCTTCCTTTAAGTTCCCCCTGAAGATAAGTATCATAAAAAAAGGTTTATTTTCAAAGAATGTGACATCCATAGTGACAAACATTTTCTTATTTTTTGGATCAAAGCATTTATATTCCTTCTGGGTTGGAGAGTACCCTACAAAAATACATTTTATAGCACGTGGTTCGAGTTTGCTAATATTCTTATGTTCATGAACAAATGCTGTGCAATCAAATTTTTTTAATGTCAAATCAGTTGAAACACGAGTAAAAGGAAAACATTCTTTGAAAACATGAATTGGAGTTTGAAAATTAAGAACTTTAGAGGGCATTCTGTTAATTAAATATGCAACAGTTAAAATTGCTTCACCCACAAATAATTTGGTACTTTATTTGAGAAGAGTAAAGCTCTAGACACCTCCAATAAGTGTCTATTTTTTCTTTCTGAAACTCCATTTTGTTGAGGAGTATTTGGACATGAAATTTGATGCACAATTCCATTTTGAAGAAAAAATCACCCAAAATTATGTTAAAGTATTCCCTGCCATTGTCACTTCTAAAGACTTGAATAGTGGTCTAAAATTGAGTTTGCACCATTTTAAAAATATCCTTTACAGCCTGACAAACATCGAATTTCCCCTTTAACAAGTACATCCAACATACTCTTGAATGGTCATCTATAAATGTGATAAACCATTTTTTGTGAGAAAGTATACTTGTACGATTAGGGCCCCAAACATCACTGTGAATAACAGAAAAAGGTTTTGATGGTTTATAAGACTGTATTGGAAAATGGGAACGATGATTTTTGCAAATTCACATGCCTCACATTTAAACAAAGACAAATCTTTATTACGAAATAACTTAGGAAATAAGTGTTTTAAATAGCGAAAACTAGGATGGCCTAATCGTAAATGCCATAATATAATGTTGTCATCATTATTTGAAACACGAAAAGACTCAAAGCAGGAACTTATCGGTTTGGAAGGTAGTTGTGATTTAGATCCAATATCGAAATAGTAGAGTCCTCCATTCTCCTTAGCACTGCCAATCATCTTCCCCGAGTCCAAATCCTGAAAGACACAGTGAGAACCGAAAAAGTTAGTTTGACATTTTTTTTGGGCTAATTTACTGACATGCATTAGGTTACAAGATATATTTGGAACATGAAGGACATCTTTAAGAGTCAACAACGGGGACAACACAACTGAACCTTTACCTGCAATGGCTGAAAAGGAGCCATCTGCGACTTTTATTTTTTGATTCCTTGCAGAGGGACTATATGAAGAAAACAGAGTAGATTCACTTGTCATGTGATCGGTTGCACCTGAATCTACTATCCAAGTGTGGTTGGGACTGACACTAAGAAGAGCAGAATTAACTTTTTGACTATAGAGCAAGAAGGAGTTTGAGATTCGAAAAGTTTGAACAGTTTGTCTAGTTGTTCCATCGTGAGTGAAAGATGAGCTGAAGAAGATTGCTGCCCTTGATCTGAATTACTAGCCTGGAATGCACGACCCTCATTACCACCATCGCCATGGCCTGTTGCGCCGTTCCCACGGCCTGCTCCGTCTTCTGTCGTGGAGGAGTTGTCGTTGTTTGTTGAGCCGGTGAGGGCCATCTATTGGAATCGGCCATTGAGAGCCTAATTGGGTTGGAGAAACGGGTTTAAAAAAAACTTTACAAACCCTAGGTTAGGGAACATGGCTCTGATACCATATTAGAAGACAAGTGGTGAATGTTTCATTGTTTATTCTTCAGCCCCAAGGCTGGTTTAAATAGAAGAAATACAATTAATGTCCATCCTTGAATCAAGGAGAACTTTATTACAATCAATATTCATCCTTGAATAAAGGAGAACTTTATGGAAAGAAAACTAAATGAAAATAGAAACATCTTTTCTAATAATAACAAAATCTTCTCTAATAATAACTAATAATAAGAGGAGAGAGATTCAAGGGATTCTCCAACAAGAAATTTTCATATAGGTAAAAATATAGTCACGTATGTTGTATGAATACGGATACTGATACGGGTATGGACACAATCCGGACACCATTTTTTTTTTCTGTTCGTGCAACATCTAGGAGTGATTAACTTGAGACAATTTGTAGTTTATTCATGGAATTGGTTTGCCTATATATGTGATTGTGGATTGATACTTTATCTACGGGATTTGAACTTTAAAAGAACTCTAGCCATCGATCACTCTGTTGTGAAAGGTAATGAGTAGGCAATAAACTATTTGGTTTGCACACACATGGAAGTAACAGAAACAATAGCATTAGCGACGACGAGTAAATAACAAAGCATAGAAAAAAAAAACACAAACACAATATTTAATGTGGTTCGGTCAAACTCGACCTACTCCATAGGACAAGGGAATAAATACCTTTGTTGAATCAGTAAGGGAACCTTACAAGGATTACACACAATATTATAATACGAAACTCTCTCAAGATATCCGACGAGCTCCCTCCTTCCTTTTTAATACTCCTTTAATGGCTTTCAAGAACTCTCTCTTACAAAGTATCCTTTTTTGTCCAAGCATCAAGCCAACTATCCTTGTGGCATGAAGAAGTACTTGTAAGGAATCCACAATCCAACCCTAAGTTAGGAGCAATCTTGACCTTCGGAATAGCATACTTTAGTATGAATCGCATACAAAATGAACCAATCCCAACCCAACAGTATAATGGCAATGTACTGAAAGGGAGCTTTCTAGAATGTACTTTTTCCACCCGTGGAGTTGGGATGTCAGCACATTGGAAAATTTAATGGCCAGTACATTCCCCAGTGTACTAACATAACAACTCCACAGGTGGGGCAAGCTGCTTGGACGTATTGAGGCATTGGACCTCGGTTGGTACTTGGCACTTGAAGCTGTTTAACTGGAGATGTTTTCTTTTGTTTTAAAGGACATTATGTATGGAGCAATGTTGATTATATGAGTTTCATGAGTTGTAAGCTTTGCGACATCTTTTATTGTATTAAGATCCCGTGTTATAATCGAGTATTTCTTTAGCCTAGAGCCGTTATAATTTTGTTGCAATATATCAATAAAGTGAATTATTTTTCATATTTCTTGTGTCTATCAACTTTTTATTTATTTTTGTTGCAATGACTTGTATTCTAAGATATTTGTCAATTATATTTGGTACTAATTGTCTTGTACAAGTGCAATTTAGATTTGTACGACATCACGTCCAATGAAGACTTTTGGTCCTGCGGGATCATAACGTGACAAATAGTGTAATGTCAGTATTTTGCTTGATGTTCTTTAACTGTAGACACTCCCTATTCTATGCTTCGACTCCTTTTGGGCTTCTTCGATCAATAGACGACGTCCGTAACACTCCACAGTTGAATACGACCCGTATACAAGAATATCCACCTTGGCTTATCGTTCAACTAGTCACCACATCCGACTATTGTCGATACTTCATGCTCCTTTAGCCTTAGCTCACCTTTTGTTTCTTCCCACCGACCTGGTCTTTAGCTAGAACCGCGAAACTAATCACCGCCACAAGTCTTGTCAAAGATGCAATATATCTATTGATACAGCCTTTAACCAGAATCACAAAATTGCTAATAACCGTGAAAGTGTCTCTGACAGGTCTTTGCTTTATAATCGTAAACGGTAAATCTACCTCTAATACAATTTTTGTCCTAAAACCGTGAAACTCTTTTTGACACAATCTTTATCTAGAACTGTGAAACTATCTTCGATATGGTCTATGCCTAGAACTGTAAAACTACCTCTGACAAGGTCTTTGCTCAGAACCTTGAAAGTGCCTATTACACGATCTTTTTCCAGAATCGCCGAACTACCACGACCTTCCTACCAAGGCCGATAAACTTCTTCTAATTAGAGTACTCGAATGGAAGTTTAGGTAGACTTGAACTACCCCTCGAATTTGATCCTAGTAACCTTGTAATTTGTCATCCGAAATTCTGAAATAGATAAAAATTCCCTCGGATCTTAACAAACCAACAATTTCAATAATATCGATCTAAGTAGATAGGAACGAAATAATATCGTCACCTACCGTTGACCTAAATCAAGGAATTTGAAATCCCTTATGGTTCCTTTGGCTATAATACCAATTGTTGTGCCTAGATACGACAGAAGAGACAGACAAGTAATAACCTTCGCGATGACGAGTAAGTAAAAAGACACGATAATCCGAACAATAGCAACCAAGAACAAACACACAATATGTAACGTGGTTCAGTCGTGATAGTCAAAGGCGCACCTCGCAGAAAGGTGCAGCAGTTGCGCCTCATCCCTAACTAGGCAAGGTCCCTTTCTCCGAATGCACCCAAGGCACGCCTTTCAGCAATGCGCAACAAGAAAAGACGCACCTAGGTGCGTCTTATGGGTTTTTTTTTATATATATACAAAAAAATTGAGACATGAAAATAATCCTTACCTCATACAATGGGAGGAAGATAGCCATTTCCACGGTTGCGAAAGTTGGTTACAGTTGAACTAGAAAAACTAAAATTTACTAAAAACGTGGTAGGGAGAACACAAACTCTTGTTAGTTCAATTGATTACTATTGCTCTGTTAGTTCACTTGGTTATGTTTTAACATATTTTTGTTGGTTTTAATATGTTATTTGATTTTATTTCTTATATTACTAATTCATTTATGTATATTTTTATTATTTATTATTTTTGTGCATCGATTCGCTCGGGCGCGCGCCTTAAGTACGTCTTGCGCCTCGGACGGTATGGAACCTTTGCACCTTAAGTGCGCCTTGCGCCTTTGACTACCTTGGGTTCAGTCAAGCTCGACCTATTCCACAAGACAAGGGAAGATATAACTTTATTGAATCAACAAAAGAAAAGATATTATGATAAGTGCACACACAAACCGTAATGTGAAACTCTCTCCTTACGAGATCTCCAATGAGATATCCTTCAACCTCTCTCTAGATTCCCTTGATAGCCTTTAAGAACTTTCTTTTGCAAAGTCTCCTTAAAATGTTACGCCAACTAGCCTACGGCATAGGGAAGCCCTTATGAAAGGTCAACAATCCAGCCCTAGCCCTAAGTTAGGAGCAATATTGACCGTCAAAATAGCATCATTCAATCTGAACCGCACACAAAATAAACGAGTCCTGACCCAACTAATATACTGGCAATACATTGTGAGGGATCTTTTTAGGCCCCCAAAACTTGCTAAAACTTTGGTGCACTTACTAGTATATTAGCAGTATACTGTCAATATTATGTTTGATACTGGTTGGTTGTAGATACCCCCATTTTGATGCTTCGACTCCTCCTATCATTGGTTGACGCCTGTAGCACTCCATATTTGAACCATAGTTTGTAGGATCATACGGTTGATACCAATACAGATCCGATACCACAGATACCGATGCTGACCGATACCGACATCAAATGTCTGTTTTTTAGTAATTCGGCGAGGGTGTAAAATCATAGTAAGATTGTAAAATCATGTTGTTGATATATATATTGTTATTGGGCTTTAGTCCCACATTGGCTAGAATGATAGGAGAGGAGGCTAGCCTCTCCTATATATATGTTGTTATTCCATTCATAATAAAATAACTTCAAGTCTCAACATGGTATCAGAGCCTAAAATTGCTTAGAATACCGTCAGAGACCCCTCCTCCACACAAACCCTAACCCTAATCTCATCCTCTTTCCCTTCTTCCACGCCGCCGCTGTCGCCCGCTGCCGCTGCAGCTGCTGCCGCTGCCACCACAGCTGCAGCGCCGCCCCGCTGCTGCTGCTGCTGCAGCTGCCGCGCCGCCGCCGCCGCTGCCGCGCTGCTGCCGTTGCTGTGCCGCTGTTGCGGCTGCAACTGCTGCTGCTGCTGCCGTGGTTGCCTCCGAGCACACCACTTTTAGGGCACCTACGCTGTAGGTCAGCCTGAATTAGGGCACCTACGCTGTAGGTCAGCCTGAAAGTTGCTGTACCGCTTTTGCGGCTGCAAGATTCATTGTACCGCTATTGCGGGTACAAGATTCACGCTCGTTCTTGAGATCAATCTCAAGGAGATGCCTATAATCCCTAGATCCGATGAAATCAGACATATTCGGATTTAGGAGAGGACGGCGAGGACGAGCGTGAGTCGTGGAGCAAGTGTGAAGTGATCGAGAAGAAGCATCGATGGAAGAGATTCTCAAGAAGCTGGATGCTGACGATGTGGCGACATTGCTGAAGTTGATAAAGGTGTCGGCTGGTGAAAGCACGACACGAGCACCGCCAAAGTTGGAACTACCCTCCATCGATCTGAAGTTGGATGGACCAGCCACCTATTTGAGTTGGTCACGGCGGGTGAGAAGAACCCTTGCAGGTAAGAACCTGGAGGGATTCTTGACAGGCGAGAAGACAGAGCCGGAAGAGGGCTCGACAGGACGCGACGAGTGGAAATCCACTCATATGGTGATTTATATCTGGCTTCTCAACTCCTTAGTCCAGTCTATTGCTTCCACAGTAGATGGCATTGAGATGGTGAAAGACGTATGGGAGAAATTGAGAAGAACCTATGATGGCATAGGTAACAATCTACGGATCTTCCAGATAAAATGGGAGATCGACGACACCGTACAAGGCGAGAAGACGGTGCAGGAGTACGCTACGGAGTTGGAACGTCTCTGGCTGGATTATGATCACCATTCCAAACGGACAAGCTGCGGGGACCCAAAGTGCAAGGAGAGACAGGTGTGTCTGCAGGAGAGGACGATGAAATTCCTTAAGGGACTGACTGCAGCATTCACACAGAGGACAGCCTTACTCCTCGCCCAGCCAGAGATCCCTAGTCTCGAGGAGGCTATCTCAGCCATGATTCAGGAGGAGACGCGGATCAGATTACAGACAGGGACAGGCGCATCATCGACAGGTGCTTTACCCGAAGTGAAGTCAGCACTAGCAGCTACCGGTTCGGGGGATACAGGATCCAAGGGAGAGCTCTGGCAACAGAATCGGCAGTGCTACAACTGTGGGGAGATGGGCCACCATCGATATGCTTGTACCAAACCACCTAAGGAGGGAGACTCAGGTGGTGGACGTGGACGAGGATATGCTGGACGTGGACGTGGTCGAGGAGGCCGACGAGGTGGTCGAGGAGGCTATCGGGCAAACCTGCTGGTGGCAGATGGGAATGGAGGAGCTGGCGGCGCCTTTACTGAGGAGGATCAGGCGCTACTGGACCTGCTGGAGAGAAAGCAAAAAGCGTCAATCGAAGGAGACAGGAGAAGCGGAGCAGAGGAGGCATCCACTCCATTCTTCAGAGGCAACGCCGCTATGTATGCCCATCCATCAGAAGGTACTGACGAGTCTCACGCTCTTGCATCTATGTCTTCCCTTAAAATGTCAGACTGGATTATCGACTCAGGAGCATCTCGGCATGTGACCGGAAATGCTAGTAAGTTTTCCTCGTACACTCACCTAGCATCGACAGACACCATTCAGACTGCGGATGGTACTTTCCAACCAGTGGTCGGTAAGGGTACTGTTAATTGTACGGGTTCAGTAAGGTTATCCAATGTTTTGCATGCTCCATCCTTCCCAGTCAGTCTCTTGTCTATTAGTTCTATAATTCTCCAACTAAAATGCATTGTTTCTTTTGATATTCCTAAGGTGATCTTCCAGGAGAAAGGGACGGGACGAAGACTTGGGACTGGCACTTGGCATGATGGACTGTGGTACCTAGATCAAGACGGACTGGACTCACCATTGGTGTCTATGGCAGAGAAGGCTGGAATGGAGGAGCTGCAGCAGAGGACTGAAGACACTTTGATACTTCATCATAGGAGGATGGGGCATTCTTCCTTTGATACTCTAAATAAGTTGTATCCAGATATGTATGCAAAATCAAATAAAAGAAAATTAGTATGTGATGCATGTGAGTTAGGAAAACTTACTAGGAGTTCATATGTTGGAAATGGTCATAAGAGTTCTTCAGTCTTTGAGGTAGTTCATTCTGATGTTTGGGGCCCATGTGCTACTAACACTATGAATGGGTATAAGTATTTTGTTTCGTTTATCGATTGTGCATCTCGTGTCACCTGGCTGTATTTGATGAAGAACAAAAGTGATGTATTTGCTTGTTTTCGGGACTTTCATAAATATGTCCAGACTCAGTATAATGCAGTGGTGAAGATACTGAGATCTGACAATGGGACGGAGTATACCAATAGGACACTTGCAGAGTACTTGTCAGCACATGGAATACAGCATCAGACCTCTTGTGCATATACACCAGCACAAAATGGAGTAGCAGAAAGGAAGAACCGACATCTTCTGGAGACCGCAAGAAGTATGATGATCGACATGAATGTCCCACAACACCTATGGGGATATGCGGTGTTGACAGCAGCTCAACTTATAAACAGGATGCCTTCAAAAGTCCTGGGATGGAAGTCTCCATGTGAAGTATTACAAGGTAATAATAGTGGAATACTTCCACTAAAGGTGTTTGGATGTGTGTGTTTTGTGAAGGACAACAGACCATTCGTTGGAAAACTTGACCCTAGAGCAGTCAAGTGCATCTTCGTGGGCTACTCAGCAACTCAGAAGGGGTATGTATGCTGGAGTCCAGTAGAGAAGAAGAAATTTGTTAGTATGGACGTCCACTTCCGGGAGCATGAGCCATATTACCGCCAGGATGGAACTTCGTATAACACGCCTCATACTACAAGTATAAGGCGAGAGGGGGAGATAGAGAACTTGGAGAATCTGGTGGTAACCGATTTAGAAGTTTGGCATAGAGACACGGTTGAGGAGGAACATGAAGGTGAAGCGGAACAGAGGGAGGAGACGAGAAGTGTTACACCTACGGCTCAGGGGGAGTTACTGACCTACAACAGGAGAAACAACAAGCAGACTACAGGACCAGTACCTACAGTGTCAGTGCCAAGTCCCTTGCCTGCGCCTGTCCCAACTCCTGAGACACCTATACCACCATCCTCCTCATCTACACCACCACCCTCCTCATCTACACCACCACCCTCCTCAGGTGATATCGTTCCTCCGATGTCTCCCATACCACTACCTACACGAAGGACTACTCGCAGCAATGCGGGAAATCCTTCGGACAGATATGGTTGGGATCTTGCTAAGTTTGTTTCTTATGATCATATATCTTCTTCTCATGGAGCATTTATAGCATCTTTGGATAGTATTACTGTACCTAACAATTGGCAGGTTGCCAAGAACGATCCAAAGTGGAAAGCGGCAATGCACGAGGAGTTGGAAGCTCTTGAGAAGAATCACACTTGGGAGCTGGTGAGACTGCCAGAAGGGAAAAGAGCAGTTGGATGTAAATGGGTTTTTACTGTGAAACAGAACCCAGATGGACAGGTTGAGCGCTATAAAGCTCGACTGGTGGCAAAAGGATACAGTCAGACGTACGACATCGACTATGACGAGACCTTTGCACCAGTGGCGAAGATGAGCACTGTCAGGACCTTGATCTCCCTGGCAGCCAATGGAGGGTGGAAGCTACACCAACTGGATGTGAAGAATGCATTTTTTCATGGAGATCTAGTAGAGGAGGTGTACATGGAGATACCACCAGGATTCGGCACAAAACAGACAGAAGGCAAGGTCTGCAGACTGAAGAAGTCTCTCTATGGACTGAAGCAGTCTCCTCGGGCATGGTTTGACAGGTTCAGGAGAGCAATGATAGGGATGGGATATCAGCAGATCAATGCTGATCACACTGTCTTCTTCAGACGGAGTGGAGGCCATATCACCATGCTTGCAGTATATATAGATGATATGATTATCACAGGCAATGATGAGCAGGAGATCGCCCAACTCAAAGTAAAACTTGGCAAGGAGTTCGAGGTGAAAGATCTTGGCCCTCTTCGATACTTCCTTGGGATTGAGATTGCTCGAGATAATGAGGGAATCGTTCTTTCTCAAAGGAAGTACGCACTAGACCTGCTTACGGAAACAGGGATGATGGGATGTAAACCAGCTACGACACCGATAGACCAGAAGTTTAAACTGGATGCTGAAGCTGGAGAACCAGTTGACCGGGATAGATATCAGAGATTGGTGGGCAAGTTAATCTACTTAAGCCACACTCGACCTGATATCAGCTTTGCGGTAAGTGTAGTAAGCCGCTACATGCATGACCCCCGGAAGGGTCACATGGACGCAGTGTACCAGATTCTGAGGTACTTGAAGGGAGCCCCCGGGAAGGGACTGATCTTCAGAAGAAATAATCATGTAGGCATTGAGGGCTATTGTGATTCTGACTGGGCTAGCTGTGCTGACGACAGGAGATCCACATCGGGATACTGCATATTTGTAGGAGGCAACTTGGTCTCTTGGAGGAGTAAGAAGCAGTCAGTAGTGGCCAGATCAACAGCTGAAGCAGAGTATAGAGCTATGGCCTTGGGAGTCACAAAACTGTTGTGGTTGAAGAATATGCTGACGGAGCTAAAGCTGGACCAGGGAGCAAAGATGAAGCTATGGTGTGACAACCAGTCAGCTATTAATATTGCCAACAATCCAGTGCAGCATGACAGGACCAAACATATTGAGATTGACAGATTCTTCATCAAAGAAAAACTGGATAAAGGAGAACTAGAGCTGGGCTATGTTCCAACCAAAGATCAGGTAGCAGACGGACTGACAAAGGGGCTTAGTTCTATCAACATGATGAGAGGATGTGACAAGATGGGCTTAGTGAATATCTTTCGCCCACCTTGAGGGGGAGTGTTGATATATATATTGTTATTGGGCTTTAGTCCCACATTGGCTAGAATGATAGGAGAGGAGGCTAGCCTCTCCTATATATATGTTGTTATTCCATTCATAATAAAATAACTTCAAGTCTCAACACATGTAAAAGAAAAGAAAAACTTATCTATCACAAGTAAACCAATAGGGTGATTATATTTCATTTGATTCCAAAATTTCTAAGAAACAACACATAAAATACTTAAAATTATGTCTAAATATATAAAATATAGTTTTCTAAAATTGTAATAATTTATTAATAATAATTTGTTTTCTGATACCAAAAAAAACAATTCTCCGATCCGAAACCGTCGATACTGCCGATACAGCCGATCACGATACTCATAGGAAGGGTCCGATACCGACAGCGCGAACGTTGATTTGAACACGAGTCATATACAACACTATGAACGTGTATCTTTCATAGATTAAAGGTTGTCGCAGAACGAAAATATGGTCATTGTGACATATGGTATATTTAGTGACTTGAACAGAAATGTGCGGTATGAGTACACATTAGTGGTTTGAATGGCTGTCATCAAATAATATAGTAAGTAGGTAACAACCTTCCCATAAAAGATAGGATTGGTTTTGGAGCATAACTCTATGAGAAGGCTCTAAGGAAAGCTCATTTCATCAACTCTAATGAGTGCTTTCCTTGTCACCCATGCAAGCAAAGCTATCCAAATTTCTCCTACACAATGCTCTTAGCCTGCAAAAAGAGGGGGTAATGGGTGGGGAAGGGGGATTGGGTGATAAGTTTGCTAGGTCTCAACTGAATTAAGGCCATAGAGGAGAAGTTATGTCTATATCAGATATGTTTGACTGAAAGAAGATATGATACTACTCGATGTTTTTTAGTCATCTTAAGAATATAATGGCGTCGTACCGTATATCCAAAAATCTAAAGCCTAAATTAGTTGCCTGGTTTCCTTAAGGTTGAGTTTAGTTTGTACACAGTAATAGGGGAAAGTTGTAAAATATGATTTCGTGTTTTATGGGATCTCACTATTACACAGAAATCTCCTTGCTATTAGTATTTGGTGAAGACTTTGTTCTAGATTTCTTGTAAATATGTCGTGAAAGTAAAAGCAGCCATTAGGTGGCTAGTAGGACGTCTGACGTACATAGCTTTGTGAAGTCTAGGTGAGGGAGGGGTAGGTAACATCAAGCACTTTTTATGTTAAAATTAATGCAATTTTAGTAGGGAGTAGTTAAAGCGTCAATCTTTTAGGATAAGAAAGGTTATCATATGCTAGGAAGCATGGAAGAGGGATTTGAATTGGTATCATTTCCATGTCCTCGTGTCAGTACTGCGTCATGTCTGTGTCCATGCAATATAGCTATAATGAATTGACGGCGTGATAAGTCTTGAGTTTTTGAAAAAAATCTTCCTCTATAACACATCATGATAACAGTACATAATAAGGACATTGCTATGAACTTCAGAATTTGATGGACCATGAAAGTTATCTTTCTCAGGCTTAAATGGATATTGGTCGCTTAGAGGGCATTAGCAGTAAAATCTTTTCTAGAGAGTAGGAACATTTTGTTTCTTATATGGTTATTGGAGAAGGCATGGAGTGTGGAGGAGAAGATTGGATGGTGGTTAACCCTAGTTTTGGAGAGGAAAATAAATAAACCAACATTATCTCCCTATTAGGAGTTCTTTCAGCCTATATATAGTGATAAATAAATACAAGTCATTACCCAAATATCCCCAAAACCCTATCAGTTAACTAAAAAAAAATCCCCAAAAAAAGTTGTTGCACTGACCAAAATGGAAGACCGAGTTACTAGTTTAAACCCTAGCATGCATGTCGGGAAGTATCATTTTGCATACGTGCGAGACACAGGTAAAAGAGACGGATACGCCTCTCTACAAGTGTCCGTGCGACCTAGTTTGTAGCACATTAAATATGGTTACCTGAGCATAGAGTTGGTTTACTGTAGATATTGCTGCAACTTTAAGCTGTGAAAATGGGTGATAGTTGTAGCAAATCATGATTCGGTAAGCTATGCATTGTGACTGAGCAAAAGCAGCCAAACAGCCCTTCTATGAGTTTGTTCATATGACCGTAATTAAGATAAATATCGTTAGAAGGTTTATGATGCATCTGAGTTAATCAGATTCCGACTTTCATGGCCAAGTTCAAAACATAATCGGGCATTTCTGCCTTTCCGTGGAAAGTTGTGCTATAATAAAGGATAGAGAGCTTGAATGCCTTTCCCACCTAGTAAGACATACAAGTTATGGTGCACGAATATGGACACAGAAACGGTTGACACGATACGATACATGATACAAATATTTTCAGGTAAGTACAATATAGTCACCTATGTTTGCACAAATACGAACACAGGTATGACAAAAGATACATATAGGGATACCTTTTTCCCATGTTTGTGCCACATCGTGTACCGTGGTATAGAAGATGCACAATATAGGACACTAGAATCTGAGACCAGTATAGAATTACGACACTAGAATCTGTGACGTTATTGACACTGAATCAAAAACAATAAAGAGAACCAGAGATTATTATTTTATATCCAACAACAAAAGATGGATCTTCACTTGAATAATGATAAAAGAAAGTGTTGGGAACATGTTGAGAGCCAAACCGGAGTTGATCCATGAGGTATAATGTTGTACTTGGCCCATATGATTTGAAAGTGAAATCTCTTTGAGTCTAGGGATTCCACCCCCCCCCCCCCCCCCCCCCCCCCCCCCCACACACACACACACACACACACACATTATGTGATTTGGGACTCCACTTTCTGTATAACTCATTTTCTATATCGTTACAAAACTTACGAATGTTGAGTGTTCAACTCGATGCGAGATACAACCCAACATAAAGTTGGACTCGAATCCTTATTTCTACACTATTGTTCTATCTTGAAGGAGAACTACAGCTTACTACCTCGCAATCACAATAAAGATATTCTTCTGTTTCAATTATAAAGTTATATAATTCAAAATATTAACTATAATAATTTTATGTCTACAATGCAGTGATTTGAGACGATTTAGGCAAAATGATGACGGCCAACCGAACTGCGAGTGCGTCATTCAATGAGGAAACTATCTGTATCTGCGAATTCATACAAGCCTTGGTTTTACTATTAACGGATGCACAGTGATTTTCTCATAGCTGTAAATAGATAAAATATACAGCAATAACGAAAGGAAAAAAGAAAAGAAAAACTTTATTCCAATTATGAGGTTTTGTGTCTGCTAAAATGTGAAGATCTGGTTGAGGTTTGATAGATACATCGTGTTAGATTCAAATAGCATATTAGGTAACACTGCACCTTTTCTTTCGTAGTTACAAAGTTGCATTAATTGGCACTGCCTTTGTAGCACTCTCAACGGATCGACAATGGGTCGCCATTACAAATCAACGTTATTTGCTTCCTCTTAATCACAAAAGGAATTGATGCGTCTCCGGATATTAAACCACGCATGCGCACATGACACACGCGCGCACATGCACACGCGCGTCTGTCCGCGACATAGAACACCCGTGCGCATGGAGTCCGGACCCAATATACATGATGAGGCTCCCTAACAGGGGCCTTCCCTCCCTCCTGCCTTCCCATCCAGTGGGCTGTGCTGTGCGTACGCGCATGCACACACGGGCGCAGGTACGTACGCATGTACGTAGGCACAGGTAAGCGAGTCAAAGTTGAAAATGGCTAAAATCCACTTTCTCGCAGTCGGAAGTAGCCTCTTGAACGACTCCACAACGTAATGTGGTGTCACCATGAATGCTTTTCCCTCTATCTCAGTTGAGTAGTTGAGTGATTGTTGCACGAGAGCTTCTACAAGTAAGGTTCTTGATATTCTTTTCGTGGCACCAAATTTACTATTGGAATGTTGCTCCCACTGTGTGGCTAAGGACCCACTTCCTCCTGCCTCAGCGAAGAATTAGCGCAGAAACTTAAAGTGTTATTTAGTAATAAAGTCTGACATAATAATTGATATTACTGTTTGAATCTCCAAATTGTTTAATGTTAGTATTTGAATTTCCAAATTACTGTTTATGTAGGCTAGTAAATAGTAATTTGAAAATTCAAACTTTAATGCCAGATAATTTAGAAATTCAAATTCTAATATTACATATTATATGAAATCCTATTACTTAAATAACCCAAACTTAAATCCTGATGTACTTCCGTCTTTCACAGAAAATCCTCTTCGAAGAATGTGACATCTTGTCACTATCTCAGTCACGATCCATGTTGTTGCTTGCCAATCAACACACAATCCTGATAGTGCTTGGAGTAGCGTACAAATGTACACACTACATATCACTTGTAATTCGATCCTCCAGAGTTCTTGTGAGTGGGGGTCACCGTTCCTTTTTTTTGTTATTTTTTTTCTTTTCTTTTATTCGTCTACTAGCAATGAATTTGTACCAACTGGATGATAGTTGATGAACTTGAACATCTTGTACCAACGATCACACAGATCTGAAATGTTCTAGTCATAAATTAGAAAAGAGGAGAGAAGAGAAAGAATTAAGGCTTCTCGCTCGTCAATAATATATTAAAATATTAGCGACGTTTAGCAACGTTTAACGATAATAATTTTAAATACGACATTAGCGATGACTAGTGACGACTCTAGAGACGACACATAAATTTGTGACATATTTAACGACAAGCTATCAAAATTTCAACATCTAGAAATCGAGTAACATTGATTTAAACCAAACTTGTATTTTCATTGATAATTATTGAATGGGTGTGGCTATCCGCACCCCATGGGCTATTAATGACACCCCATGAAAAAAAATAAAAAAAAGAAAAGAAAAAGAAATTGAAATTTTCTATTCTATCCCCCCTCCTCCTCCCCTTGCTCCCCCCTCCCCCCGACCCCGAGCCCGACGGTCCGACCCCTCCTCCTCCCGGCCCCTTCCCCTCCTTCCCCGGCCCCCTCCCCGCCTCCTCCCTCCTCCTCCGACCTCTCCCCCCCCCCCCCCCCCCTCGACCCCCTCCTCCTCCTCCAACTCCCCGGCCCCTTCCCCTCCTTCCCCGGCCCCTTTCCCTCCTCCTCCCTCCTCCTCCTCCCCCCCCCCCCCGACCCCCCTCCTCCAACCCCCCTCCCCTCCCTCCCGCTCCTCTGACCCCCCTCCCGAGGGGGGGGGTCAGAGGAGCGAGGGGGAGGGGAAGGGGGGAGGAGGAGGGGAGGGGGGTTGGAGGAGGAGAGGAGGAGGAGGGAGGAGGAGGAGTGGTCGGGGGAGCGGGAGGGAGGGGAGGGGGTCGGAGGAGGAGGGGAGGGGGAGGGGGGCGGAGGAGGAGGGCTCGGACAGTCAGGGTCGGGGGGGAGGGGAGGGGGGAGCATGGGGAAGGGGGAGGGGGTTAGAATAGGAAATTTCAATTTTTTTTCTTTTTCTTTTTTTTTTCATGGGGTGTCCTTAGTAGTCCATGGGGTGCGGATAGACGCACCCTTATTGAATATGATGATTTATTTCATATCAATAAAAATGTTGTGATTTGTATAAACCCAAATATGGATGCCTTTATCCATATCACAAACAACCTCTATCTCATTTCCTCTATATATGTTATTAATGGGAAAAGCTACATACATATGTCAGGCTACCAATATTTCTTTCTCTCTCTCATTTTACAACACATTATCAACACGATTGCTCAAGGAGTTCCAGGTTGCTGGGTCGTCGATTTAACATCACAAGAAGAAAGGTATGTCTCATGATGGCTTCTATTCGTAAATAAATATGAGAATAATTGTTGGTGCTATTGCCCCTTGACATAAAGAGAGCATGCTCTCAACATGCCTAGTAAAGTTTAGTCCCACATTGGAAAAGCACCATGAGTTATCTCAACATATATACTTGTATGTGTTGTTGGGATATGCACATGGAGTGGTGACCCTAAGAAGGGAACCATGTGGGTGATTTTACTAGGAGGTAAGGATAAGACTCCAAGAAAAGTATTCATGCTTTTAGCAACTCGGAGTCGGGCTCATGGGCTCATGAGGCGTAATGTGGCATTTTATTGGCGCAGTTTGCACTTAGCACGTCAGCATCGTCGTTAGGCGCATAGTGCACTTAAGTTGCGCTCGTTGCGCGAGCCACGTTGCGCAGCCCTGGTGTGCGTCCAGGGTGCGCGATTGCGCGGTTGCGCTGGGGTACGCACGGCCCAGTTGTGTTGTCCTGGTGCGTGCCCAGGTTGCACCCAGGTTGCGCTGGGTTGCGCAGGGTACGCGGTTGCGCGGTTGCGCTAGGTGCCTACGTTGTGCGGGTGCGCAGAAGCGCTGGTTGCGCTAGCTTGCGCCGCGTACGCAGTGCGCGCAGCGTGCGCTGATGGCGCGCGCGCAACTCATTCAATGGCGCAACACGCGCGGTTCGTGGCTGTCCACGTTCTGACTGATTCGTAACGTGCGATAACTGATCATAGAATTTTGGATTTGACATTAAAATATGGTGCACATTGCGAATCTGATCAGTTACAGCAAAGGCTATTTAAACAGAGCCTCTCTTCTCTCTCAGTACACACTTATAGACTTCAGAAAAATTGTACCAGGTTGTGCTGGGTTGCACAGGGTGCGCGGTTGCGCGGTTGCGCTGGGGTGCTTGGGTTGTGCGAGTGCGCTCGATTGTGCGGGCGCGCTGGTTACGCTGGTTGCGCCGCGTGCGCAGTGCTCAGTGTGCGCTGATGGCTCGCGTACAACTCATTCAATGGCGTAACACGCGCAGTTCGTGGATGTCCACGTTCTGACTGATTCGTAACGTGCGATAACTGATCCTGGAATTGTGGATCTGACATTAAAATGTGGCGCGCATTACGGATCTGATCAGTTACAACAAAGGCTATTTAAACAGAGCCTTTGTTCTCTCTCAGTACACACTTACAGACTTCAGAAAATCACGAAAAGAGAAGAGAGTGTTGTTCGAGCCATTGAAGTTGCTCCGCAACCAGTACCACCTCGCGCAAATCTTCGTCCTGACCTTATCTTTCCGAGCAGTCCGTCGTAGAGCAGATTACCAGAGCATTCCAGAGTTCTTTTTGAACTTGCTGGTTCCTAGAAGCTGACCGTGTGGGCGGATCTAGCTTTGAGCACTGGTGTTCTTTACACCCCAACATGCCACCACCTTTCATCTATCGTCAGTCATCTTCGCTGCTGCCTTTAGCATTTCGATTAGTACCTTCTGTTTAGAAGTACTACTATCGTTTGCTACGTTTACAGAAATCTTTTAGATTTTTCGTATTCCAGAATCCTCCTAGGATCTCTATTACGCACCTTCCTTGAAGCGTTGCGTTGGAACGTTGTTATTACAACTGTTTCATTCTTTCAATTTTTCATTGAAAATTGTTCCCTGGTTCTAATACTCTCAAAGCTAGACCACCACAATGGAAAACTCTCGTGCCTTTCTCCTCGATACCAGCTTTAACAAACTGGAGAAGTTCGACGGAGAACACTTTCAGATCTGGAAGAGGAAGATCATCCTCAATCTTCAACTAGTGGACGTCGATCATGTGATGATCGAGGCTGAACCAACGATTCCAGAAGGACCGACGACTCCAGAAGGTGGTACAGTAGATGCCATTGCTGGTACACAAGTCAAACTGACAAAATAGAGAAGGGATAATAGTCTCTGTAGGCTATTGATTCTGAATGCAATGGAGGACTCCCTGGCAGAGTCATACTCCAAGAATACTTCTGCCAAGGATATCTGGGAGTCCTTGGGAAAGCTGTATGAAGACGACGACAATAGATCAAAAATCTTTATCGTCGAAAAGTACCACAAGTGGCTCTTCGAAGACGAAAAGGCTATGCTGCCTCAGGTAAAAGAGTTCTTGAAGCTGCGCCAGAAGCTAGAAGACGAGAAAATGCCCCTCGTCGACAAGTTTGTTGTTGGAGGAATTGTCTCTAAACTTCCCGCTGGATGAAGTACGTTCTATGCAAGAATGCATCGGAAGAAGCTGGATATTAGCTTGGAAGATCTCCTTCAAGAGATCCATGTTGAGGACGAGATGCGTTCTCAACAGAAGATGGACACTCTGTCCAAACAGTTGTCTAAGGCCAATCTGGTGAAGACAAGAGAGCCCAAGGGGAAGCAGGTGGCTTCTCATCACAAAAAGAAGAATTCCACTAATCTGAAAGTGAAGGGTCCTACATTCAAGCAACATAAGTCCAAGTCTCACGTGACTTGCTTTAATTGTGGCAAGAAAGGCCACTACAAGAGTGAATGTAGATCCAAATCCAACCAATCAGAGAAAGGTGATCCTAGTAAGGTTTTCTTGGTTTCTAACATTGTTGCTATGATCGCTCAGGTAACAACTATGGGGGCTGACTCTGAGTGGTGGATAGACACCGGTGTGACATGCCATGTTTGTTCTAGCAAGGAATGGTTCGTCACGTACCAGCCAACGTCTGAGAAAGTTGTCCTGGCGAACCAGGCCCAAGCTGAAGTTCTGGGGATCGGGACTGTGGAGCTGAAACTCACTTTCGGGAACACTCTGACGCTCTAAGGAGTAAAGCATGTTCCGGTGATTGCCAAAAACCTGATCTCTGGGAGCCTGCTTAGCAACGCAGGCTTGAGGATGGACATTAATGCTAATCAGATGGTGATGTCCAAGAAGGAAATATACTTCGGAAAGACTTATCAAACCGAAAGGATGTTTAAAATTCAGCTTGTAAACAAGTCTAATGAAATCAATGCAATCGCTCTTTCTGATTATTCTCTTGAGTTGTAGCATAATAGGCTAGGACATGTTCATTGTAAAAGAATAAACAAAATGTCTAGTCTAGGACTTATCTCCAAATGTGGGGGTAAGGTAGAGAAGTGTGAAGTATGTGCTCAGACAAATATCACTAGAAAACCCTTTCATCGAGTCAATCGAAGCACAGATCTTCTGGAGTTGGTACACTCCGATATCTGTGACTTCAAATAATTCTCTACAAAAGTCGGAATGAAGTATTTCATAACCTTCATTGATGACTTCTCTAAGTACGCATTCGTCTACTTGCTCAAATCTAAAGACGAAGCGTTCGAGAAGTTTAAGGAGTTCATGGCCGAAGCTGAACGACAAACTGGACAACAACTCAAGAGGTTGAGAAGTGATCGAGGCGGAGAATATCGGACTCATGAATTCGTATCGTTCTGCAAAGAACATGGAATCATCTGCGAGACTACTGCTCCGTATTCTCCTCAATCTAACAGAGTAGCAGAGAGGAAGAACCGAACATTGACAGAAATGATGAACTAAATGTTGCTAACTGCAGGTCTTCCAAAATGCTACTGGGGAGAAGCTGCATTAATGACCACTTTCATTCTGAATAGAGTGCCATATGCAACTTCTGACATAACTTCTCATGAACTCTGGTTTAAAGTCAGACCTAACTTAAATGTCATTCGAGTGTGGGGGTGTTTGGCTTATGTGAAGCTCCAAGATCTGAAAGATTCAGAAGCTGGGGATAAGGACTACGAAGGCGATCTTCTTGGGGTATGCCAAAAAGAGTGATGCCCGGAGATTCCTTGATATTGAGTCTAATCATATCAACGAATCTCGCGATGCCGAATACTTTGAAGATAGGTTTGCACGACACAAAAACATTGTTCTTCCAGATATTTCAGAGAATGATAAAGGTGCAAATGAGACTGAGATCTCATATGAGCCAGTAGTCCAAGAGAAGTTGTTGATGAGAAAATAACAATTGAACCAGAACTCGCTGAGCCGTCGACGAAGCGAGCAAGGAGGCCGAAGAGCTTCGGAGATGACTTCGTCACCTATCATGTGGAAGCAGATCCGCTTACCTATGATGAGACGATGAAGACCAGAGATGCTATCTTCTGGAAGGAGGCAGTAGAAAATAAAATTGACTCAATTACCTCCAATAACACATGGGTGTTAGTTGATTTACCCGAAGGAGCAAAACCCATCGGATGTAAGTGGATCTTCAAGAAGAAGATGAAAGCTGATGGAACCATTGACAAGTTCAAGGCCAGGCTAGTGGCCAAGGGTTTTTCTCAAAAGCAGGGGATCGACTACTTTGACACATATGCTCCAGTAGCACGGATGACAATCATCAGATTGTTGATTTCCCTTGCAGCAATACACAAATTAGTGATACATCAGATGGATGTAAAAACAGCATTCCTGAATGGCGAGCTGATCGAGGAGATTTATATGCATCAGCCAGAAGGATTTATCGTCAGAGGCCTAGAAGAAAAAGTCTGCAAGTTGGTAAAATCTCTATACGGCTTAAAGCAAGCTCCCAAATTGTGGCATGAGAAGTTTTGTAAAACCCCTAAATTTCTACTATATTTTTATCGATTTTGGTACTGATTTAAAATTTTTGTATTGTACGTCGCGTAGTCGTATTGTACGTTGTGCGCAAACGGCGTATTTCGTAATTGTGCATCGAGTACGAACATGTGCTAGGTACATATTTTTAGAAAACGGTTTTGATTATAGATTTTATTAATGAAGATAGTTCTCAAAATAATATGTGGTAATTATTTTTAATTACTTAAAAAGTTGTGAAGGCGCGACAAGATTTCCAAAATACTATTTTATTTTATTTTATCGTATAAATATAAGTAGTAGTTTAGACGAGTATTTTATGTATATTATTTGCGAGAGGCAGGAATTTATTTCATGCTCACTTTGGTTTTTTGAAGTATCTAATTATCAAAAAGCTATTTCCAAATATTTGAATACTTATTGTGATTTTTGAAATTATTTTTATCTAAAATTTATTGAAAAAGTATTTTAAAGATATTCCATATTAGTAGTTAAATATTTATGGTAATTTTCAAAAAAATTTATTATTAATTTTTATTATTTATGAGGATATTTTGAAAATCATATTTAATGTTTAAATTAGTTTGAATTTATGGATTTTATTTTAGATAGATTTAATAATTATTTTTGAAATTAATTAATATGATTATTTTAGTATTCATAAAGATATTTTTAAATGGTTTGATTGATGTTTAAATTTATGGATTTTATTTTAGATAGATTTAATTAAATTGAATTTGAATTCATGTTGATTGTATTAATTTGAATTTAATTATGAAATTATCTATGGAGATTTAAAACCCCCACATCTTATCCAACTGGAAATTTCTACATCCTATAAATAGGCAGGTACTCCTCCATAAATTCCTCACAACACCAAATTTTCACAACCAACGGTGCATCGTGTTCGTGGCCGTGCCCATCCTTTTTCCTTTATACTATTTTCTTTTGTACATCTACAAAATTCTTTCTCGTGTCCACATACTGGACACGGCCTCGACCCATAGCATGTGTCTCGCAAGACACATTTTCTTCACATGCCGACCATCCCCGACACAAAACCCCTAATCATGATCCTAACCCCTAGTCTCTGTTCATGGCCGCCAACACCACGGTTGCCCTGTCCCCGACCAGGAAGAGCCTCGACCACCGCCTCCGCATCCGACCCAGCCCCTAGCCTACACTGCCTGAACGCCACGACACTGCCAGCCTCCTCCGCCCGAAGCCGCTGACTCCTGGCCATGGCAAGCCATCCTCGCTCCTCCTTCCACCGGAAGCCAGACCAGAACACCACCGCAACCACCATCGTCATCATCATCATCCCCAATTCACCCCACCAGCCCGGCCACCCCGCCGAGACAAACATCTCCACTCCAAAATTTCCAGAAATTTAAAAACAAAACCATCACCACCTCTCTCACTTACCTTCGGCCGCCCTCAGCCGTCGTGCGCATGCCGCACCCGTCGATCGAGCCTGTCCTGCTCACCCCCGCTCTTGGCCGAGCGCCTCACCCATGCCAGCGCCATGCTCCGGCCACCTTATCGCGAGCGGGTCTTTCGACCCCACGTCCACTGCAGCCCCTTCGGCGCCGCCGCCCCACCAGAGAACGCCCGGGCGAGCTGTCCCCATCAAAACCCCCTTTTCTCCGACCTTGCCGAGCCGTCCCTGCGAGCTGCGACCGCGGCCAACCTCCGCGTCGACGCCTCCCGACACCACCGCCGTCACCCGCTTCTCCCCTTTGCCTTCTTTCCTCTCCGCCGCTCCCACGAGACTACCCGCCTCGATGCCGAGCCCGACCACCACCGCACCTCTCCCTCTCGATCACCCTCTCCCTCTCCGCTCGTCTCCGTTCCTCTCTCACTCTCGCGCTCACTCTCTCTCCCTCAAGTGGACTTCTCATCTTTTATTTTTTTTATTTTTTTGTTGCTGAGCTAGGCATCTCTACTTTTTCCTTTTGTGGCTGAACATTGGCTTCTCGAGGAGAAAGCCAATACAAATATTTTAGGATTTTAATATTTTATTATTCTGTAGTATTACTATTACTTGCTTTTGTGTTGTTTGTTTCTGTTGAATTGTTTTGTTCTTTTACTATTGATATTAGTATTATATTTTTTATTATTATTAATATTATTATTATTGTTATTATTTTTAATATTATTATTGTTATTATTATTATTATTGTTATTACTATTATTATTAGTATTATCATTATTACTACTGTTATTATTATTATTTTGTTGTCTTGCTAAATTTATTACTTGCATTATTATTATCATTTTAGAATATTTTACAAATATTTTCTAGCGAATTTCAAAGTAAATTTTGACTTTAAAATATTCTTCTCGAGTTATATGTACGTAAATATATTTGACAAGTTATCTCTAAAATATTTTTCGAATTATATGTATATAAATATATTTGACGAGTTATAGTTTTGGCCTAAATAACTGCTTATTATTTTCGAAAAAGTACTTAAATATATTCATATAAAACATATAGTTTTTCTACTTAGAAATAATTATTTTGTCAAAACTTAGAGTTTTTCTCCCTAAAAAGATTTTTGGATTTACAAATAATTAATTTAATTATCTTACTAAATAAAACTATTTTCAAGTATTAAGAAAAGTTTTATAAAAACATATATAACCAATTTCTTTAGGCATTTTTCTGTCCATGCCAAATCCCATTACTCATATTTCCTCACCAATTCTAGACTATCCTATGTCGACCTTAACTATCCCGACCGTCCCGGACCTAATGGAACTGTCTGTGCCACCATCAGAGGTCACCATGCATAGTTGTCGTATCGAAGTCGCAGTTCGTGCCACATTGATCATTGCAGTACACCAAGCGTCCTACCAGGTAAGACACCTTGCCATTTGCTGTTTATTTATTTTATCTCATATTTCATGCATTATTCATTATTTTTATTATGCAAATAAACTGTGATACATAGCATAACCTGTTAGAACTTACTGTTCAGTTATATTTCCTGCTATGTATTATTTTTCTTACACATTAAACTTATAGTCAAGGGACCACCCTTTGTGTGTTACATTCATAGGCCTTGACATGTTTATACCACGTTGTTGTGAGTCACATATAGGACTCGGACATGCGTGATTGGCCGGCCACCAGTACGTATAAGCAGTGCGTTAGGAAATAACTGCTAATAGAATTGAATGCTAGAAGACTTAGCAGTTATGAGTTAGCATTGGGCGGGGATAACATGATTGGAAGTTGACTACCACCCTATCTATCGTAGACTCGCTCGCTACTGAGGAACGATAGGTAGACTATATGCTATAGACTCGTTCGATACTGAGAAATAGTATATGGTGTTGTGACTCGCTACTGAGGTACTGTATTGATATTTTCTTGACTTGACCTGGTAGTCATGCGACCATGAACTGTTCTTAAAATGCATTCACTTAGATTTGGTTAGGCGCCCTTATCCGTTAGGTATGAATACTCTTGGTTTGGGTACTTGTATCTAACCGTGACTTGGAACAATAACTTGTCGCGGATTAGTTCGTCACATCTTGTCCTTGTTTGGTTGTAGGTGTGACTTATTACTCTGATGAGAAGGTATTGAACCTTGTTGGGGTCCGGATACCATATTGGATCATGGCATGGAAAGATACGTCATCGTGAATTAGTTTACCATCTCCTGTCCTTGTTTGGTTGGGGGGATGGTACGCTAGTTCAATAGGTGTGTATTGGACCATGTTATAATTCAATTGACTTATTTATTTGAGCAATATTTATTCAGTTTATATAGCATGATATTATGTGTCTTGTTACGTCCCTCTGAGGACCTGGTTATCTCGCCAGGTGTGTGCTCTTGTCTTTCGCAGGTGTTCTAGCCGTGGCCATGATCGTCACTATTTCTTCGAAGATGATTGCACTTTGATCATCTTCGCTTCGCTCGCCAAAATTATTCTTTTGTATATCATGTATTTCTTTTTATAGTTGGTAGTGGATTTGTCTTCGCCCAACTATATGTACCAATGACAATTCATAGTTGATTATACGATATCTTTTATTCATTTATTTTGTGTGGATGAGATTAGTTATGGTTCTACTGCATTTTACAGCTTATGTATTCATATGAGGTTTCCATATATTGGAGTGTACTTCGTATGAATACAGCTGACATGTCTACGTTTCTAGTCCTACGTATTTTGGGACTGGGGCGTTACAAGTTTAACAAAATTATAAGATCAAACGGCTACAGGGTCAGCGAATCAGACAAGTGTATCTATACTAAATTTGATGAAGGAAGAGGAGTCATCGTTTGTCTGTACGTGGATGACATGCTAATCCTAGGTACGGATATAAGTTGTGTCACTGAGACAAAGAAGTTCCTCTCGACAAATTTCAGTATGAAGGACTTGGGGGATGCTGATGTTATCTTGGGACTCAAGATCATCCGGACAGAAACTGGATTGGCACTGTCACAATCTCATTACATTGAGAAGATGCTCACTTGATACGGGTATTATGATCTTTCTGTAATTGATACGCCGTACCGAAGTGATCAGAAGCTGGAGCCAAACTCGAAGGAAAGCGTCAGTCAATTGGAGTATGCTAGCATCATCGGGAGTTTGATGTACGCTACTACTGCCACTAGGCCTGACATAGCTTTCGTTGTGGGAATGCTGAGTCGATTCACAAACAATCCAGGCGTTGAGCACTGGAAAGCTGTGAAACGTGTTATGAGATATCTCAAGAAGACTCAGACATATGCACTGTACTTCAGCGGAGAGCCACCGGTAGTAGAAGGCTTCAGTGATGCCAGCTGGTGCTCAGAGATGGAGAGCGAGATGTCCACTGGTGGATTCATTTTTACCATAGATGGAGCTGCTATATCGTGGAAGTCGAAGAAGCAGACTATGCTCTCGCGGTCTTCTATGGAATCTGAGTTTTTTGTATTTGATACCGCAGCAGATGAAGTAGAATGTCTTCGGAAGCTCATGTATGATCTTCCAGCGGTTGGAGCGCAGATACCGATAATTCAGATATACTGCGACAACCAGGTGACTGCGGCTGTGGCATCAAATAATCTCTTCAATGGAAAGAAGAGAACTGTGTGGTTAAAGCACAGGGCAGTGAACGATCTCATCAAGAGAGGTTTCATTACAGTAACCGATGTTCGGAGTCAGGAGAACCTGGCGGATCCATTCACGAAGGGCCTCAAGCGTCAGCTGGTTGAAGACACATCAGGGAAGATGGGCTTGAAGGCATTATGATAATATGTCTCTGTAATCCTACCATAAAGTTTTATGTTATTAGTTCAATGAGAAATCTACTAGACATCTAACTTTCGGTTCAAGGGAGGACCGCTGACTGGAAAAGTATCAGGTAACAGTGGGTACTTGTTCTTGAGAACATGGAAGGGTTACGAACCCATAACCACTGTTGTCTACTATATGTTTTCTGCAGAAAACAGATCCTGTGTTGAGGTTGGCTTAAATGCCTTAATAAGTTCTTAGGCAGAGTGAATGTCTGGTGTGCTTTACAGAAAGTACGGTAGCGCAGCACTACAAGGAGTAAAACTCCATGCTACAGTGGGATGACTCCACCATGAGGTTCTCAGGTAGGGGTAATGCCTCGGCTTTGCAAGCCAAGTCATAGCGGCGTAGCACCGCAAATAGGCAGGTAGCCTAATGCTGTATGATGAAATTAAAGCACGGTAGCGCAGCACTACAAGGAGTAAAACCCCATGTTACAGTGGCACGACACCACGATGAGGTAACCGGGTAGGGGTAAAGCCTCGACCTTGCAAGCCATGTCATTGCAGCGTAACACCACAAGGAAGCCTTAGACTTCATGCTGGATAGAATGGCACTACAAAGAGGCCGTGACCTCATGCTGCAGTAGTATGACACTACGATGAGGTTTTTGGGTATGGGTAATCCTCAGCTTTAGGCCATGTCATAACGGCGTAGCACCACAAGGAAGCGCAAGGCTTCATGCCATCTCTCTTTAATAAAGAACTTACCTATAGTGTATGGAAAGAGATATCAGGCCATCTCTTGAGGGTAAACTTGTAGATGCCCAAAATTATACACTAAAACTAGGCTGGCACAGGGCCTTTAATGTGCAGCCAGAAGCACATGTAACTACACTTTGTGAGTGGGAAGAATTACAATTGTGGTACAGAATTCAAGGCATAGTCCATTTTTGTATCATATTGTTATTCAACCCATGCGAGAAGATTCAAGTCGTCAGCGACATCTATCCTAATGCAAAATAGACAGTTACTGTGGAGAACGCTCAACCCTAGACACATATATATGGTGAGATATGTGGGAGATTGTTGGTGCTCTTGCTCCTTGACATGAAGAGAGCTTGCCCTCAACATGTCTAGTAAAGTTTAGTCCCACATTGGAAAAGCACCATGAGTTATCTCAACATATATACTTGTATGTATTGTTAGGATATGCACATGGGGTGGTGACCCTAAAGAGGAAACCATGTGGACGATTTTAGTAGGAGGTAAGGATAAGGCTCCAAGAAAAGCATTCATGCTTTTTGCTCTTGGAAAATTAATTTCCATTGGGGCTAAGCCCGACTCGGACTCGGACTCGGGCTCATGGGCTCATGAGGCGTAATATGGCATTTTGTTGGCGCACTTTGCAATTAGCACGTCAGCATCGTCGCTAGGCGCATAGTGCGCTTAAGTTGCGCTTGTTGCGCCAGCCACTTGCGCGACCACGTTGTGCGAGCCACTTGTGCGATCATGTTGCACGGCCACATTGTGCGCCCACGTTGCGCGGCCTAGTTGCACTGCCCTGGTGTGCGCCCAGGTTGTGCTGGGTTGTGCAGGGTGCGCGGGTGCGCGGTTGCGCTGGGTTGCGCGGGGTACGCGGGTGCATGGGTTGCGTGGGTACGCTGGGTTGTGCGGGTGCGCTGGGTTGCGCGGGTGCTCGATTGCGCGGGCGCACTGGTTGCGCCAGCTTGCGCTGGTTGCGCCGCGTGTGCAGCGTGCGCAGTGCGCGCAGTGTGCACTGATGGCGCGCACGCAACTCATTCAATGGCGTAACACGTGCAGTTTGTGGCTGTCCACGTTCTGATTGATTCGTAACGTGCGATAACTGATCCTGGAATTGTGGATCTGACATTAAAACATGGTGCACATTACGGATTTGATCAGTTACAGCAAAGGCTATTTAAACAGAGCATCTATTCTCTCTCAGTACACACTTACAGACTTCAGAAAATCATGAAGAGAGAAGAGAGTGTTGTTCGAGCCATTGAAGTTGCTCCGCAACCAGTACCACCTCGCACAAATCTTCGTCATGTCCTTGTCTTTCCGAGCAGTCCGTCGTAGAGCAGATTACCAGAGCGTTCCAAAGTTATTTTTGAACTTGCTGGTTCCTGGAAGCTGACCGTGTGGGCGGATCTAGCTTTGAACACTGGTGTTCTTTACACCCCAGCCGGCCACCACCTTCCATCTATCGCCTGTCATCTTCGCTGCTGCCTTTAGCATTTCGATTAGTACATTCTGTTTAGAAGTACTACTATCGTTTGCTACGTTTACGAAAATCTTTTTAGATTTTTCGTATTCCAGAATCCTCCTAGGATCTCTGTTACGCACCTTCCTTGAAGCATTGCGTTGCAACGTTGTTATTACAACTGTTTCATTCTCTCAGTCTTCCATTGAAAATTGTGCCCCGGTTCTAACAATAATATACTGGAAGTTTTACGGGAGTAGTTGCGTATCGAGGTAAAAGATTGTATAATTTCAGTCAAGAACAAATATATATGTATTGCATATGGTTGTCAATCCACAGTATTTCCGTCGAATGCGTATAGGGGTATATTTAATTCTTTCACACCTTGTTCATATTTTTAACGCACATTAGTCTCATGTCCCATGCATGGCCCACCTGTATCAAGGTTCTTTGCATTATATAGATAGAATCTCACTGATAAATGAAAGTTATATATATAATTTAAAATTTGTATGTGACAATAGTATTATTGGTGTTATCTTTCCCCCATAGATGCTTTTACGGAAGTGCATACCAGTTCATGTTTTTCGAAAATTATTTGCACAACGTATTATATAGTTAATATATAAGGTTGATTGTGAATTTATATTTAATCTAGATAAGTAACACTCCATGTTTTAAAAACTATTTGCATGAATTATGCAATAGATTAATCTGAATTCATTAAGTTTTGGATTATGTTTATTTGTTTAATCTTATCGCAAGTCATTTGATTTTGGATGATGTTTATCTATATTGATCGTGTCCATATCTATTATCAAAAAAACTCATGTTGTCATTTTAAATTAAAGGTTGAGAAAGATGAGGGCTTATGTTATGGCACCTCAGGACCAATTTTTTTTTTTAGTATTATAGTCCTATGATACAATTTCATTTTGTGCTTATATTGTCGTATATATTTGATGAGTTGAGGATTGAAGGTTGAACAAGCTCTAAAATTATATTATATTTTTATTTCACTGTCATGCAAGTATTCAAATTATGTAAGTTTGAGAGAATATGTTTTGTAACCTTTTTAAGTTCTCATAATTAACAAATTAATGAATGCGCTTATGCAATCTCCAATAGATTTTCTTTCACATAAATAGATTTATAAATATTCAGCTCTAAACCATGTGCACATTTATATTCAGTTTAAGATTTATAAATGTTAATTTCTTATTTATTAATCTAGTTTTTACTGGAAGGAAAATTATTGGAGAAAATTTGTTTAGAGTTGTGTAACATTTAGATGCAATTGTTTATGGCATTATTAAAAAAGAATAGCTTATTACTTGTCTTGCAAGTTTGGGTCATTGTCTGTGAGTATGCTATTTATCCAAACATTAGTATCGTTTCACAATAAGTTTACTGACAAAACAAATAGAGATCCAAATGTATAAGGAATGAGTGTTTGTAACAAATAGATATCCAAATGTATAAGAGCAATGTTAGCTTAAGGATTTTCGAAATAATCATGAATAAAATATGAATAAATATATTCTCCGATTATGATAACATATACGATAATGATATATCCTCGAAGGTCGAGGGTTTAAATTTTAGGTATATCCTTGAAGGATTTAAAATTATCATCTTATTCCCGAAGGATCTACAAATGAGCTATATACTGATTAAACCATCCAGAAAAATGTGATAGGCTCATTGAATTTATGAAGAAATCCCTGAACGGATTTATCAAACGGTCTTTTATAGAGTACCACCTGGAGAGAAGGTTTTCGGAAGAGAAATTAAAGTACCTCATGAAGAGAAAATCTCCTGAAGAGATAGAAAATATGATAATATCTCCTGAAGAATCTCCCGAAGGGATCGAAATCTCCCAAAGGGATCAAAACTTTCGAAGAGATCAAAATCTTCTGAAGAGATCTCATAAGAGATAAACTCTATAAACGATAAATCTTCAGAAGAGTGTGGAATCGATGATACCTCTAGAGGGAGGGTGAATAGAGTGTAGCGGAAGAAATATCCCCGATAAAAAATAATACAGGTAAAGACAAATATAGACAGATAATTAAATGCAGTAAGATAAAGTAGTAAGTAAATAGGGAGAGAAGAAAGCAATACGCAGATACCGAAATTTTATACTGATTTTTCTATGAGAGGACTAGTCCAGTCGCGAGTACTCTTGTCCGATGTTAAATCTACTATTTGAAATAGAGGTTACACCGCGTGCTTTAATCCGAAGGACACGCCAACTTCTTATACCGTCGTATTTTTTATCCGAAGCTCACGAACAAACTTCAAAACTGTCTGAAAAGCTCTTATACTCCAAGCTTGTACAACTCGAACACTTCTAATCGAAACACACCGGTACTTAGAAGAATAAGAGTTGTCTTAGGAATGTGAAGATTAAAAAACTCTTTGTAATATGAAGGCTTAGAATGAATAGAGAAGATAAAGAATGAGATGAGTGGGTAAAAAAACTCTTATCTATTTATAGGTATTTTTGAACAAGAGTTCGGACAGAACTCGGTTAGGGCAAACGTACAAATTTTTTAACATTAGAGATCCAAAAGACTAGGTAGACATTCTGACCAAGCATGATTTCAGGTGATCGAGTTTGGGTAGAGCTCGGCCCGAGTTCGGCTAGGTGGATTTCAGGGTATTTCTGGTTCAGAATGGATATTGGATATTGGTTTGGTTTGAAGAGAGATGGTTTCGTTTTTGTGAGAATGAACTTCTCAATGCCAGTGATCCAACTTATAAAAATAACCTAGACTCAAGAAAGGAAAAATACAGAATAATATATCAAAAGTTTGCTTGACAAGCTCGGCTGTGGTCTTTTGTAGTCTTCCAGTTTTATTTATCAAAGTAGGAGTTTTAAGTCAATTATCGAAAGTAGGTTAATCATTGCTACATGGACCAACAAAGAGATCTCAGATAATCTCTAGAATAGATAAATCTCCAGAAGAGACCTACTATAGTCTTCCGGAGAGATAATCTTCCATTGAGATAAATCTCCTGAAGAGATATAATATGAGTAGCTACCATTTACTTAATAAACTATAATGGCCAGGTTAATGGGATCCGTTACAATCGAAAGAACGAAAGAACATGCTCTAGGTCCTGAAGTACCATATTTAAAGAATATAATTTTTAATGTCATTCAGTCAGCATAATATTTTATGTAAACCTGCTGATATGCATCTACACATGGACACTTGAATGAAATATCATTCTTGATTTAATTCATGTTTTGATATAATGAGATATACAAATGCAGGATATTTATCTGATCCTCCTTAAGAGGATATCACAAACAATATATATTTTTTCTAAACAATGTTACAGCTATTTCGGAGATAAATAGAACAAGATGTTACGATAATCTTCCCAAATCTCTCTTACAATATGGTGCAAAGAGAATGTGCAGGGCTATATTTTTAACAGTTCAATATATCAGGAAGAGTTACGAGCTTTCAGGAATCACAAATAAAGTCTGCAACCTCTTCATAAGGATATGAGTATAAATGTATAGACAAATAAAGTGTTGGGGTGAGATATAATATTTAAATTGTATTGGGGGTTGATTTTTTTATTTTGAATTGATGTAAGAACATGAATGTAATATTTTTTTAGGGGGAGCATCTTGAAGATGCTAATGGAGACATCTTGAAGCATGTTTTTGCACGTTGTACTCTTTTCCTTCGTTGAAGTTTTTTTTCATTGGGTTTTTTCTTCGAAAGGTTTTTAACGAGGCAGTGTCAGTCGCACCTACTTGGATTCCTGAAGAATCATATTCCTGAAGAATATTATTGTACTATTTTTTATATAGATTTTTTTTCCAAAGATGGATTTTTCCTTAGAAAAGTTTTTAATGAGGCAATAATTAAAGTGGGCATCCAAGGGGGAGTGTTGTGGTTTGGATAAACCCAAATATGGATGCCCTTATCCATATCACAAACAAACCTCTATCACATTCCCTCTATATATGTTATCAATAAAAAAAAGTTACGTACAGATTTCTGGCTACCAATATTTCCCTCTCTTATTTTACAACAAAAAAGCTATTTTTGCGGCTTAGTATTGATTTATAGGGTTTCCTACTTGTACTTGATAATTTTCAAAATTTGTAACTTAGACATGTATTTATACTACAAGGCTAATCGATACCTGAATTAATGAAACAATCAATATCTTGCACATATATTAACTAGGCCAATCGATACATGAATTAATGAAACAATCAATATCTTGCATATATATTAACTTTGTGTATATTTGTGTATATTGTGATTATACTATTAGTTTAAGTATTATCCTGTAGTTAAGTTCATTTTGAACTTTATATTTTTCTAGTACATATTTTATTGGTTCGGAAGAACAAATCTAGCAAGATCAATATTATTGCAAAGTAGCCAAGGTAAAAAAGAATTTATGTCTTCATAATACTTATGCATTTCTTGCTTTATTATAACTGCGCGTGTCCAGTGTTGAGTTGTTCCACCGAAAGAACTTTGACCCAGGAAAAATTCTACTGAGAGTTGCTCTGGTCGATTTATATTATTGTGTTTGGAGCTCGAAATACAAAGGAGACTCGGTCAAAATTTTTAAGAATATAATTTTAAAACACAACACTTTAGAGTATCGTACTAAACCCTAACGTAGATAGTTTTATATCAACTAGAGACAGTCTTTCGATAACTCTGAATATATCTAGAGGTCGAATCGTCTAAGTTTGGACTCATGGGACACGGACACGCGGACACGCAAACGTAACAAACATTGAATCCAATTGTATATGCTTGTTCTAGTAGATAAAATATCATGTTGAGTTATATACTCGTTCTACTTGATACTTGCCACATAGATCGAGATACATACCATGTCCTGTCCCTTGATATAATATCATGTTGTATTGTATTCTCGTATTACAAAATATTCTGCATGTATAGATATACTTATTTGTGTTATTCTAATAGATGAAAATTCCATGTTAAATAATATTCTCGTATTCACGTGATACCTATGGTACACTGATCGAGATACATACATGAGTTATGAAAGAAAAATATTTGTGAATGTAGAATAGAGCATTGGTCGGGAAAGAACAAAACATGATCACATCGTATGGAATCTTACAATATAAATAATACTCAAAGTTGATCAGTTCATACATTCTTCGACAAGGTCTTGCGAAGAGATAGGGTGAGTGTTTAGCGCACTACTATTACATATACAATACATCACTTGTCTTATTTCGATAAAAAAAATTGATTTATATTAAATGATATATCTCATCTTTTCTCCCTGTGTGGGAGGGGTCGGGCCACTAAACCAGTTATGGAATAAACTTTGTATTTAATTACAAACAGAACAGAGTACAATGTAGAATTTTGATGTAATCCTAGGAGTACACTTTTGTTTTTAATCTAGAAATCGTGGTGATGGAGCGAGTGGTAATTCTTTGACTCCGTTGACGATCTGACGACGATCTCGAACTCCCTAAAAGTCTGGGTTGCCTTGGAACGCACAACAACTTGAAGATGATTGGAAATATTGTAAGTGCTCTGGATGCTGATGTAGTTGAATAATTCAGAAAGTGGGGGGGCTTCGAATGAAGGAATGATCCTTCTATTTATAGGCAGCAGAATGATCTGCTTATGCGCGCATGGAGAACTTTGCATGTAGGGACTCCACGTGGCTGATTTCGTTGGCGCATGGATGATGCACTAGGAAGCTGGAGCAGAATATGTTTGAACTGTACTGTTAGGCTGTGGTGGAGCTGACAAGTAGCAGTTGTAGAGATTCGGTTATTGCTGAGATCTTGGGTGGTTAGCACCCATTCGTAGGCAGAACTAAGTCAATGATACAAGACGCCTGTTCACGGCACAAAGATCTCAGATTTGGTACAAGATGATCTGTCTGGATGCGCCTGAGATCTGGCGCATGAGGAGACTTGGCTCATGGTTTTTAGGAGTCACAAGCAAGTCTGGACACATGGCTTTTGAGGCACATGCAGAGCTTTTGGTCGCATGGCTACGGAGGCGTATGCGGATGATCAGTCGGCCACGTAGCGAGACATAGTTGTAACCGACAAAATAAGTAATGATGAGGTCGACGTTGACGGCTCTTCGTTTTCTGCAAAAGCTATCAACTGCTTAGTCTTTGGGAAGCATGATGATGGTTATGTTCACATAGCATTAAATATTTGATGGATGACAAGCTTAGATGGGCGCATCTGTCCGTTCATCACTACGTGCATCGTCATGGGGCGCATGATGTTGAGGAGCGCATCTGCTACGTGGCGCATCTCCTTTGGCCAGTTTTGTCGAGTCTTTCGAAACTCGAATTGATGATTCTTTGACTTAGCTAAATTTGAGGTGGCAGATTCACCACCATTAATTCAAGTTTATTGCACTGACTTTGAAAAAGTTGCCACTTGGCGCATGGGTTTGATTTGCCATGTCCTATAAATAGTAGCAGTGAGAGAGATTTTGCTCGTATTTCACAGAAGATGAACTCGATCGATCATTCTCCTTGGCAAGAGGCTGCACTGTGGTCTGTGGATCTCCTCGTTCGAAGAAGCTTTGACGACAAACTCCTTAAGAAGACTGATATATGCCGGGAGAGCTATGGACACAACAGCTTATGTTCGAACCCCTTGCCGGCAGTGTTCTTTTACAAGATGGCATTGGGTGTCTGTTGTATCCAAAGATCGGGTTCGTTGTTCCCAGACTTTCATTATGCTGGAGAGCCACCGGGTTTGGATTGATTGCTAACCCGCGTTCTACTCAATAAGTGCTTCATTAGCCGAAGCACTCGTGCGTTAACGAGGAAGTGATTCACTCTGATGAGGAGAAGTGATACGCCTATGCTGAGACGTCATAGTGATGCGTCTAGTTATAGTTTTAGGCTTTCTTCTTTGTAGTAGATGTTTTATTGTAACAGGGAGTTTAGACATGTAATAGACTTTTATGTGATAATAAAAATCTAATTTTCATGTGCCTCTTCTCTTTGTTGTCTTCTAATTGATATGTCAATGTAAGGTTTTGGGGCGCATGACGCTTTGGGGCACATAACACTTTAGGACGCATAGGAGTTCTGGCTATTAGATGCGCCTGCAATTCCATGCTTCTACAAGATCCCTTCAAAGTTTTCAAAACTTTCTGCCAAGTTTTGGAATACTTTGAACCAAGAAGCTAGGGCAATAGCTGTTTTGGACGCATGCCCTGTCTGGGCACATGGCTATGCCAGCGCATATCCTCTTTGATTAAGATAATGCTTCGAACTTTGAGAGATTAATAATGATCTCTTTTAGAAGATATGCAGCCGTCAGTTTCATGGAACTCGAGGAGACGCTGACGCCATGCTTTTATCGATTCACGCAAGAGGATTGAGCCTATAAATAGACGTCTATGGAGAGAGAAAACTTCTTCTACTTTCTCTTCTTCTTCCTCCCTAAAAGCTTTTCTCAAAACCCTAACTTTTGAGATATGGCCTCCAAGACTCCCCGTGGTGGTGTTGGCCGAGGCAAAGGCAAGGCCAAGAAGCCCATTGAGGCTGACGTCAAGTAGTCCCCTGCTGTCGAGATGATGCACGCCGATGTATGGCCAGAGATGACCGGTGGCTGATATGCTTTCTTTGAGAGTTGCACAGACACTTTGTTGCACGAAACAAACTATATTGCTGAAGCGCATGGGTGCGGTTGTATGAGCCCCACCCTGAGGATGCGCCTAGACTTTTTTTGTGCTGACACGCATGGACTTCGGTCCTGATGATGCGTCAAAGCTTTTTCCCGCTGACGCACATGGACTCTGGTCCTGATGTGTGCCAAAGCTTTTCTTTGCTGATGCGCATGGACTTTCGGTCCTAATGATGCGCCGAAGCTTTCTCTGCAGACGTGCATGGACTTTTGGTCCTGATGATGCGCCAAGATTTTGGTACGCAGTTGTTTACATGCGCTGATGCCAAGCTGTGCATAAATCTTTTAACCCAAGGGAATGAGTTCTTTTGCTAACTCTCATTTTCCTTTTTGTTTCGTTGTAGTATCGGTACTGAAAGCAGAGGCTGTCGTAAAAGAGGAGACGCTGCCCCCTTTTGTCAAAGAAGAACCAATAACCGTCAAGGAGGAGATAATTCCAAAAGTTATTGTTAAGGAAGAACCAGCATTGGAAGAAAGTGGCACCGGGAGCTGTAGTCATCCTGCTCCTACGAAGGACCTTAATCAGTTGGAGCCTTCATATGCGAGATGGCTGAGGGAGTGGTACCTGCCTCAACGTAACCATTATCCCTGGCTATAGGGTTTCATCGACTTTTTTGCAGCTGCCATAGTGAATAAATATGTTACAGTCTCAATATTTTTTGTCTTAGTATTTCATATTTGTCTTTCTATTTTTTGACGTTTTGAGATGTAGTTTGCTTTTGTTTCCTTTTCTATGCAAATGTAGTCCTTTACTCTTGTTTGATGAAAAAATAAAGAACTTTTGTTTGTTCAACTTTGTCATAAACTTGTGATTTTGTGGACCTATTATCTTTGGCGTACCTTGGTTTATAGGTAAAGATAATAAGTTGAAAGAGGGAACCAACATATTTACTCGGAGGTAATATGGACATAATAAATATGGGGTTGATGGTAGAGTTTTCCTACTCATAGGTAAAGTGGATGTGGTATGAATGAACTCAGTGGGGATACAAAGAACATCTCAGAGGTGATATGGACGTGGATGTTCTATGATCGAGGTGTAACAACGCGGGTGTTGTTAGATGGATGTTTACTAAAAGGTAATGTGGACATGGTAAACATAGATCTTAGCATCATCTTACGGAATGTAGGATTTAGCTTTATGTGGTGTAGAGAAACAACTCAGAGATAATATGGACATGGATGCTTTCTACTGGAGAGAGAATGCATTAGAGCGACTGGGCTCCAGAAGCACAACATCATCAAGGGGGATAAACTCGGTGGTCGAGTTCATAAGTTCTCCTACTGGGGAGATGGAAGTACATGTTGAGGGATTTTAAGAATAGTACTTCTTTAGGAACTTGCCGTTGATCGACATCATAAACAAGTTCCCATTAGGTTTTGCGAGTCAGTAGGCACCGTTAGAGTACACCGTCTCTATGATGAAGGAGCCTTCCCATTTCGGTGCGAATTTTTTTGGTATTTTGTGAGTCATCACCGTTGGTCTTCTTACTGAGAGAACAAGGTCGCCCACTTGGAAAGTCCTTTATCAGACTTTCTTGTTGAAAGCTTATGAGATAGAGCTTGGTAGAGCTCGATGCGTTGTTGAGCCAAAAGGTATTTTTCATCCAGCGCCTCCAACTCTTGCCGACAGCGACGTTGATTGTCTTCCTCCGTCAGCTGGTTCGTAATAACCACTCGAAGTGAGGGGATCTAGATTTTAAGAGGCAGCACTGCTTCGCTCCCGTAGACCAGGAAGAATGGTGCGTTGCCAGTTAGAGTCTGTACCGTTGTGCAGTAGGCCCAAAGACATTCGCCTAGCTTCTCATCCCAGTCGTGTTTACTGGTTAACATGGCCTTTTTGAGTAGCTTGACAATGGTTTTGTTGAAAGCTTCATCCAATCTATTTGCTGCCGAATTCTAAGCGATTGATGCCACATTCTGAATATAATTCTTGTCACAGAATCTGCTGAATGTATGGCTTATAAATTGTGGACCGTTGTCATAGATGATCCTTTGGGGTATCCCAAAATGGTAGATGACGTGATGTTTGATAAAACAGATCACCTTCGAGCTCTTCACCTCTGTCAGCTTTCGTCCACTTAAAGAAGTAGTCGGTGATTACCAGGATAAAGCGATGTCCTCTGAATGATAGAGGGGTAATTGGTCCTACTATGTCCATAACTCAGGCTTCGAACGACCAGGAAGCGACCGTAGGGTGTAGGAGTTCCGAAGGTCGATGGAGGAAGTCAGCATGGAGCTGACAAACACGACATTTCTTAGCATACTCAACAGCGTCGGTCATCATAGTGGGCCAGTAATAGTCCATATGTCGGAGTCGGTCCTATAGCTTAGGACCGGGTTGATGAGCACTTCATGTTCCATCATGGGCTTCCCGAAGAGCTTCGACTGCTTCCTCGTTTGATAAACATCGAAGGAGAAGTCCGTCGTAAGAGCATTGATACAACATTTTGGTGGCTACATCGTAGTAGAATCGGAGGAAGTGCCTTTTGACAGAGATTGCTTCCTTTGGGTTGTCCGGAAGGATTCTATAGGCTGCAAAGTCGATGAACAAAAACTGCCAGTCTCTGATGTTGATACTAGCATCTGCAGGCATGGCATGGCTCAAACGCATGCATAGTTTATTTCTGGGGCACGCCAAATCACGACCAACCACTGTAACGAAGGGTTGAGTCTCGATAGGTGCCGCCAATGAGGCTGCAAGGACAGCTAGAGCATCAACCTCCAAATTTTGTAGCCGAGGTACGTATTCTATAAAGAACTCGGTGAAGGTCGAGATGATGTCCAAAGCCGCTTTGTGATAGGAGACTAGGTCCTCGTAGCGGACTTCGTATTGTCCTCGGACTTGGTTGACGATGAGTTTTGAATCACCATAAGACTCGAGGTACTCAACCCCCAGCTGTCTTACTAACTGAAAACCCACAATGAGGGCATTGTATTTTGCCATATTGTTGGAGCACGACTCTGTGAGGGAATAGACATACTGGATGACCAGCTTGTCGGAAGAGATCAGAACTACCTCCACTCCTGCGATGATCTGACCCTTGTGAACTGTTCTTGAAGAGCCATCGAAGAACATCCGCCAGACGGAGTTTTTTTTCAAAAATGTTGGACTCTTGCACCTCATCTGGAATGTCTTCATAGAGTTTGGATGATTCTGGAATAGGATGTGCAGCTAAGAAATCGGCCAAGGCTTAACCCTTGACAGCTTTTTATGGGCAAATACCATATCGTATGGTGTCAATAATATCGCTCATGTAGCTAATCGAGAGTTCAGTGCTCCTGGCTTTGTCATAAGGACTCTGAGCGGATTGACTTGGGAAATGATGTGGATTGTCTGACCCGAGACATAATGATGAGTCTTCTGAATGACGAATACCAGGACTAGACATTCTTTTTTGATAGGGTTGTACCAGTGTTCGATCCCGAACATTGTCCTGCTCGGGTAGTAGATAGCTTTCTCATAGCCTCCATCATTATTCTGAGCCAGTAAAGCACCAAGAGAATGATCCATCACACGGACATAAAGCAGAAAGGGTTTGCCTACGACCGGTGCTACCAGAACTGGGGGACTTGTGAGATAAGCCTTGATGTCGTCAAATGTCTTCTGACATTCCTCCGTCCAGACGTAGGAGACTCCCTTCTTCATGAGTTTGATAAAGGGTTGGCATTTTTCGAAAAGGTTTGCTATAAACCTTCGGATATATGCGAGATGCCCTTGTTGGCCTCGAAGTTGTCTAAAGTTCTTCGGAGGATCCATGTCGAGGATGGCCTTGGTCTTCTCAGGGTCAACATGGATACCTTTAAAGGTGATGATGAAACCCTAGAATTTGTCGCTGGAAGCCCCGAGGAAGGACTTAGCGGGGTTCATCTTGAGATGGTGCACTCGCATGAGATCAAAGATCGTCCTCAGATCTTGTAAGTGATCTCCTTGTAGATGACTTTTGACAGCGATGTCGTCAATGTAGCATTCAACTGTCTTATGCAGGTGTTGGCAAAAGATGGTGCTAATAGCTCATTGGTATGTGGCACATGCATTCTTCAAGCAAAATGACATCACTGTGCCTTTTGGAGTCCTGAACGACATATGTTTCTCGTTATCCGGGAATATCTTGATCTGGTTGTAGCCCGAATATCCGTCCATGAAGGACATGCCTTCAAAGTCACAGGTGTTGTCGATCATTACGTCGGTGATTGGGAGTGAGAACTCATCCTTTGGGCAAGCGGAGTTGAGGTCCTGAAAGTCGATGCAGACTCGGATTTTTTTCGTTCTTTTTAGTAATGGGAACGATGTTGGCACCCAATCTGGATGTTGTTCCTCGTGAATAAATCTACCGCCTAAAAGTTTATCCACTTCTTTATCAATAGCGTCCATGATGTTAGGACGGAAGCATCATTGTTGCTGCTTAACAGGCTTAGCATTGGGTAAGATGTTAAGCTTGTGCATTGTAACTTGTGGATCTAAACCTGGTATGTCTTTATAGCTCTAGACGAAGACGTCGATGTATTCTTTGACAAGTCAAATCAAGGATTCTCGATCCTCTCCTGCCAAGCTTTTTTTGATGAAGATGGATTTGGACGAGGATTCGTCCCCTAGGTCGATCTTCTCGACTTTATCTTTAGTAGGCAGTTTTCGTAGCTCGAAGCGAGATTCCCACTGTTCACCTAGGCATTGAGCCCATGGTTCTTCTTAGAAGAACTCTGTTGTTTGATCATCGTCTTCTTTTTCTGAAGGACGTGTGGATGTTATGTTGACTGATAACACTTTCCTGAAGATTGGACAAATACTGGTGTCAAAATCCTAAATTGAAGCTTCAGATGAGTGAGAATGTATAGCCTCTTCCACTTTTAAACTATCTGTGGTTGTCGGAGGTGTGATGTAGCCTACCCCCGTCGAGTGCGATGGTAATCGTCCTATGGCTTCCCTTTTGGGACTGGGAGCCGTAAAGGAAGACGTCGGCCTATGCCATAGTTCAAACCCTAGCCACTTTTTAAATCATAACCCATCTTTTGGATGAGGTACTTTGCTTGATCGGTGTACCGGTATACTTGCATTCTATCGGTGTCAGGTTCTGGCTCGATTAGAGGGAGATCATGATGACGCTCGACTTTGTCGAAGATAATAGGTTTCTCATTCTGGTTCTGGGGCGGAATTATATAACGACTCCTTAGCACAGGACGACTCGATTTACATGATTAACAGTCGTTATTTGTGTTTATAACAACTGTAAGGCATTATCTAGAGTATATATGGCGTTCCAATGTAGAAAACTAGAATAATTCAAAGACAACCTTTTATTGATAAAATACGAGTTATCCCGGGGAATAACATCATCAAGAGATGGGGCGTCAACATTGGCAGATATGTACTCTTTCAATTCTTCGTCAGTGAGCACCATAGTAGCCTTGGGCAATTCAGGAGAGTTCATCGGGAGTCTGACCCGTATTGGCTCTTGAGCCTGTGCTGAAAGAGATGCTGGTCCCTTCTCTCGTAGCTTGACCACGAGAGGAGCCGACAATTGGGGAGACTTCCCCTTGAGTTATATTTTGAGAGGCGTCTCGGAGACTGGTGCTTTCCTGTGCATCTTTACTACAAGAGGAGATAACACTTGGGGAGGTCTCCCCTTGAGCCGTATCTTCAAAGGGGCTTCAGTTGTTATTTTAGTCGGGGAGGCTGGTGCCCTCCCATGTAGCTTGACTACGATAGGGGCCAATGTTTGAGGAGGTTTTCCCTTAAGTTGCACCTTCATAGGAGCACTGGTCATCATTTATGCTTTAGTGTCGGCCTTCGCTTCGGCTTCGTCATCGGCATCGTTGGCTTCATCGTCTAGATGAATTGATTTGTACAAACCGGAGTCAGAGAAAAAGGCTTCAATCCCTCTGAAATGATCGACATCAATAAACTCCATCCTGACTATGTCATTGGTGGACACGTATTTCATGTATTGGTGGAGAGTAGATAGCACCACCATGTATTCATGTATCCCTGGCCGCCCCAACAGGATATTTTAGTTGACATCCGCGTCCACGATATAGCAAGTCATCTCTGTCTGGAGGTCGTCGATATGATATTTCAGCCGAATCTTACCTAGCGGTTCGCTCTTGCTAGCGTTGAAGCCGTTTATTGTAGTGTTGAATGCAGTTAGGCGATACATTGGGATCCCCAATATCAGGAGCAGAGTCTGGGGGATAATGCTAAGGAAAGACCCAGGGTCGATCTGGATCTGATCTACCTTGATGGCACTGACATACCCTGTGTAATACAACGGTCTGTTATGTCAGTTGCTCTTGAGTAACATATCTTATTGAATGAATGTGATGTTGGGGATGATTTCCCCCATACTATGGCAGTACGAAAATATTGTTCGATCTTTTTTAGGCTGATTGACCTGGCTGATGAAGGACTCAGCATCCTTCAGTGCTTCACATTGAGCCTCTTGAGTATCTTTAGATAGTCGGATAAGCTCGAATAGGGATAGACGAGCTGGAGTACTGGCGAGTTGCGCCAGTATGTCGAAGTTGTGGGGTTTAGTCAACCCTGCGGCTTTGTCTTTTCGTAGAGGCTTGTCAAAATAAACCTTCTCCTATTTCTATTTGTCGACTGCTGAAGGTTGAGATAAACCTTCCTCTTAGGCAGCCGTCGTGGTGACAGGCGGCGTCACTTCGACCGGAGCCTCCTCTTGCTGAGCATTCTACTATGAACATATTTGTACATGAAGGGCTTCTTCAGGGGCGAAAGTCACCATTCGGCAGGACTTGGTCTTCTTGCCTTTGGTTTTGGAGGTAGAATGTACCCACGGTTGAGTCAATTCCGGAGCTAGATCTGGGTGGACCCACAATATCTCTTCCCGGGATGTCGTAAGTGGTACTAATCCACTCACATTGTCATGAGTTGGTGGAAGGTTGTTAACTTCCATTGTCTCCATTAGGATGGGGATGACGCCATCTTGAGCTTCAGTTGGTGACAAGGTGTCAAACTGGAGTGACACCATGTTTGCCGAGACCGTCTTCTCTTCGTAATCAAGTGAGAGGACATTCGCATTGATCATGCGTTGTATGCAATTCTTCAAGATGTAGCAGTCTCGAGTCGGATGCCCTATGAACTGATGGTAGTGATAGTACCTCAGGTCGCCTACCATGTCAACCTCATCGGGACGCTTTGGATCAGGCAACTTGATTTTGTCTCTTTGCTTTAGCATCTCGAAGAGTTGTAGGGTATCTTCGTCACTGAAGGAGTAAACCTCCTTCAGTATTGGCGCGGGCGGTGGTTTCTGAGCGGGACCTTGTGTACCTTTTGAGGTATTGACAGTCAGTGCCTTCTTCCCCTTTGGTTCGCGCCCATTGTTTTTATTGACGGCACGTTTCCCTTTATCGTCGAACGCAGGGAAGCTAACCCCCAGAAGCCGAGCATCGCGTGCCTTCTTCTCGGCACTTTCGTACCGATGATTAGCGAACTCCAATCTGGAGGCTAGGCAGAGTCGAGCCAGAGCTTGATCGCAGGCGTCATATTCATGCTGCGTAAATCTATTGGGACAAGTTCTGTTGTACATGGGAGTAACCTTAAATATGCTTGCTGGAAGTGCTCGATGAAAGCTTGAATGATTTCTTTCTCTTTTTGGACCACTTCTATCAGGGACGACATTGTCATATCTTTTCCTCCATCGTAGAATCGGTTAAGGAACATATGCGTTAAGTCATCAAAGAAGGATATACAGTTGTCAAGGATACTGCAGTACCAGTCGTAGGCGACTCCCTTCAATGCCCCGACGAACAAACTTGTAAGCAAGGCATCTTCCTTTGGGAGATGTCCCATCACAGAGTGGAAGTAGTTCAGATATCGGTAGGGAGACTCATTCCCGTCAAATGGTGTCAATGTTTGTGATTTATATTTAGGGGGATAAACCACTTTATTCTATTCGGGAGGATAAGGTTGTCGAATCCCAAGCTTCTGGCATTCCTCTTGTTTATTTTGTGCTTCAAAGCGATTGTCCAAATCTTTTACCATCTCCACCAGTTTCTGCGTAGATTTAGGAGTAGGTATAGCAGGTAGAGTGTGAAGCTCGGCACCCGAAGGAGCTGATGTCCGAGGGACAGTATGATGATCTGTTCCCGAAGATACCCGTTGAGGGGGTATACTTGATTCTCCATTAGCCCCAGGATCAGGACTGGTAGATACATGTGCTCTTTGAGAAGTCAGAGTATTCAGAATCTCAAACACCATTTGGGTCAAGGATTACATGGTGGTGGAGAGGTTCTTGAGGCCATCTTCCAAGGTGTTCATGCGTCGTACGAGATCCAGAGCTGAAGCTTATATTTTTTTCTCCACCCCCTGCCATATAGACGGGCATTGTCACTGCCACTTTTCTAGCTTGAGGGTATTTTGGTCATTTTCAAATTTTGAAATTAATTTGGGATTTTTTTATTATTAATTATAATTAATGTGATTTTTAGGTGATTTTTAGTATAATGGTTTGGAGACCAGGTTTTTGTGATCATGTTTGCTTATTATAATTAATTGAGACCTTGCTTGTGATTAGGTCGAAGACCAGGTTTTCTTGAGGATATCTCCGACTCGTGGTACGATATGTTTTGGTGGAGGCGGGAAGCTTAGCCTGCGCTTCATCGGCCCTTTCGTTATCAGCGGAAGAGTCGGTGACGTGGCTTACAGGCTAGACTTGCCGCCTGCACTTGTGGGGGTCCACAACGTATTCCATGTATCACAGTTGAGACGGTACGTGGCTGACCCTAGCCATGTGCTCGATCATTTGGAGATAGAGGTTGGGCCTTCTCTCAGCTATCCAGAGCAGCCGGTGGAGATTCTGGATCGACGGGAGAAGGTTCTGAGGAACCAGGTGATACCCTTGGTACGCGTCGCATGGAGGCATCATTCTCCAGGAGAGTCTACCTGGGAGCGGGAGAATGAGATGCGCGAGCGGTACCCCTATCTTTTTGGACCTTGAGGTATACTTTCTATCCTTCTCATCAGTTGCTTTTCGCCTTTCAATTTCGAGGACGAAATTCTTTTAAGGAGGGTAGATTTGTCACTGCCACTTTTCTAGCTTGAGGGTATTTTGGTTATTTTCAAATTTTGGAATTAATTTGGGATTTTTTTATTATTAATTATAATTAATGTGATTTTTAGGTGATTTTTAGTATAATGGTTTGGTGCTAGTTTTAAATATTGTCTGGTGTTGACTAGGAGACTGCCCTATAGGCTAACCTAGGTCAGGACATCTTGGTTAGGTTAAGAAACCCTAGTATGACCTAAGTTAGTGAATTCAAGTCCATTAGAATTAGTTTGGGGTAGATTGGAATTAGATTGGTTAAGTTATGACTTGTGAAGTCATAAGTCATGATCATGACTTGAACCTTAGAAGGCTCAACCTAAGCTAGCCAAACCCTACCCTAACCCAACTTGGCCGGCCACTATGGATAACCTAGGGATTCCCCCAACTATAAAATCCCTCCTAGATTTTAGGGCTAGCCTCTTTTAGGGTTTATCCAAAGTTCTAAGGAAAGAGGTGAGTTCCATCTTCCAAAATTTATATAAAATTCATTTTAATTCCTTTCTTCCCCAAACCAATTTCATTAGGACCTAAAATCAATCCTCTTGCTGCTGGTATTGGTTGTTTGCAGGAAAACAACAATTTGTGAGATTTTGGGTGGCTTGAGAAATCTTTCCATTGGGTTTTTGTGAGGGCTTGTTCATCAATAGGTATAACTTCATATACTCCATTTAAATCCTATTTAAAATCATTTTAGGAAGGCCCTAGTCCTACCCTAACTGTAGGATAGGCAAACCCTAAGTTTTGGATCCATTACGTGTCCGTATCGGACACGTATCAGTCTTGAATATAGGGTGTTCGATGAAATGCACCTAAGAGATTATTTTGCTGTTTTAAAATTCTATTTGAAGAGGAATGTAGATCTAGGTTTGCGCTTTGATTTTTGTGAAGGGACCATGGTGGTTTTGTGTCTGTGTCGGGTGCAGTTCAGGTTGGACACTGCTGTGCACACTGGAATGAGCCCGGTTCATTCCCCTGCTGCACGAACCCGATTGCTCACTGGACACGGCACTAGAACACGTGATTTTCACTGGACACATTGGGGCAGTGTCTGACACGACACTCCCCAAGTGGCATGACCTATGGTGTCGTGTCGGACACGCACGAGCGTGTGCATTGGATTTTGACTGTTTCATTCCAGTGAGTTTTTAGGTTCTGACACGATGGATTCAGTCACGACACAGGACACTTCGACCCAAATCAGGGTGACACAAACCTAGGAGGACCCTAAGCGAACCACCCTGCAAAGGGACTCAACCCAATTCGTGTCGTGTCGTGCACACGACACGCGTGAACACAACACTGTGGACTGGGTTTCTGATGCACTGGTTGTGTTTGGTTTTTTGGTTATTTCGTGTTGGACACTTCGTGTCACACTGTGGCGGGACACGAACCACATGTATGACACGTGCACACTTTGTACTTCACTTACCAACCTATAATTGTTCATTTTAATTAACTTTTGTAAATGTTTCCTTCAATACCCAAGTTGGGACTGATACAAACATGTCAGTTATTTCCAGTTTTTTTGGTTAACTTTGTCAATGATGTTAACCTATATGAATGCAATTCTCTACATGTTTTACTTTCTAATTTTGTTAATCTATATGTGATCTATTAGATTGTTGAATTTTGGGTAAATTGGCATTGATTTGAGTTCAATATGGGATGGGGAAGTTTGAGCCAAAACTGAAGCTACATTCTCAGATTTTCTGAGAATGTATGGATAAATTTGAGTTTGGTTTTTGAAAAAACTGAGAACATGTTCTATTAACATAGGTTTATATGTCAACCTTGGTGTGCACTGTATTTGTATAACCTGAGAATGGGATATGCAGTACCTGAGTTCCAGTTTCCTATTTGTTTGAACTGTGAACATAATTGGTGTTCTTTCCATTATGCTTTGGCACTCACAGATTTCTGAACTGAGTACCCTCTCCATGTTTACATCCATGTTAACACACACATTGTTTACAAGGCACACACACACAGCCTGTTCACTCACCCTCACTCACTCATGCATACACACACTGCTCTCTCTTCACTGATTTCTATTTCCTGCACCCACAAACATCACACACACACTGTTGAATGTGTGCACTGTTTCCAGTTTTGTCCACTAGTTATGTGCACATTGCTTCATGGATGCCACAATGCACACACACACACTATTACCTAGTGTTCCCCCTCTCTTTCACTGTTTGTGTTTTCCTGCACATATACATAGTCACTGTTGCACACACACACACATATATACTATTTATTGCTCACTGCTTGGTAATTTCCAGATTTTCATTTTAACATAGACACCCTTGACCACACTACTTTCCATTTGTTCAGTCACACAAATTCATGTTCACACACACACAAACACCCTCTCTCTCATTCTCTCTATATTCCTAGTCTTTACATGTGTAGACTATATGTCTAGTATGTAGACATATATTATAAATGTATGTATCTATATATAGTGAAATGTAAAGGTAAGTATTTAGTATCTATATGAATATAGAATGTGTATGTATATATAATGTGTAGTGTGATGGATATGTAGATATATGGTAGGGTTAGACTTCAATATATATATATATATAGAGTGATAGGTTTTAGATATATATTTGACTTGTAGACTAGTATAGGCTAGATTGACCTAATTTAGACTTGGTTGACCTAGTTTGACTTCTAGGGTTGACCTGAGTTGACCAAGAGTTGACTTTGGCCCAGATTGACCTAGAATCATGTAGAATGCATAGTAGGACTCCATTTTACTATTTTGGACTTGTTGTGACTTATGATGTTCTTATTAGGAGCCAGACACCACTCCTCGGACGGTACTTTTTATATTGGACACTCAGATACAGGCGAGTACATTCTCTGATCATTTCATATCCTGCTTAGAATTATTTCCTGCAGTAGATTACTTTACTTGTACTGTCACGTTGGTCACACGGAATGGTACTATATGGATCCCTTCTTGAGATGTTATCCTTAGGAAGCATCGGGTACTACATGTTCTGTGCGTTTCACTTACATGGCATATCACTATGCTTCATTGGTTCTTTGATCACTTACGACATATACTCTTATGATCGTAGAGTCTTCCTGGAATCCTTATCCCATTTATGGGACTACTATGTATCACCTTCGGGGTCTACCACCCTTCGGGGGCTTATCACCTTCGGGGGGTCTACCACCCTTCGGGGGCTGTTACATAGCATCATATAACATAACCTGGCTGGATCCTTGTGTATTGATTGGGGGTACGGGAGAGTAGAATTGGACATGTGAATAATACACCCAGAATCATTCCTTAGTATCTTATTAGAATCATCCCAGGCCATTTACATGTTCATATTGTACTCTGACTCACTAGTCACTGCTAGTTCTCTATGTATAGTAGATATTTCTATTACAGTTCTCTCTCTGTTTACATATTGCACTTCTTTCAGTGCTTGTATCTTACTTTAGTGCATGATTATATCTTCTAACATGCTATAAACTGTTGAGATGTACTGTACTCGCTCCTGTCCTGACTGGACCTGTTGAAATATTACAGAGGACGAGGAGGAGGCCTGCCCGGACACTTTCTACGGGGCAGCTTTAGATGACACCTTTGAGCTGGACCCTCAGGAGGACCCAGCTCTAGCTGAGGTGATCACCCCGATTGCCTAGACTAGACTAGTTAGGCTTATCTTACTTTATGCAGTCTAGAGACATGTTTTAGTTAGACTTTATTTGGAGTTCAGAGTTGTATATATTCTTTCATCTGAGACCTTGTACTGTTGGATATTGCTGGGATTATCTTAGACTACTGCTATTTCATCTATTTATTTCCTTGAGTTCTATTTCATTTCGTGTTATCTCTTCCTTAGTTATGATTGAGTTTTACTGTTATGTCACCCCCATTCGGGGAGTATAAACTGTTTAGATATTTATTGTTAGATGTATGTTGACCTAGGACAGCGCTCTACCACCGACACTGCGACGTAGGCTGGGCGTTGTTACGTTCTCGTACCCTCACAGTGGGTGCGGGTCGTGACACGTTTTTAGTGGTGGCCCATGCAGGTCTAGACTAGAAGTGTAGTGGTACTCGAACTAGAGTATCACTGCAGCCTGCTATAGGATATAGGACATTAATTTTAAGATACTCAATCACTCTAGGAAAATTTCTTTTATTGCCATATAAATCCTTTGTCAGCTGATCCTTTGAATTATAATTGTCCGCCTTTGTTATTTCGCTTCTTTCTCAGAAATTGATACTCTTGTTTGTCTATCTTCAGGATGGTAGAGACTAGATCGTAGCGTGCCATTCATGAGGATGCTATAGAGGGGACTGCTACCTCTCAGCCAGCACGGCGAGGCCAGGGGACTGCAGCTCCAGCCACCTCAGCTCGTGTTGAGACCTCGGCAGCCGCATCAGGGGGTATGCATCCACCGACTGGGAGACAGGACCCGGTCATTCCAGAGGATCCCTTCCAGCCTCCACCGCCTCCAGGACATGTGGACGCAGCTCAGATGTTCGCATATTGCCAGCAGTTCATGGACCGACAGCAGGCTCGGCAGGACAGAGGCATGGAGTTGGCCGTCACGACAGCCGCAGCTCGACCAGTGGTGCAGCAGCCGAGGACACCGGAGATCGAGCAGTTTCAGAAGATGAACCCCAGAGACTTTCTGGGGACAGAGGGGATCCTATATGCCGATGAGTGGATCGAGCATATAGAGAAGATCTTCCGCTTGGCCAGGATTCCAGCAGACCTTCAGATCGAGGCCGCAGCTAGCCGGATGCGAGATCTTGCTCGCACCTGGTATCAGTCAGACCCCAGGGTGGGGGTACCAGGGCAGACTTGGGAGCAGTTCAGGGGCTTCTTCAAGAAGAAGTTCTTCCCAGATTCAGCAGTCAGAGCCTTAGAGTCGCAGTTTGAGAGCTTGGTCCAGGAGAGCCTCTCAGTAGAGGAGTTTGCTGGAGAGTTTGGTCGTCTCGACAGATTTGTAGAGGGTTTGAGCGAGACGGCGAAGGCCCAGAGGTTCCGGAAGGGTCTGGTCAAGGAGGTCAAGTCCTTGACCAAGGGCAGCAGAGATGCTACATTTGAGAAGATCTTGACGGGAGCCTTGCTAGCAGAGGATGATCTTGAGCTTAGGCTCAAGAGGGGGAGAGACCCAGTTGGAGGCAGCAGCAGCGGGGGCCAGGCCAAGAGGCCCCACTTTCAGCATCAGCAGCTGGGCAGTTTCAGCCGCAGCCGATCCAGCAGAGGCCAGTCCAGCAGAAGCAGCCAAGACAGTACCAGCAGGGCCAGAGACAGGTTACCACTTGTGGATACTGTAGGAGGTCTGGGCATATTGCCAGTGAGTGCAGGAAGAGGCTAGGCCTGTGCCTATTGTGTGGTTCAGCAGACCACCAGATGAGGGAGTGCCGTATAGCACGAGCAGGCCCGGGAGGAGGAGCCAGAGCTCCAGCAGGACAGCAGAGGGGACCAGCCCTGCCGACACAGCAGCAGAGGTTCGTCCAGCACCAGCAGCAGGCCAGGGGAGGCCAGCAGGGGCGAGCTTTCGCCATGGCAGCTGGGAATGCAGAGGTGATAGGAGAGCTGATTGCAGGTTCGATTCTTCTTGACTCCAGTCCAGCATTTGCCTTATTCGATTCCGGTGCTTCGTATAGCTTCATATCAGTATCTTTTGTGATTAGACACGGTATCGTAGCTGAATCGTTGCCTAGGACTTACAAGATCACGACCGGGGGTGGTATTATCCTCGTGAGTGATATTTGTAAGGGTTGGAGAGTAGTTTTGGGAGGCCGTGAGTTGGAGGTGAGCCTGCTCGTAATGCCATTGCCGAACTACGATATAGTACTAGGCATGGATTGGTTGAGCAGGCACCACACCAGCATTGATTGCAGAGGGGGTAGAGTTCTCTTCAGAGTGCCGGGGGAGCCAGAGTTCGAGTACTCCAGACGTCAGGCAGAGCAGAGCAGCGGAGTCTTTTGTGGAGTCTCGATCGAGGAGCAGACGATTCCACACCCCTTGATAGCAGATTATATGGATCTTTTCCTAGAGGAGTTGCCGGGACTGCCACCAGACAGGGACAAAGAGTTCTCGATAGACTTGGTTCCACGAGCGGAACCCAACTCTCAGCATGTCTATCGGGTGAACAACAGCGAGCTGGTGGAGCTGAAAAAGCAGGTGGATGAGCTACAGGACAATGGCTTCATCCACTCGAGTTCGTCGCCATGGGGTACACCAGTGTTGTTCGTGCCGAAGAAGGATGGGTCAGTACGCATGTGTATTGACTATAGGGCACTCAACAACCTCACAATCAAGAACAAATATCCACTGCCGCGGATCGACGATCTGTTTGACCAGTTGAGCGGAGCTCGAGTATTTTCCAAGATTGATCTGAGGTCGGGATATCACCAGGTGAAGATAAAGGGGGAGGATATTCCCAAGACCACTTTCAGGATGCGGTATGGACAGTTCGAGTTTTTGGTTATGCCGTTTGGACTAACCAATGTACCAGCAGTGTTTATGAACCTTATGAATAAGGTGTTCCACCAGTATCTGGATCAGTTTGTGGTGGTGTTTATTAACGACATATTGGTATATTCCAAGACTGAGGAAGAGCACGAGGAGCATTTGAGGATCATGCTGGAGACTCTCAGGAAAGAGCAGCTTTACGGAAAGCTCTCCAAGTGTGAGTTCTTCTTGGATCGGGTAGACTTCTTGGGGCATGTGGTAACTGGAGATGGTATCTCAGTTGACCCCAAGAAGATCGTAGCAGTTGAGGCATGGGCAGCGCCGACTTCAGTTGCAGAGATCAGGAGTTTCCTGGGGCTGGCAGGATACTATCGGAGATTCGTACAGGATTTCTTCCGGGTTGCAGAGCCGTTGACACGGCTGACCCGGAAGGATGCTGAGTATGTTTGGTCAGAGGAGTGTCAGGCAGCTTTTGATGAGTTGAAGAAGCGGCTGACGACAGCTCTGATTCTGACGTTGCCTTCAGGATCAGGTGGTTTTACTATTTATAGTGATGCTTCAAGGAAGGGGCTGGGTTGTGTGTTGCAGCAGCACGGAAAGGTGATTGCCTATGCTTCCAGGCAATTGCGTCCCCATGAGAAGAACTATCCTACCCACGACCTGGAGCTGGCAGCAGTGATATTTGCTCTGAAGTTGTGGAAGCATTATCTGTATGGTGAGAGGGTGGAGATCTTCACAGATCACAAGAGTTTAAAGTATGTGTTCACTCAGAAGGAGTTGAACATGAGGCAGCGCAGATGGTTGGAGTTGATGAAGGACTTCGACATTGCACTGCAGTATCATCCAGGGAAGGCCAACGTGGTTGCCGATGCCTTGAGCAGGTATCCGACAGCCATGTGTTTGACCATGGATTGGCATTTGCTTGCCGACTTGGAGAGCCTTAGGATTGAGGTGATCGTGCCCGGAGTGCAGATGCAGCTATGGGGGATGAAGATTCAGTCAGACTTGGTGGAGAGGATCAAGGCGGCCCAGTTCGAGGATGTGGCCCTGCAGTGTATCAGAGAGCAGATCAGTATAGGAGTGTGGGATGTTGAGTTTTTACTTGCAGAGGATGGTGCCCTGAGGCACGGTGCCAGGTTATGTGTGCCTAGCGGGGAGCTCAGAGAGCAGGTTATGCAGGAGGCCCACAGATCTCAGTACTCTATACACCCGGGTGCCAACAAGATGTACCGAGATCTGCGGGAGCATGTTTGGTGGTCAGGAATGAAGCGGGAGGTGTCCCACTTCGTAGCTAGGTGCTTGGTCTGTCAGCAGGTCAAGGCAGAGAGACAGAGGCCCGGTGGATTATTGCAGCCGCTGCCCATTCCCGAGTAGAAATGGGAGCATATCACTATGGACTTCGTATCGGGATTGCCACGTACTCCAGAAGGGAAAGACGCAATTTGGGTCATCGTTGATAGGTTGACCAAATCGGCCCACTTTTTGCCATTCAAGGTGGGTACGTCTACAGAGAGGCTGGAAGAGATGTATATGCGGCAGATAGTCAGGATCCACGGAGTTTCGGTCAGCATCGTCTCAGATCGGGATAGCCGTTTTACTTTCCATTTCTGGAGGAGTCTGCAGACCAGCTTGGGCACTCAGCTCAAGTTTAGTACTGCATACCACCCCCAGACGGACGGACAGTCAGAGCGGACTATTCAGACCCTTGAGGATATGCTACGGACGTGCGTCCTGGACTTTGGAGGTTCCTGGGAGGATCATCTTCATTTGGTAGAGTTTGCTCACAACAATAGTTTCCAGGCCAGCATTGAGATGTCACCTTTTGAGGCTCTGTACGGGCGTAGGTGCCGTACACCTTTATCTTGGGATGATGTTGGTGAGCGAGCTTTACTGGGGCCAGAGATGGTTATTGATGCGGCCAAAAAGGTGAAGCTCATCAGGGGCAGACTTCGCGTGGCACAGGACAGACATCGGTACTGGGCTGATAGCCACCGGAGGCCCTTGGAGTTTGAGGTACAGATTAGAGTAGGATTAGATTTAGGTTATTTGTTTGTATTTTTTTTGTGATCATGTTTGTTTATTATAATTAATTGAGACCTTGCTTGTGATTAGGTCGGAGACCAAGTTTTCTTGAGGATATCTCCGACTCGTGGAACGATACGTTTTGGTGGAGGCGGGAAGCTTAGCCTGCGCTTCATCGGCCCTTTCGTTATCAGCGGGAGAGTCGATGACGTGGCTTACAGGATAGACTTGCCGCCTGCACTTGTTGGGGTCCACAACGTATTCCATGTATCACAGTTGAGACGGTACGTGGCTAACCCTAGCCATGTGCTCGATCATTCAGAGATAGAGGTTGGGCCTTCTCTCAGCTATCCAGAGCAGCCGGTGGAGATTCTGGATCGACGGAAGAAGGTTCTGAGGAACCAGGTGATACCCTTGGTATGCGTCGCATGGAGGCATCATTCTCTAGGAGAGTCTACCTGGGAGCAGGAGGATGAGATGCGCGAGCGGTACCCCTATATTTTTGGACCTTGAGGTATACTTTCTATCCTTCTCATCAGTTGCTTTTCGCCTTTCAATTTCGAGGACGAAATTCTTTTAAGGAGGGTAGATTTGTCACTGCCACTTTTCTAGCTTGAGGGTATTTTGGTCATTTTCAAATTTTGGAATTAATTTGGGATTTTTTTATTATTAATTATAATTAATGTGATTTTTAGGTGATTTTTAGCATAATGGTTTGGTGCTAGTTTTAGATATTGTCTGGTGTTGACTAGGAGACTGCCCTATATGCTAACCTAGGTCAGGACATCTTAGTTAGGTTAAGAAACTCTAGTATGACCTAAGTTAGTGAATTCAAGTACATTAGAATTAGTTTGGGGTAGATTGGAATTAGATTGGTTAAGTTATGACTTGTGAAGTCATAAGTCATGATCATGACTTGAACCTTAGAAGGCTCAACCTAAGCTAGCCAAACCCTACCCTAACCCAACTTGGCCGGCCACTATGGATAACCTAGGGATTCCCCCAACTATAAAATCCCTCCTAGATTTTAGGGCTAGCCTCTTTTAGGGTTTATCCAAAGTTCTAAGGAAATAGGTGAGTTCCATTTTCCAAAATTCATATAAAATTCATTTTAATTCCTTTCTTCCCCAAACCAATTTCATTAGGACCTAAAATCAATTCTCTTGCTGCTGGTATTGGTTGTTTGCAGGGAAACAACAATTTGTGATATTTTGGGTGGCTTGAGGAATCTTTCCATTGGGTTTTTGTGAGGGCTTGTTCATCAATAGGTATAACTTCATATACTCTATTTAAATCCTGTTTAAAATCATTTTAGGAAGGCCCTAGCCCTACCCTAACTTTAGGATAGGCAAACCCTAAGTTTTGGATCCATTACGTGTCCGTATCGGACACGTATCAGTCTTGAATATAGGGTGTTCGATGAAATGCCCCTAAGAGATTATTTTACTATTTTAAAATTCTATTTGAAGAGGAATGTAGATCTAGGTTTGCTCTTTGATTTTTGTGAAGGGACCATGGTGGTTTTGTGTCTGTGTCGGGTGCAGTTCAGGTTGGACACTGTTGTGCACACTGGAATGAGCCCGGTTCATTCCCCTGCTGCACGAACCCGATTGCTCACTGGACACGGCACTAGAACACGTGATTTTTACTGGACACATTGGGGCAGTGTCTGACACGACACTCCCCAAGTGGCATGACCTATGGTGTCGTGTCGGACACGTACGAGCGTGTGTATTGGATTTTGACTGTTTCATTCCAGTGAGTTTTTAGGTTCTGACACGATGGATTCAGTCACGACACAGGACACTTCGACCCAAATCAGGGTGACACAAACCTAGGGGGACCCTAGGCGAACCACCCTGCAAAGGGACTCGACCCAAATCGTGTCGTGTCGTGCACACGACACGCGTGAACACAACACTGTGGACTGGGTTTCTGATGCACTGGTTGTGTTTGGTTTTTTGGTTATTTCGTGTTGGACACTTCGTGTCACACTGTGGCGGGACACGAACCACATGTATGATACGTGCACACTTTGTACTTCACTTACCAACCTATAATTGTTCATTTTAATTAACTTTTGTAAATGTTTCCTTCAATACCCAAGTTGGGACTGATACAAACATGTCAGTTATTTCCAGTTTTTTTTGGTTAACTTTGTCAATGATGTTAACCTATATGAATGCAATTCTCCACATGTTTTACTTCCTAATTTTGTTAATCTATATGTGATCTATTAGATTGTTGAATTTTGGGTGAATTGGCATTGATTTGAGTTCAATATGGGATGGGAAAGTTTGAGCCAAAACTGAAGCTACATTCTCAGATTTTCTGAGAATGTATGGATAAATTTGAGTTTGGTTTTTGAAAAAATTGAGAACATGTTCTATTAACATAGGTTTATATGTCAACCTTGGTGTGCACTGTATTTGCAAAACCTGAGAATGGGATATGCAGTACCTGAGTTCCAGTTTCCTATTTGTTTGAACTGTGAACTGAATTGGTGTTCTTCCCATTATGCTTTGGCACTCACAGATTTCTGAACTGAGTACCCTCTCCATGTTTACATCCATGTTAACACACACATTGTTTGCAAGGCACACACACACACACAGCCTGTTCACTCACCCTCACTCACTCATGCATAGACACACTGCTCTCTTTTCACTGATTTCTATTTTCTGCACCCACAAACATCACACACACACTGTTGAATGTGTGCACTATTTCCAGTTTTGCCCACTAGTTATGTGCACATTGCTTCATGGATGCCACAATGCACACACACACACACACACACACACACACACACACACACACACACACACACACACACACACTATAACCTAGTGTTCCTCCTCTCTTTCACTGTTTGTGTTTTCCTGCACATATATATAGTCACTGTTGCACACACACACACATATACACTGTTTATTGCTCACTGTTTGGTAATTTCCATATTTTCATTTTAACATAGATACCCTTCACCATACTACTTTCCATTTGTTCAGTCACACAAATTCATGTTCACACACACAAACACCCTCTCTCTCATTCTCTCTATATTCCTAGTCTTTACATGTGTAGACGATATGTCTAGTATGTAGACATATATTATAAATGTATGTATCTATATATAGTGAAATGTAAAGGTAAGTATTTAGTATCTATATGAATATAGAATGTGTATGTATATATAATGTGTAGTGTGATGGATATCTAGATATGTGGTAGGGTTAGACTTCAATATATATATATATATATATATATAGTGTTAGGTTTTAGATATATATTTGACTTGTAGACTAGTATAGGCTAGATTGACCTAATTTAGACTTGGTTGACCTAGTTTGACTTCTAGGGTTGACTAGAGTTGACCAAGAGTTGACTTTGGCCCAGATTGACCTAGAATCATGTAGAATGCATAGTAGGACTCCATTTTACTATTTTGGACTTGTTGTGACTTGTGCTGTTCTGATTAGGAGCCAGACACCACTCCTCGGACGGTACTTTTCATATTGGACACTCAGATACAGGCGAGTACATTCTCTGATCATTTCATATCCTGCTTAGAATTATTTCCTGCAGTAGATTACTTTACTTGTACTGTCACGTTGGTCACACGGATTGGTACTATATGGATCCCTTTTTGAGATGTTATCCTTAGGGAGCATCGGGTACTACATGTTCTGTGCGTTTCACTTACATGGCATATCACTATGCTTTATTGGTTCTTTGATCACTTACGACATATACTCTTATGATCGTAGAGTCTTCCTGGAATCCTGATCCCATTTATGGGACTACTATGTATCACCTTCGGGGTCTACCACCCTTCGGGGGCTGTTACATAGCATCATATAACATAACCTGGCTGGATCCTTGTGTATTGATTGGGGGTACGGGGGAGTAGAATTGGACATGTGAATAATACACCAGTAGTATCTTATCAGAATCATTCCTTAGTGTCTTATCAGAATCATCCCAGGCCATTTACATGTTCATATTGTACTCTGACTCACTAGTCACTGCTAGTTCTCTATGTATAGTAGATATTTCTATTACAGTTCTCTCTCTGTTTACATATTGCACTTCTTTCAGTACTTGTATCTTACTTTAGTGCATGATTATATCTTCTAACATGCTATAAACTGTTGAGATGTACTGTACTCGCTCCTGTCCTGACTGGACCTGTTGAAATATTACAGAGGACGAGGAGGAGGCCTGCCCGGACACTTTCTACGGGGCAGCTTTAGATGACACCTTTGAGCTGGACCCTCAGGAGGACCCAGCTCTAGCTGAGGTGATCACCCCGATTGCCTAGACTAGACTAGTTAGGCTTATCTTACTTTATGCAGTCTAGAGACATGTTTTAGTTAGACTTTATTTGGAGTTCAGAGTTGTATATATTCTTTCATCTGAGACCTTGTACTGTTGGATATTGCTGGGATTATCTTAGACTACTGCTATTTCATCTATTTATTTCCTTGAGTTCTATTTCATTTCGTGCTATCTCTTTCTTAGTTGTGATTGAGTTTTACTGTTATGTCACCCCCATTCGGGGAGTATAAACTGTTTAGATATTTATTGTTAGATATATGTTGACCTAGGACAGCGCTCTACCGCTGATACTGCGGCGTAGGCTGGGCGTTGTTACGTTCTCGTCCCCTCACAGTGGGTGCGGGTCGTGACAGGCATGACATGGGTAGAAGTGGATGGATCGATCGATGTTTCACTTTAGCCTCTCTTTCTTATGGGATGGTTGGCCTAAGAGATTCTACTTCTGACATCTCGTAATGACTACCCCCAACTATATCAGTATCAGTTCCTTGGTGGATGTCGTCATCTTCGAATGAGGGGTTGTCATGGAAAGTCGGGGTCTGATCACCCCCAACTTGCATTGCTGCTAAAGTCTGCCTTCTCAACAGAGTATTCTGGAATACCCCGGTTGGCAAGACTACTGCTTTGCTTTTCTTCGATCGGCTTTTCGACGGACCAGCCGAGGTCGAAGAGTTGGTGGTGTTTGTTTTTCTTCCAGAGGCACGGGAGTTGGAAACGACATGGCACGAGATGGTCGGGGGTTCTGTCTCGTCTTTGATTGGCACTCTTTTTTTAAAGCGCTTTGGTGGTGCAGCTGGTTGAAGTTGATGGAATACAGACCGCCTTGGTGGTGCAGCCGTTATTTTACAACAACAACAATTGATGGTGTCCATGGCACAAGTATGCCCCACGGGGCGGGGCACATCGTGCACGAAGGTCATCTCTTCCGATCTACGTCTGTGAGTGATCACATTGCGTATATCACGTGAGGAGAGTTTCACATTCGCATCCGTTTCGGGTGCATGACAGTGCCAAGCGTCGAGGTGGTTATGTGAATATTGTGCCCCCTGATCTAGTTCTAACGCATGAAATGCGCCCAGATCATTGGTGGGAGAACAACATGTATTACGACTTGAACCCACTTTATGCGCGCAGCCAACATGGGCGCATGGGTTCGAAGCCACAATATTTGCCCCATCTTGCTTGGTTCCATGCACAGGGGATACGCCCAAGTGGGAAGGGGACTTTTAGCGTGCATTTCTGTTTCACTGCTGGTATAGCACGTCTAAGGCGCATGGCCCGTGCTGCCTTGGACTTCTTCGTACTAGTCCGTAGAGGCGTATAGTACTCAGAATCTAATTCTTCCTCACCATGACAGCGAGTGATTCGGTCAAAGACAGATATTTTCTCCTACACATCTGAGCTCATATATAAATACCACTTTTATAAAATGAGGATAATTTTGAACGTTTGTAAAATTGATCATATTAGTTACTAAATAATGGATTTAAATCATGTTAATGATAAATTGGTGAATTTTTTATTATTTTAATATTGTTTAATTTAATGTATTGTGACTTTGGTCTTTTGTTAGTGAAACCTTAGAACTACTTAGCCTAGAGACTAACCACGACCATGGAGACCTAGCTAGCATAATTGGATTAGTAATTAGGCTCTACTCTAGCTAAGAATGACTTAGAATTGATTTGGAGATTTTAATTAAGGTGTTAGTTTGGGCCTTTAGTAGAGGGGCTTGATTTGATGACTTAGAAAGGCCTTTAGGCTAATGTGACTTGACCCAAACCCTAGCCCAACCATGTGACCAGCCAAGAGCAGCCTCCTCTCCCTATATAACACATCATTGGCCTCCTTCTTCTCCCCTTTCATTGAAACCCTAACCCTAATTTGTGTTCTTTCCCAAATTTGCCTCTATTCCTCAAATCAACTCCAAATTTATCCAAAACAATTGCAAACTCTTCCTCTTGAAGAGAGGAGACCTCTATTGTCTAGCTAGGAAGGATTTGGAGCAATGTGTCCATTGGAGCTTGGTGGGAGATCTATTAGAGAAGTTTTAATTGGAATTCCAACTCCCAATTAGTAAGAGCCTCTAAACCTTTTTAATTTCTGTTTTCTTTCCATAGATGCATTCATTTAGGGTCCCCCTATCATTAGGTAGAGTTTGGTTTGAATTCGAATCTATTTAGGGTGTGTATCGCACGAATATCGGATACGTGTCTCAAGTGTTCGACGAAATGCCCCATAGGATGTTTTGTTCTCCAATTTCTGAAATAATTATATATTTGTGAAGCTAATATACTATGGATTACATTTGTACTTGACTAAGTTGATTTCGAGGTATTTTGATGGTTGTTTTTGGACACCGGGACACACGGCCAAGGTTTCAGCCTGAACAGTGGCTCTCCTGCTACTGGGGACCTTGTTCTCTCTCGACACACCTCGTTTTCACTACCTAGCAACTGAATTAGTTTAGGCTAGTGACTGACAGAGGGTCTTGGGCTTGGGGCTTCGAACCAAGGCCATTTCAACCCATGGCATGTACTGCAAGTTCCTGTGCAGTCGAGCCCTATTGCCTGTGTTGTGTCACATTGTATTACCTTTTATTGCATTTGCATACACTTGCACACAAATTTGGTCCTACACTTTGATTCATCACTGTCAGCATTGCTAAGTCCCCTCCATTGCATGATTCTGTCCCTAATCTAATAATCTATCCATAGGTTAAGTATCCCCTCAGGTTCAGTCCAAGTTTGAGGCACAAATCCATTGCATATATCCTAACACCACTGTCCTGATACATAAATAATATCCTTCACTCACATCTGAGCCTTGCATCCCTGCATTCCCTTCATCCTTCACTTGCACTCATTTTCTGCATTCACCCGTGTTAGGCCACTGAACATATTGCACTCTACTGTATTAAATAGATGTCTGTATTATCCTCAAATTGCTGTTATCCTTGTTCTGTTTTCTGCTCAGATAGGGACATACCAGTAAAAGGAGCATTTGTTCTGTCCAGTTTAGTGTTGCCTACAATCATTAATGATTTGTCCATGCTAATTTCATCTACAATCCATCCTTAAACTAAACACCATGTCCTGCAACTTGGTATGGTTCTGTCATTAAGTTCATACATATGTTTTGCCCCTAACAGATTATATGTCCTGCACCCCTTGGTCCACTACACATGTTTAGCATCTGACCTTTATGCATGTATCCTAATCTCCTTGCTATCTAACTGATACTCTTAGAGTATTAGTCAGTTTGCATTCATTGCAGACATTCACTACACTTGGGTAGCCTTTGTGTTACATATCAAGAGCAGTCACCTGGTTTGATGTTCAGTATTACACTAAGCATTATGTTCATCTCTACCAAATTAATCAACCATCATGTTAGGCCTAACATCATTGTTCAGACCAAAACCCCATCTTAGGTTCACTTCCTTGGTTCAGTTGTTGGGAAGTCTTGAGGCTCGGGTATGAGACCGTAGCCTAATGTACTACCCGTATTCATCATTGCATCTGTCCTTCTAACCATGTTTCCTTCAGAGCAGACCCCTGTTCTAGATGTGTGCAGTCCTACATTGTTGCTGTCCCCATTCTCCTATAGGTTCAGTTATGGATCCAGTTGGTTTTGCTTCTTGGTATCAGTTTAGAGATCAACCTATAGTACCATATATGTATCCTAGACTGATACTCTTGAGTGTCAAGCTTTGTATAACTCATTAGCATCCCTATTGCCTTGACATAAATCCCCATTCAATTTGGTTCAGTCCCTTACCTTGCATCAATCAAATGATACTCTAGGTTTGAGTATCAGACCTCCTATACCTTGGTATATTTGATATCAAGAATAACCCTAAGTACATTTAGTCAAATATCCATCTATATCAGCTGAGCTCATATCATATAGCTCAGTCCTTGTGATGTAGTCCCCTACTCTATGGAGTTCAGTTCCATGTTCAGATTGATTTGGATTTGTAGATATGGTGTAGTGTGAGTGTTAGTCCCATGAGAGTTAAGTTCAGACCCTACACTGCCTACTTGTAATCCCTACAATTGATACTCAACCTGGGATTCATTGCATCAGACAAATTGCATACAACTTGTGTCCTGTCCATTTAATGATCCAGTTCATTACATTCCTATTGATCAATCTCAAATGCCCACATCCTCATGTCCAGATTTGAGTATTCATTCCTAAATCTTGTTGTATTATTATGTCCCTTTTAACAATTGTGTCTCATGCATCCTTAAGTAATTGTCCAATTGGGTGTTCAAGCCTCCATTGGGTTTTATAGTCCATGCATATATGCATTGTTCAGACCCTTTGAACCTTTATTTTTCCCAGCATTCACATTATCTAACATATCCTGTCCCGACTCATGATAAGTATTTATCCATTTGGTTAGGTAATCACACTTTGTATGTATAGCTTACCTAATGATCAGTCCACATCAATTAGAGGTCCACCCTTGCATTGTATTAGTTGGTATTTGAGCAATAGCTCAATTCCCTATCTAATTCCAGTATGGGATATTGGTTGCTATCCTATTTGGCTTTAGTCCATTCCCCAACTGTAGTGCAGTCGTACATGACTTATTCTGTCCTAATTTCCTGAGAAGACCATTTATTAGTCCTGCTCCTAAATTCATGCAATGCACCTGGACACATTCCCATTAGCCCTGCACAGGTTAGAGCCTAACCCTGCCCTTATTTGCATTTACTGCACATTAGAGGCCCTGAATTCTTGATCACTACATGTCCATTTTATCAACCAGTTGCCATCTCATGTGTGCATTAGAATACCTGGTGTGTGAGTGCTAAATTGGTAGTGTTTTAGAGTTTCTAGTGTTGCTAGTAAGGTTAGTAAGCTAAGTTAGAGAAGAAGGATTAAAGACTTAGTTAGTTCAGTGGGTGTTGGTCCAGTGAGGGTTAGGGATTTAGTGAGATATAATGTAGGGTTGAGGTGAGAGTCTATGTTGGTATATATATATATATATATATATATATATATATATATATATATATATATATATATATATATATATATATATATATATATAATTTTTATTTTTATTTTTTTGAGGAAGGATAGGCATCCCCGTACTTTTTGCATTCCCAAGCATCCCTCCTATTTACACCGTTGGATGGTGCTTTAAGTCATCTAATCTTAACCGTTGATTTACCAATGGTTAAGATTAGATGACTTAAAGCACATCTAACGGATGTGAACATGGGGATGCAAAAAGTGCGGGGATGCCTATTATATATATATATATATATATATATATATATATATATATATATATATATATATATATATATATATATATATATATATATGTGTGTGTGTGTGTGTGAGTGTAAAAAGATATAGATTATGTGGGTTGTTATGTTTTGGGTTTGAAAGTTCAATAATCTGAGATGTGAACATATGGGTTGCAGTCTACTTGTGAGGATTTCTGAGGTTATGTGGGTTACATGATATATTATATATATATATATATATATATATATATATATATATATATATATATATATATATATATATATATATATATGGTATGTAATGGATTAAAGTATATGGTTAAGAGGTATCTTGGGGTATGCAGGAACATGAGAGATGGATGTTAGGGTAGGCTAAACATTGGATGTACATATTGTATGTATGTGGTACATAGAATATGATATGGTTATTGTGCTATACTATGTTTGTATCTATATATATATTTCAGTTGGATATACAACGTGATATATGATATTTGAGGTATATATGTGGTCTGCTTTAAAAGTTCACATATAGAGCATATATGTATATGAATATGGATGAAGGTATATATATATATATATATATATATATATATATATATATATATATATATATATATATATATATATATATATATATATATATATATATATATATATATATATATATATATATATATACCTTCATCCATATTCATATACATATATGCTCTATATATATATATATATATATATATATATATATATATATATATATAAAATATATATATATATATATATATATATATATATATATATATATATATATATATATATATATATATATATATATATATATATATATATATATATAGAGCATATATGTATATGAATATGGATGAAGGTATATATATATAAAATATATATATATATATATATATATATATATATATATATATATATATATATATATATATATATATATATATATATATATATATATAAGAAAATCTTCCATTTTATTCCATAAGCCTGAAAGAGCCGAAGCTATACAAGTATACCATAAGGCACAAAATGTCGAAGCCTATACACGTATACTAAACAAAAGAAGGGGAGGAAAGGAATCCAAAAACGACTAGGCCGGGGAAAAGAGGGAGTTCCAGAATGCCGACTGGCCGTGCTTGCAGAGGGGTTTCCTCTTACTACACTACCTGATGTTCTCTGTAATCAGTTGGTCAGCAGAGAACTGATGACCTTCGTATCTCGCTTTATTGTGATTCTTCCATAGCACCCACGTAGCAGCGGCCGCTGCTATTTGATGGCCATGGGATGCCGAGCCCCAATTCCCGATACGTTCTTCATAGCTCTCGCCTCTAAGCGCCATCCGACAGCGCTTGGATAGAAGGCTCCAAACCTTAACCGAAATGTCTTCCCAGCAGAAGATGTGGTCCACCGTCTCCAATTGACGATCGTTGCAACCTGTACAAGCGAAAGCAAGGCTGTAGCCACTAGTGCTGAGGGTGTCGTCGGTAGGAAGGATTTTGTGCATGGCTCTCCAAATGATGAAGGACCACTTCATGGGTATACATGTCTGCCAGAACTGAATGATGCTAGGGGAAGGGGTCACCGCACCTCTGACCATCCTTCTGGCCGATCTGACCGAGAAGAAGCCCGATGCGTCTTCCTGCCACCGGAACTCGTCAGCGTGGGTCCCGATCGTCACTCCGCCATTACGGATGAGCTCAACCGCCTCGGGAATGGCCCAATCCCGCACCTTGATCCAGTTCCAGTCGTTGACTATGGTGTCCTACATGTCCTTGATCTTACAGTACCTGTGAGCTTCTGAGCGGTTTAGCAGTAAGGTGTCTCCAACCCATCTATCGAGGAATGTTGATGATTCACCATCGTCCACCAGGAGACGCATCACCGGTTCGGCTAGAGAATGCCCGATCAGCATACGGTACCATGTTATAGAGGACCTGCTGTTAGAAATGGCCTTCGACGGATGGATATGCTTGAAGTATCTGGCCTTCATGAATCTAGTCCATAAATTTCGATCGGTACGGATTTTCCACCACAGTTTCATCGAGAAGGCTTTAATGATATGGGAGAGTTTGGTGAATCCCAGGCCCCCCTCTCCGGTCGACCGCGCCATGGTATCCCAGCTAGCCCAATGGTGTTTGTTTGCGCCTTCACTGTGACCCCAGAAGAAGTTACTAAGATGCTCTCGATCGAATTAAGGACTTTCTTGGGGGAAACACGCAGCAAGGGTCTAGATGGGAATGGATGATAGGACATGCTTGATAAGTATCATCTTGCCGCCCGGGGATAGCATATCGTTATGCCATCCTTCAAGTTTTTTCCTGATGCATTTGATCAGATCCTCGAAGATACCTGTATTGGATTTTTCGTACAAGAGGGGGCATCCGAGATAGTGGAATGGCGGGTATTTGATGGAGAAGGAGGTGGTATTGGCGAGGATGGTCGCTTGCTCTCTCTTAATCTTATGATGGGCGTAGATGACACTTTTATCCTGGTTGACCTTCTGGCTGGAGCACCTGGCATACCTCTGGAGAGTATTGTGGACCGCCTCTACCGACCCGACTTTCTCGGACAAGAAAATGAGGATGTCGTCTGCAAAGGCGAGGTGGATGATGATTGGGCAGCCGCTGGTAATATGATAGTGGTGGAAGTTGGTAGTGTAAATCATTTTGTTGAGGTTCCTGCTCAGGGCGTCCGCAGTGATGATGAAGATGGTGGATGACAGAGGGTCGCCTTGCCGAACCCCACGGCTTGATTTGAAGTAGCCGTCAACCTGCCCGTTGATCACAGTGGAAAACCAGGAGTTGCTGATCGATCTCCACACTATGTTGGTCTAGGTTTTGGAGAATCTGAATGCTCTGAAGACCCAGATCATGAATTGCCAATCCAGTCTGTCATAAGCTTTTTCTATGTCTAATTTGATAGCAATATTGCTCCCTCTCGTCGGGAACTTCATACAGGTGATTAATTCTTGAGCAAGCATGATGTTATCCTGGATGTTCCTGCCGCGAACGAACCCGCTCTGCTCTTCTGAGATGATCTTAGGAAGGAGACCAGACATACGAGAGGCGACGATTTTAGATATGATCTTGTTGGTGAAGGTGCAAAGACTTATGGGACAGAAATCGTAAAATGTCTCTGGGTTGTCTTTTTTCGGAATGAGGATCAGATTGGTGCTCGAGATAGATCTTGGGTACCTCGTTCCTTGGAAGAAGGCAATGACCGCTGCGTGGATGTCGGCCTTAATGATGTCCCAGCAGGATCAAAAATAACCTCAAAAAACCCATCCGATCTTGGAGCACTGTGTTGGTCGAGAGCCCAGACGGCTTCCTGCACCTCTAGCTCGGTCGGGGGGAGCTCGAGATGGATGTTGTCGCCCTCGGTTATGAGGTGGGGAATTCCCTCCAGGAAGGTCCGGTCCTTGGTAATCGTCTCCTTGGTGAACAGGTAGGAGTAGTACTCCGCCGTCGCCACTTAAATGCTCTTATAATCTTTGATGGTGTTCCCATTGTTGTCAATAATTTGTTGTAGAGTGAGCTTCTGCCTGCGATCGTTGACGCAGGCATAAAAGTAGCTAGAGTTCTTATCGCCCTCGCTGTCCCATTTGAGCCTAGCTTTTTGCTTCCAGAAGTCGGTCTCCACTTTCAACCAGAATTTGATATATATATATATATATATATATATATATATGACGTCAATGGGGAGCCGCAACTGCTCTGCTCCTTGGGGAGCACCCGGCGGGTGGGGACCCCTGTGGTGGCCGGCCCCCTGGTGGCCGCCGCCATGGTGGGCCGCCCCATGGCCGCACGCGCCGAGCTCCGTCGGCCTGCTCCCCCTCCCTTCGTCGCCCAGGCAGCCTCCCTCCGTCTGCCTCGCTTGTTGCCCGCAGTGCCGCCGCCTCCGCCCTCCGCGATGCCGGACACGACGTCCCCGGCGTCCCCGTCGTAGGCGACGCCGCAGCCCCGCTCCAGCAGCTGTCGCCGAGCATCCTCCGGCCAGTGGCGTGGCCCAGATGGGGCCGTGTGGGACCTTGTTTGGAGCTCCCCTTCCCCCCCTCCTCGGCCGTCGTCGCTCGCCCCTGGCCTGAGGCCCTACCGCCCCCTCCGGTCCCTTCCTCCCTCCTCGGTCCGGCCCCCTCCCTTCCGAGGCGGCGCCACGCCCCCTCTCCCCCCTCCGCCGCCCCTCCAGCTGAGGTCGTCTTCTTCTCCCTGACGTGGCCCTCGCCGGCAGTATCCTCCCCGCATCTTCCGGCGTGCGGCGGCCTCCCTGAGTCTCTATCCCCCCTCCCCCGCCGCCCTCGGGTCCCTTTCCCACCTTCCTGGTCTCCCCTTCCGACGAGACTGGACTCCCCCATCCTCCGGTCGGCGGTGCTCTTCCCCGTGCGGCGAGCGTTGGCCCCCATCTTGGACGCTCGTGGCCCCGCGGCCCCCTGCGGAGCGCTCCCCCCACCCTTCTCGTTGTCGGTTGGCCTTGCGTCGCCGTCCCCGTCGCTCCCTCCCCTGGCCGCTTCCCAGCCTCCCTTCGGGCTACGGCGATCGCTTTGGCTCATGCTCGAGAGCCCCCTCCTTGCCGTTGAGCGGCCCCCGCTGGCCGAGCACCCCCTTGTCTCCCCCCAGGCGTGCGCGTGCTCCGCCGGCTCCCCTCCCATCCTATCCCTCCTCCCCTCCCCTTCGACGGCCATCCACCGCGCTGCCTCTCCCCCTCCAGTAGCCGAGATTCACCCCCCCCTCTTTCCCCCTGGCGGCGCCCCCACTCCTCCGTCCTCCGTCGATGGTACCTTCCTCGGTCGGCGGACCCCTCCCCTACCCGGCCCCCTCTCGGGCTCCCGTGCCCCCGCCGAAGTCCCCCGGCTCCGGGCGGCTTGTCCTACCCTCCTCGGCTGGCCGCCTCGGGCAGAGTGCCGCCTCGGTCCGCGCTCTCTCGGGCAGACTGCCGCCTCGGTCCGCACGACGCTTCGGTTCGCACGCCAGCTTTGGGTAGACCTCCCCCCTACGCGCCTCGCGCAGAACCCCATGCGTGTTGGGTGGCGCGCCAAACCAAACCTCCATTTCCCTTACGGGCTGGACTCGACTGCCCCAATGGGCAGAACCCGTACCACAGTCTCAAAATTTTGAAATTTCTTCTTGAAATTTCAAAATTTTGGTTTTGGTTTTTAATTTCGTAGTTTCTGTTAGTTGGATTATCTTTCTGTTCTAACTCCCACCTGCTCTAGCAGGGCCCTTTTTGTGTTTCTCGACCCTGGACCTGCTTGTAATGCTCTTTTAGAGCCACCCTTTATTTCAATAAATTGCTTTTAAAATATATATATATATATATATATATATATATATATATATATATATATATATATATTGGAGGTATATATATTTTATTTTTATTTTTATTTTTTTGAGCTAGTATATATACATGTGCCTATGGTTAGGTTTTGAGCTAGTTTATCTTATGAGTTAACTTTAGATATTGACTCACTAGGCCTATATGAGTGTGTTGACTAGAGTTGACCAAACCCTAAACAGTTGACCAAGTTAGCTTAGATGTTGACCTAGTTTGACTAGAAGGTTGACCAAGATTTGACTGACCTAGATTGACCTAGAATTATGTAGATTGCATTATATATTTCAATTACTATAATTTGAACTCTTTATAACCTGTATTGCTCTAATAGGACTCTGTGACTCTAGTTTGGACATCTCTACATATCAGTTGTTCAGGTTATCAGGCGAGTACATTCTCTAATCATTTTTATTCATGATAGTATCTATATTGCCTACTTTAGACTATTTTACTTGATGCTGTCACGTTGGTAACACGGATTGGTACTATATGGATCTTTTCATGAGATGTTATTCCCCAGCGGGTGCATCGGGTATTTCATTTTCATGTACTTTATCATGTGCATCATGTACTCCTTGTACTCGAATCTCTTTATGTACACTCATGTGCTCTCATGTAATCTTATGTTCACATGTGATTCATGTATAACTACTATCATGGACGTAACGTAACATGACCAGATCCTTGTGTATTGATTGGGGTAGGGGTGAGTAGAAGTGGTTATGTGGTTAATTCCTAATTAGTGTAATCATGTATATGTCTGTTATACCTTCACGTATATTAGAGTTATCTTAGAATAATCATATGCAAATCTAACCCGATTACATAACCATCTTGTGCTCTAAATCACTTATATTTACTTACAATTCTTATTTTCTATACAACTTTCATGTACTCAGATTTGTCTATTTTAATTGTTCATGTACATCCCTCTCTACGGAGTTTCATGTATTACATGTTCTTCATGTACATCTCTTTTTTTATGTATTTTATTTTACTGCTTGTTCTATATTTCCTGCCATGTTTTGGATCTGTTTTGGGGATATGTGCTCGTTCCTGTCCTGATTGGACCCGTTGACAAAATATTACAGATAACTTGGAGGACCCTTGGCACTACCTTTTATGGAGCTGGCGTAGACGACACTTGCGACCTTGACCCTCAAGAGGATCCAGTTGCACTGAGGAGACTACCATAGTTCATTGGCTAGATTGCTAGGCTTTGTCTTTCTTATTTGTGTTGTCTTTGAGTTTGTATTATAAAGATATTATGTACTGATGTTGATAACACTTAGACCTATTTTATTTCTGGTTGTATCTCATTATGTGGATTTCATATCTATCTTATCGAGCTGTTTATCTACCTCTAGCTTTTGTGATTGAGTTGTATCTTCTGATATGTCCTCCGATTGGAGAGTATATTCTGTACAAGTATATTTATATTATGTTTAGTTGTGGTTGTGACCTAGAACAGTGTTCTACCGTCGACACTGCGGCATAGGCTGGACGTATCCACGTACTCGTTTTCCTAAACCGGGTGCGGGTCGTGACATCATGTGCGGGAGGCTGGCTGTGTTCTTGTTTCGTCGGTGCATCTTCTTTAACTGGAAAGAAGAAGGTTAGGACCTGCAGTCAATGTTGCGCTTCCCTGGCAGATGTGATGCACAAGTGGCAGCATCTTGTTCCTGAGAACGTCAAAAGGAAGGGAGGACTGCAACGGCGCAGCCCCTTCAGTGGTGGTGCTCGGCGCATCAGCTTTGCGCACCCAGACTTGGCGGGTCTTCTTCGACTTTGGCAGTCGCTTCGAAGTACTCGTACTGCCTTTAGATATGAACTCCTCGTACGCCTGTTGATTAAGGCATACCAAAAGCGTCTTATGGGAGGAGCCGAGCTTGTTGTCGTCAGACTACGACACGACCTTTTCGTTGGAGGAGAAAGTGGTCTCCAGCAGAGTCGACAGCTTGTTTACCATTAAACCAGTTATGGAATAAACTTTGTTTTAATTACAAACAGAACAGAGTACAATATAGGATTTCAATGTAATCCTAGGAGTATATTTTTGTTTTTATTTGGGTTGAATAACTATTTTTGCTTGTTTAAGCTGTTTTGTAGCTAGAATCTTGAAAAACTCAAAACATGAAAGTTGTAGATCTTTGTCTTTGCTTCAAGAATCTTCTTGTTTTACTTTAATTGGAGTTTATATGCAACTGATAACTTCGATTACAGTTTTTATCTTCTTTCCATATTTTCTATATTTGACCTAAAATGCGATGACCCAACTTGATAAATTGTCAATTTTGAACTTGACTTAAATAGGCCAACATGATCTCCTCTTGATGATCTTGTATAATTAAAGAATAATCTACACCCTATGTACACTTGACACTAGCACACGTACTCATTTTTATTCCTTCTCACATGCCATGACATGTCTTTTCTTTCGATTCTTTCTTATATGCTATGATATGTATTGTCATGCCTTCCTGAATCTATTGTACTTTACAGTCTATGTCATGCTAATTTCTTTGTTGTGGTCCGTCGTGGCACACTCTTAACATACCTTCTTTGCTTACTAGATAGTGATTCATCATGGTGCACTCTTGTATGTCTTTTTTTGCTTACTAGATAGTGACCCGTTGTGGTGCACTCTTATACATGTCTTTCCTTGCTTACATGATAGTGGCTCGTCGAGGCACACTCTTGACCAGTACTCTTGACATGACAAGTGAATCTAATATGACATATGAAATCTAGAATGCTGTTACGACAGCCAATCCTGACTCATTAAGTATAACTCTTGTCTTGACACCGTGGTTTATTTTTTTGATTGTGATTGTACAAGCTACTTGTCTCGTCTTACATCATGTCTAGGACATGGATTTCTGATTATCATGGTCAGGGATTCATAATGAATCTGACTAGGTTAAACGACTAGATTGATCAAGTAGTTCATATAGAAAGATTTTCCAGTTACAGGCGATCCCGTTATTCCGGCTACACCAGTAGATTTGTAGCCTGCCGTCGAGTAGGATGCATTTCCAGCACACTATCATGTGTTGCACTTCTTGAAATCATAAGTACTAAAGTCACATAATAATTTGTTGAAATCTCTTGTAACCTCGCCTGGATAACTTGGATAGTCTGTAGGGCTTGTGACTACGAGAATATCTCAACTGCATCTTGTTAGTAACTAGGCTTGTAATAACCCTAATTAGCTAATGTATAAAGTCGTACTCATTGCTTGGTCGTGATTGTTGTATCTAGTCCAGTCTAGTCTAGTTTTGTCTAGACAGTGTCCGTAATTGTTTAATTCAGTATATTATTGTTTGTACTTTACTTTTGTCGATAAATGATTAGAAACTAAGTTCTGTTCAAGTGAAGGGTTACAACCCTGGTCCTTGTTTGGTTTACGGATTGTAACTTGGGTTCCGGAATAGTTCCTAAGTTATCTTATCATTTGTCGTTCTATATAGTTCTCATATGCTCTCATGCCCTTGTTATCTAACATGCCAACATGTCCCAGTTACCCTACATGTTTACATAGCCCGGTTACCTTACATGCTCACATGTCCCAGTTGTCTCCCATGCTTACATGTTCAGATATCTCATATGCACACATGTCCAGTTTGTCTTATGCATTCACATGCTTCCATTTACCTTACATGTCCACACTTTATATTATGTCACACGTTAATTACTTTATGCTCCATGTTGCTTTACTTATTGTCTTTCCATTCTCGGGATAAGTGCATTGGTAGTACAGGAGTCTCGATCAGCATTTGCTTATTTCTGTCTATAACCGTTGCTATGTTAGTTATTGTTGGTTTTAGTTTATAGTTTGGCTTCCTTTGTGGTACTTGATATTGGGGGTCTGACCCCACTGGTTTTGTTTAGCTAGATTGATAGAGGAGTACGAAGGATCTTCCGTACCATCTACTCGATGGTGACTACCCGAAGCACCAGAGTACCTTAGTGGGTATTCTATTTCATTCTCCCACTAGTTATGTACATTATTCTTTTGTGGCGTTTAGCCTCCAAGTACGTGTTTAGCTCGTATTTTAGATCTTGATATTTAGCCTACGGGCCTAAACATGATTTGCGTATTCTAGACTACAGCTAGAGCTTATCATGTATGACTATTACTCTTGCTAGTTTTTCACTTTGTATTACTAGATTCATGATCATCCATGTATATATAGTTTAGGACATTTTACTATTTTATGTTTGATAATCATACTTCTTGTAGTTTGTATTTTTGCCTGTGATTGAGATACCTAGGATCGTTCGACCTAGGATTGACTGTTGGCTTGTAGTAGTAACCTCCATATCTTGACAGCTTATACGTTATTTCAGAGTACTGGAGTACTTTGGTATTACGTAGCTGGCCTGGTCCGTCCCCACTTGCCAGTATTCTGGTCCTGGGGCGTGACATAGGTTTTAGTGGTGACCCATGCAGGTCTGATTTATCAGATATGTGGGGGTTACTGATATTTAGATATCTCAGTCATAATTCTTCTTTATTGATATCCTTCATATTATTCTATATCTCTGATCCTTTGACCTGATATCTGCTTTGATCGTTGATCTTTCCTATTTCTTCGATACGATCCTTGTGACCTTTAAATTTCAAGGGTACTGTTCTTAATTCTTCCGATCATCTTGTTTGGGTTCTGTCGATGGCAGGTTAGCAATCTTCTGTTAGGCCAGTTTTGGACGATCAGTTTTAACATTCATGAGCAGAGTCGACCTGAGGGTAGTGATGTCCGTCCATCTCGATCGGCCAGCTGTGCTCGTACAGTTAGTATTTCCAGTTTAGCCAGTATCTCATCAGACAGTACCAATGATAGATCTTCATCCAGACGAGGCATCGCCAAAGTCAGGACATCCTGTATTACTAGTACAGTCAACAGTTCGTGCAGAGGTAGCATCAGATCGATGTGCATGCATTCCTAGGGATCATGAAGGATATGATAGAGTCACAACAACGACGATATCTCGTTCTCTAACAGAGTATCCATATATTGATAGAGCATAGTAGGCAAAGAATGCCAGAGGTATTTCAAACCGAGGACCTGCAGCCAGAAATAGTGCAGATTGGAGCCAGGCAGTACTAGTCATCTAGTCAGTCAACATATCGAGCCCGACCTACAGTAGAGGCAGTGCAAGAGCACGAGCATATAGCCAGAAGGAGTGCATCCAGAACTGAGGGTCGTAAGAGGTACCATGTACCTGTGCCAGGCTTTCTACCTCGACATCACTTACCGGTACCAGCATACCAACATCCATACCAGCATCAGGAGTTGCCAGCCGTATGTTTCTTCTGTGGAAGGGGAGGGCACACTCATCTTACTTGTCGAAGGGCCAACTTTCTATATTTGTCATGCGGATCACCAGACCATATGATAGGGATTTATCCCTGGAGGAGTTCAGCTGGATCTTCATCCTTTCAGCCTATAGTTACCCAGTTCGGGGTACCAACACCAGTTCAGCAGAAGCGAGCTCAGAGGCCTTCATCGACGCAGTTTCATGCATTCCAGCAGGAGAGGCCTCAGTAGTATATGCAGGCCCAGGCTTAGAGACAGAGAAACCAGCAGTATCAAGTAGAACAAGAAGCATGTACCTATTGTGGCAAGATAGGCATCTCACATCAGTTTGTCGGGCGGCCAATAGGCGATGCTTCCACTGTGGAGCGAATGACCATTCAGTTAGCACTTGCCCCTATCCGATATCTCGAGGACGACCAGCTACACCGGATGTACTACCTCAGTCCTTTCAGTTGCATCAGTCATCACCCCCAGTAGTGGATGAGCAGTTAGGACCAATACTAGATGTTCAGCCATTGGCACAGTATCTTCCGCTATCACAAGCTCAGAGGGTCAGGCAGCGTAGAGCACAGTTGTATGTACAGTCTCAGGGGCAGCTCTAGTATCTGCATGAGGGTAGTACCTAGGGAGTCTCAGGGACCATCTTTATGGTCTTTCTTCAGTTATGCCCTTTTTATTCATCTTTCAGTAGCAGGCCAGGTAGTGGCAGTATATCTTGGGTTCTTGTCGACGGCCTTGTATTCCACCAATATCAGGAGTACAACGGTCGGCTTGACTTATTCGGTGAGTGAATGAGAGTTTCTCGTCCCACTCTTCTATTTTTATATTTTGAGATACATGATATCTTTCACGTGTCTCGACTACGAAGATGCGTCCTAGGTAGATTCATGTCTTAGACCAAGTAATTGGTACCGACTTACTTTAAGACTTGACCCCTATCTATTTTGGGAGTCAGCGTAGACCAGCGAAGGGGTTTCTACTCAACTGACTCAGGAGATATATTTACTCATATGCCTCCAGCCTTTATTGATTGTGATTGTGTTGCTGCTTATGCATTTATTTATATTACTGTTGCCTTCATTTATTGCATACATATTTATTTATATTACTGTTGCCTTCGTTTATATGTCATGCTTTGTTTTATTGAGATAGTTGTATTTTCTTGAGCTTTTTGGTTATCATGATTGACTAGATTTAGAAAATTTCGAGGACAGAATTTTTTTAAGGATGGGAGAGTTGTGAGACTCATCTCACAGTATCGGTATTTATATACGGATACGTGTTTTTGAACTGTATTTCGTATTTTTTTGGTTTTTGGAATGCTTTAAAAAAAATTTAACTTATAGATTTACTCCTTGATCGACATACCGCCAGTATACCGGTGTATATCGACGGCATACATGTCACTCCATTTTCCGTTATACGTATTTTCGGTGTATGTATATAAATTTTTGATATTTGTCAGGTGACCCATGTTTTGACTTGCCTTTCTTAGCCTTGACTTGGTTTAATCTTGACATGGTTTAATTTGGTTTGGTTCAACTTGGCATGACTTGGTTTGGATTGGTTTTAGATGAGAGGGTTGGTATGTAAACCAATTTTTTTCTCTCTCTCTCTCTTCATTACTTCTCATTTTTCACCTTCTTCTTCATTTACTCCTCCAACCCTAGACAAGTACATCTTGCCAAATCTTGAACAATATTATTTTGCCATTTTGTTTGTTCTATTCTCTTCCTTGCATGATTTTAAGCCTCTTTAGAACTTGGAGTTTTCGGTTTTGATGGTTACATTTTTGTAGATCTAAGTTTGTAATTTTTCTTATTTTTCTTAGTTTTGATCTCTTAAACTTTGTTATTTTCGAAATCTAAGGGTTCCATGTTGTAGGAAATTTCATTTTACCTAATTTTGACTTTTGAACCACTTCATTTCGATTTATTTTGAGTTAGTTATGCCATTTTTTGTGTTCAAGGGTTCCCCATACCTTTTGGTGCTGTCGGGACGATGAACAGTGCCGTGCGCAGCATTTTTGCCTTGCGCGCACCTGGCGCCGTAGACATTTTTGCCCGCACACACTGCATAACTTGCTCGTCGTGCGCCCGAGCTATTTTCGGTCGTGCGCCCGCACGCCGTGCTTGCGCGCACCTTGCGCCATAGGCATTTTTGCCCGCACGTGCTGCACAACTTACGCATCGCGCACCCACGTGCTGTGCTTGCGCATACTTTGTGTCGTTGGCGATTTTGCCGCGCGCGTAGTGCATTTTGCGTGCAGTGCGCAGTCGCGCACCGTGCTTGCGCGCACCTTGTGCCGTGGGCATTTTTGCCCGCGTCCGTGCAGTGCACCCGTGCGCAGTTTGCCTTGAATGGCTGATTTTGCTTGTTTAAGCTATTTTGTAGCAAGAATCTTAAAAAACTCAAAACATGAAAGTTGTAGATCTTTGTCTTGGCTTCAAGAATCTTCTTGTTTTACTTTAATTGGAGTTTATATGCAACTGATAACTTCGATTACAGTTTTTTATCTTCTTTCCATGTTTTCTATATTTGACCTAAAATGCGATGACCCATCTTGATAAATTGTCAATTTTGAACTTGACTTAAATAGGACAACATGATCTCCTCTTGATGATCTTGTATAATTAAAGAATAATTGTACACCCTATGTGCACTTGACACTAGCACACGTACTTACTTTTATTCCTTCTCACATGCCATGACATGTCTTTTCTTTCGATTCTTTCTTATATGCTATGATATGTATTGCCATGCCTTCCCGGATCTATTGTACTTTATAGTCTATGCCATATGAATTTCTTTGTTGTGGTCCGTCGTGGCGCACTCTTGACACATACCTTCTTTGCTTACTGGATAGTGACCCGTCATGGTGCACTCTTGTATATGTCTTTCTTTGCTTACTAGATAGTGACCCGTCATGGTACACTCTTATATATGTCTTTCCTTGCTTACATGATAGTGGCCCGTCGAGGCACACTCTTGACCAGTACTCTTGACATGACAAGTAAATCTAACATGACCTATGAAATCTGGATTGTTGTTGCGACAGCCAATCTTGACTCATTAAGTATAACTCTTGTCTTGACTCCGTAATTAATTTTCTTGATTATGATTGTACAAGCTACTTGTCTCGTCTTGCATCATGTCTAGGACATGGATTCCTGATTACCACGGTCAGGGATTCATAATGAATCTGACTAGGTTAAACGACTAGATTGATCAAGTAGTTCATATAGAAAGATTTTTCAGTTACAGGCGATCCCGTTATCCCGGCCACACCAGTGGATTTGTATTCCGCCCTCGAGTAGGGCGCATTTCCAGCATACTGTCATGTGTTGCACTTCTTGAAATCATAAGTACTAAAGTCACCTAATAATTTCTTGAAATCTCTTGTAACCTCGCCAGGATAACCTGGATAGTCTGCAGGGCTTGTAACTGCTAGAATATCTCAACTGCATCTTGTTAGTAACTAGGCTTGTGATAACCCTAGTTAGCTAATGTATAAAGTCGTATTCATTGCTTGGCCGTAATTATTGTATGGAGTCCAGTCTAGTCGAGTTTTGTCTATACAGTATCCGTAATTCTTTAATTCAATACATTATTGTTTATACTTTACTTTTTTTGATAAATGATTAGAAACTAAGTTCTGTTCAGGAGAAGGGTTACAACCTCGGTCCTTGTTTGGTTTACGGGTTGTAACTTGGGTTCCGAAATAGTTCCTAAGTCATCTTATCATTTGTCGTTCTATATAGTTCTCACATGCTCTCATGCCTTAGTTATCTAACATGCCAACATGTCCTAGTTACCCTACATGTTTACATAGCCCGGTTACCTTACATACTCACATGTCCCAGTTGTCTCCCATGCTCACATATTCAAATATCTCAGATGCTCACATGTCCAGTTTGTCTTACGCATTCACATGCTTCCATTTACCTTACATGTCCACACTTTACATTATGTCACACGTTAATTACTTTATGCTCCCTGTTGCTTTACTTATTGTCTCTCTATTCTCGGGATAAGTGTATTGGTAGTGCACGAGTCTCGATCAGCATTTGCTTATTTCTGTCTATAACCGTTGCTGTGTTAGTTATTGCTGGTTTTAGTTCATAGTTTGGCTTCCTTTGTGGTACTTGCTATTGGGGGTCTGACCCCACTGGTTTTGTTTGGCCAGATTGATAGAGGAGCCCGAAGGATATTCCATACCATCTACTCGACGGTGACTACCCGGATCACCAGAGTACCTTAATGGGTTTTTTATTTCATTCTTCCACTAGTTATGTACATTATTCTTTTGTGGCGTTTAGCCTTCGAGAACGTGTTTAGCTCATGTTTTGAATCTTGACATTTAGCCTACGGTCCTAAACATGATTTGCGTATTCTACACTATAGCTAGAGCTTATCATGTATGACTATCACTCTTGCTAGTTCTTCACTTTGTATTACTAACTTCATGATCATCCATGTATATATAGTTTGGGATGCTTTACTATTTTATGTTTGATGATCATACTTCTTGTACTTTGTATTTTTGCCTGTGATTGAGATAACTACGATCGTTCGACCTAGGATTGACTGTTGGCTTGTAGTAGTAACCCCCATGTCTTGACAGCTTATACGTTATTTCAGAGTACTGGAGTACTTTGGTATTACATAGCTGGCCTGGTCCGTCCCTACTTGTCAGTATTCTGGTCCTGGAGCGTGACAGCTATGGCCACAACAGCTTATGTTCGAACCCCTTGTCGGCAGTATTCTTCTACAAGATGGCATTGGGTGCCTGTAAGAGCCACCGGTTTGGATTGATTGCCAATCCGTATTCTGTTCAATAAGTGTTTCATTAGCCGAAGCACTCGTGCGTTGACGAGAAAGTGACTCGCTCTGATGAGGAGGAGTGATTCACCTACGCTGAGACGTCAGAGTGATGCGCCTAGCTGTAGTTTTAGGCTTTCTTCTTTGTAGTAGACGTTTTATTGTAACAGAGAGTTTGGACATGTAATAGACTTTCATATGATAATAAAAATCTAATTTTCATGTGTCGCTTCTCTTTGTTGTTTTCTGATTGATATGTTAATGTAACGTTTTGGGGCACATGACACTTTAGGACGCATAGGAGTTCTGGATCTTAGATGTGCCTGCAATTTCATGCTTCTACAATACTGTTTTACTTATTTTAGTTTCCCATTCTTCAATCGAGGACTTGCACGTCTTTGATGAGCATTATTTGTTCACTAGATGAATGCATAGCTGAGGAAGAGATGCTTCTTCAATATAGCTGGATAAGTCTGAAGAGTAGTACAGGCAGAGGGTAGATCATCAGTTTTATTTTGTGTAGATGTATAGTCATTTATGTATATTATCTTTTGGGATAGAAACTAGATATATGAAATGTGTAGATGGTTTATGTTAATAGATGTATATTATTCTCAGTTTGTCAGTGGTTTATTATTGTCCATACTTTTATTGTAGAACTTTACATGTGACAATTGTGATATAAATACATGTGTACTTGTTTGGCGCATTGCCTGATTGTTACGTATTTGGCTCGCTATATTTTGGGAGTGAGGTATGACAAAATGGATCCAATATCGGATGCGAGTAGAATTGGATACAGGAGCGGGGTGTGACAAAATGGATCCAATATTAGATACAGGTAGAACTGGATACAAAAAAAAATATAAGGACCACTACAACAAAAAACCCTTTTAATGATAGCTAAAACGCGTCATTAATGACGAACCATTACGCTTTTTTTTCACAGCAACCGTTATAAAAACGGGTGTTATAAATGTTTTTTAAAAGCGTTATAAAAAAACCGTCATGAATAGTTTCTATAAAAGCGTTATGAATAGTTAATATATAGTGCATAATTCAGGACATTTTGAAAGCGTTATGAATAGATAATCTGTATAAGCTCAATGGAGAACATTTATAACACTCAATATTACTGAACTCGTCACATTTATAACGCTTAATACTGCACATTATATATTACTTTCCAAAAACTTCTCAATTCAATTTTAAAACAATCACTTTGAACTATATTCACAAGAAAACATCGAAATGTTATATCACCATCTTCATTACATTATCTCAAAATAGGGTATCCAAATACATATATTTACAACTACTACTTAAATAGATCCTCAAAACAAGTAATTACTTTGGCTTCAACTTGAGCACATCAAAACTGTCAACATCACGTTTAGCAAATCCCTGAAAAAGATAAAAACACGGTTCAATATACTTTGTAATATTGCTCATGTACCAAAACATAAACTGAGGAACTGGCATTACCTTTCTAAATCAATCTCTTCCAATTTCAAGTTAGGTGTAAAATTCAACATGAGATGAGATGGCAATCAAACAAGCAACATGATTCAGGATAACTGAAATCAATGTTCTAAAAGTCATGTTAAATCTTGAAGGATTTTTGACTTCCAACATGGACCATTTCTAAAGTGATTGCCCAGCCTCACCTTTCATTTACTATGTATGCTTAGTACATATGAAATAAATTTCCAGACTCACCTTTTATTTACTATATATGCTTTTGCTTTCTTTAAATAATATTATTTTCTCATCCAGGCTCACCCTCATGCCCAGATTGGATCGTAAGGGGAAATGAATTCGAACTCTAGCATATATGAATTTGGACTAGCCCAGGTTAGTTGCAACCTCAGTTGCCCAGCATTTCAAGGAAAGAAACTTTCTAAAAGAAAAATCCTAACATCCAATATGTACATAATCCAAATAGACGGCAAGGGAAAGTGTATGATACATTACAATGTTGCAGTTAATTGAATCAATAAAACCAATCTACCACATATATGAAAAATAAATAATTTTAAAATGCCAACTTTATGTTTACAATATGAACTAAATGCCATTAAAGCTCCATGTGAGAATTCCCAGGCCTTAAAGATCTGGTATGTGACAGAAACCCTCACTGACGCAAAAGGCAACACTACCTAACTAAGCAAAAAAAGAAGAACATATTTTCTCTTAATGGGTTCAATAGAATAGTAGAACTCAGCATTATTTGATCTACAAACCACATCCAAAGTCTTTGTTTTGTCTACATGGCTTTAACATCTTAGTCTGTGACAAAGTTTCACTTTTTCGTTCTCTAGTTTTGGTGTTTAGTTTTCCAAAGTCTTTGTTTTCTAATACATGGATTCTGTCACTTTCACATCAGGAGCATGTGTACATGGTATCAAGTGATTACTAGGCCACATACGGACAAGAAAAGAGGATGAACAAATACCTGTCAGATTTTTCTGAAACCATCTAGAGTTCTTTGGGCTCTTTGGGCTAATATGGCTATCCCACCACCATGAATACATCCTTCTGGTTGGGATCAAACTCTTTTGGCTAAATTATCCTAATTGTACATTTTGGAAACTGTATTTCCGAATAAACATTTTGGAAATTACTAGTAGTAGTATCAGAAAACTAATTTTAATGTTAAATGAGAACTAAGATTGAACTACCTTCAATGAGATGATACCTGAAAATTTTTAAAGTCTCGTGCTGGAAGTTTGTCATCAAAATTGCACATATCTTCCCAAGGCCCATCACCAACCCCAATAAGGAAAATCGAGAGCGGATAAGAACTAGAGATGGAAACCATGACATAGTCACTTCTTGATGTCTTGTGTCAATATTGTATATAGTTAACACTTAACACGCAAGCAGAACCAGTGAAAAATACAAATTCAGCAATATATAACAAATGCAATTACATCAGGGCTCTATGCCGCACGGACATTGGAAAATGGTGGCATGTCCATGCAACATAGGTAACTACTATGGTACCTATCTGAAAATGTTTGTAACCCGTATTTAATGGTTCTACTCTATAATTAGACTAGTAATAATGGATGAGTTGTGGAAAATATCTTTATGGTAACCTTTAAAATGAGAATGCAATTCCATTTTCGCAAAAATATGTATTTGGGAAAGAACTTGATCATAAAACAAAGCAACATAGCTGGACAAGGGCAAGAGCAATATATGGAAGGGAAAAAAACAGCACTAACCATAACTGGCATATCATATTTGGATGCCTCTTCTGTTTACCACCAATTCTGATATATTCACTAGTAGAATTATCTATATGAGAAGATCCCCTATTAGTTTTCTATAGGCTTTATTTCAAAACTGAACATCCTGTGTTCGCTTTAAAACTTGGAGAGGCTCGAACACAGAAGAGATTGCTAGACTGCAGGAGGAACTAACCAACATGATTTTGTGAAGAGCTAGAAAGTTTTAGATTTCAAAACTTGAAAAGGGTTGCAGCTATTTCTAAGAAAATGCTATATTGAATCTGACATCTGGCATACATTTCTGATTCATAACACCCATAACCATCATTCCTGTTGCAACTATATGAATTTGAACTGATAAATCCTTCTTATGCCAATCAATCAAGTAGAATCTAGGCTTATTTGTTCGTTTGACATTTCTTATTCCAAGATTTGCAATGAATGGATTTTTAGCATTCTTGTGTCTGTTATTGTCACTTTGTTACAACTTATACGACCTTGGCACTCTGAAAAAACATATTCCAATATATAAGCTCTTTTTACCAGCTAACATATGTTAACCATACAGAGCTCCAAGCGTTGCTGCCATTTCATAAGTCTCCTAAAGTCACCAACCTATTAGCTCATTCCTTGACACCAACTTAATAGTGATTACAAGAAGAAAAGAAATACTTGATAGATATGCGTATAAACCTTGCCATGACGATCGAGTCAATAGTTTTCTCCTCTTGTGGGCTGAGAGCGCTAACGTTTGTATCAACACTTCGAGTCACCTTTATAGAACCAAAAAAAATCAAATTACTTGATACTTGTTTAAAAAATGGATAAAGAAAGTTGGCTAAATTCCCTAATGGCACCCCAACTATAACATTCGGGCAATTTTTGGCACTTAACTTTCAGCGCTCGATTTTGTATCCAAATTTCATAAATTGCTCTTTTGAAGCATCTTGTGTCAAATTTCAAATACATCAAAACCACTTCAGAAACATATATTGTAGTAAAAAAAGCACAATTTAAATACTTGTACTATCGTATATTCTTTTGAAGTGGCTCCAACGTACTTCAAAATTGAAGGAAAAAATGCTTAAAATGAGCAATTTATAGAGTTGGAGTGCTAAGATCAAACAGTAAAAAGTTTAGGTGTCAAAAACACCCGAACACTATAGCTAGGGTACAATTAGGATAATTTAGCCAAAAGAGTTTGATCCCAACCTGTATTCATGTAGGGTACATCTAGAGTTCTTTGCCTAGCTTACATGTATATGTATGTTTATACAAGCAGAACCACACACTAAGCTCTTAATTTACTTAACTGTTAGAGAAAGGTGGCATATAAGCATATATGCTTACTTGATATGAAGGGGAGACATGCTTGTGAAGAAAACTTTAGTACGCTTAGGATCAATGTTGTCATCAACCCATTTAGCCCAGATCCTGAGCGTACGCTACAGGCCTGTCGATCTCGTCGTACTCCGTAGATCCTTCTGCGAACGAACCTCGCCTGTTCCAATTATAATTCAACAACATGAACAATTATATGTCGTAGATTTAATTTCCCTACAAATTATATACGTAACTCACAGGACTTTCATCTTGAAAGTGTTCATCCACCAAATGTAAGTGTTGAAGATGAGGTAGTCCACACCCTTCCAGCTCTCCCCATGCTTCGTGATCGACTCGGGCATGATGATGCGGTTCTGGATGCTGTGCATCAAGGGGTTGTCCGAGTTCGACTCAACCAAGAAGGGCGCCCAGTAGAACTCCACCGTAGCGGATTCGGGTCGAGGAGTCGAGGCTCCGAAGAGCACGCACTTAGCGTAGCGTATTAGCCCAATGATTATATCATATTTTTTAATATGGCTAATCAATTGAGTTTAACATAATGACTTCACTAATATTCATGTAATCACTATCATGTTGCTACTTAAACTTAGCATTGTCCTAAATGTTCTCTATATCATATTGCTATGCTTGTATCATATTGTTCTGTTTGTCTAACATATACTTGTAGACATGCAGTAAGCATGATCAAACCAGGACATATGCAATGGAGAATTATTAATGGGCCAAAGACGGTATTGGCGAAGCAACGGAAAGGTATTCAGATTTTCAGATCTGTTTATCTTTGGACGACCGCCGTCAAGTGAAAAAGGCGTCTTTATGTTTGCTCAAATATCTGAAGAAAGGCGTCATCAAAGGGTTCTTGGTTTTCCTATTTTATCAATGTATTTTTCATATTTATTGAGTCTAGGAATACGATGTAAACAGTATCGTACTGGCAAATAGGCTATCCAAAAAATGTTTTTAAAATACCCTTTCATTTTTGAAACAAGCCCACTTATAAAAGCCCAAACTACTTCCTAACTGTTTGAGTTTTCAAAAAGCCCAAAAACTAATTTGCAAAACCCTAACAGAACCCTAGCAGAACTCGGCCCGAATTCGGCCAGAGTTTGGCCAGAGTTCGATTAGTGAACGTTGCTTTTTGAACTTGGTCTTCCTGCAGTTACGGATCCCAACGAAATTTTCTTATAGAGTTCTGCCCGAATTCTGTCCGAATTCTGTCAGAATTCTGCCTTTGAAAAAATAAATAGAGAAGGATTTCGATCATTTCAATTCACTCATACACCAATTCACTTTCATATCTCTTCTCTATAAGCCTACTACTTCTTCCAAAGTGTTCTGAGCTCTTCATTTTCAAATACCAAGCCAGTTACAATCCTCTAGTCGATTTGCCAGTGCGGTACGGTCTAGAAGTTTCAAGAGCGGTTGTAATCAGAGGCTTGATTGAAGGTATACACTTCACAATTAAAGTTGGTCGAGTACTTCGGATCAAAGCTCGCGTTGTAGAAGTTGCAAGAACTTCGGATGAAAATTGTGGTGATTTTCCATAGTGGATTCAACTGGAAGCTAGAGTTCTTCCGACTGGACTAGTCCTCACAAGAGGGAAACCAGTATATATCCTTGTGTTTGCGTTTGCTCTCTACTTTCCACTTTTTATTTACATATCTGTGATATATATATTATCTGTGATCTTGTTACTAACATTTTTAAATAGTTAATTTTTGCTGCCTACTCTATTCACCCCTCTCTTGAGTATTGCGCTTTACAACTCGTTCCTACAATCGGTCCTACAATTGGTATCAGAGCTGGTGCTCCATCAAGAGGTATTATATTCTGATCCCAATTGTTCCTACAATTGGTACCAGAGCGAGTTATACAGGTAAAGCAAGGTAATATTGTTATTATATAATTGTTGTTAAATAGATCACTATATCACATATGGCAAGTATGTACTTCATAATTGAAGAGCAATCCTCAAATAGACTCCCACTATTTGATGGAACAAACTATAGCTATTGGAAGACACGGATGAGCTTCTCCCTGAAGTCTCTAGATTTTGACTTATGGTCAATTATTGTCACCGGCTACAAGAAGCCTACTATCACTTCTATTCTCACATCCTCTATAATCAACAAGCCCTATTATAGTTACACGGAGGAAGAAAAGAAGTTAGCTAGCCTTGATGCAAAAGGTATGCATATATTTTATTGTGCTGTAGACATAAATGTATTTAATCTTATTAATACTTGTACAACATCTCATAAAATATGGAAAGTTCTTGAAGCTACTTATGAGTGCAGGTATGAAAGCAAAGCTAGCAACTCCAGAGAGAAGGATAGTCTTCATAATGATGCAAATATATGCATGATGGAATTGGGATTTAAGGTACAACATAATCCTTTATGAAGAAGAGCTTGTATGTGACAATTGCAAGAAGATAGGCCACATCCAAGAAGATTGTACTACAACTAGAAAGGAGAGTCACTACGAACAATCAAATGATGGAAGATCATCGTCTCACAAGTACACTAGTATGAGCATATGGTATGAAAGCAAAGCAAGAGATTAAGAAGAAGAAGAAGAAGAAGAAGAAGAAGAAGAAGAAGAAGAAGAAGAGAGACCTCATAAAGCTGCAAATTTATGCTCAATGGCATTATCTAATGAGGGACAGAATAATTTCCTTCTTGAAGAGAATGAATTTTCTTATGATGAGTTATCTGATGCTTTTAGTGATCTATTAGAAGAACACAAGAAAGTATTAGATAAGTATAAGCAAGCTAGAAAGGATATTCTATCCTATAAGCGTGAGAATGAAAAAGCTTACTTGCTTATTGAATGATGCTAGAAATAGTTCTCCTTCTGATAATTCTACTGAGATTTTCACACTGAAGTTTAGATTGTATGAGGCACTTGATTGCATTGAGAAAAGCACTCAAGAAAATGCTAAACTTAAGGAAGAATTAGAATCAGAAAAGAAAAAGTATTCTATTGTTTCATGTAGAATTGATGTTCTTTCTGCTAAGTATGATGAGATCTGTGCTAACTCTAAAAAGTTAGAGATTAGACTGGGAAAGCAGGTAGTACAACCTATGACTCAGTCTAACACAAGGCACGTGACACATCACAAAGTCACACACGACAGATCATCTAGAAAGGTAGCAAGTAATGCTAAAGCTTCACACAACCATGCTTTCTATTACAAGTATCCATGAAGATCATACCACACCACTGCACGTTCTCATACAGCTGTACATAGTACTAATGTTAATTCTTTCTGTCATTATTGTGGTATGAATGGACATATTTCTAATCATTGTCAGATTAGAAAACTTATTAATATGAACTTATGCAAATGGGTTCCCAAAGCTAACAAATGTGGATCCAAGTATTGGATACCAAAGTCTTCACCTAATATTGCAGGTGAAGCTTCTCATATCAAATAGAACCATGGAACATGTTGGTGATTGCAAAGCTACAAAGGTCATCTTCCATGCAATTGCACCAACAGAAGTGTGGTCATTAGAACCACTTCGGTAACATGCTTCCTAAATAGTTTTTAGTTCTTACAGATGTCTTGCTATTAGCTTTCATTGATATCTTTTAAATTGTCTATTGTTTGAATCAATGTGAGATATAATCCTAGCTTGTCTAGCTGTTTAGCTTAAATGATTAGTTCACATTATATAGTTTGTTATTTTCTACTAGTGTGACATATTTTTCTACGTATGCTCTTTACTTTTAATCTTTATTCTTGAAGCATGCATAGGAGCTTTTTTTTGGTGAATATGTTTTTGACTCTTCGTCTTTAATAAAAAATTTTAATGGTCACTTCTTACCGATTTATTTTTAACATGTCGTATTTATTTTGATCAGTATTTTTTGAGTATGTATGTTTAGCACAAGTCTCTTGTTTACTTGAAAATTATATACATATAATTTTATGTTAAACTTGTGCTTGCATAATATACTTCACTATTGATTCTCATATTTTATTTTGATTACCTTCTTATGAATCAATTACATCTTTATCTGATAAAGCATATTTATGCATGTTTTTTATCTTGTGATAATTTTTTTATGCTTGTTAATGATACATGAATAATTTATTGTCATTCATATATTGCTGATATATTTCTTATATTTTTGTATAAATATCCTTATGGGGATATATGAGTTAAGTTCAAGTTCTATATTATATTATTTTGAAAAGTAGTTTCAAACTTGTGCTTATCTCATACTTTAGCTATTGACTACTTTGGACAAATTCATTAGCTTCTTCCTCAAAGCCTCTTTTAACGATGCATATTTTTCTTAGATTTTTGGTTGACATTTTAGATACATGACTTTTATATATTTTTTTAAATATCTTGATCTTGATAAACTATTCCTTGGGTATTTACTTTTAGGGATTCTGGATTTCGACGATGTTCGATGATAATGCATATATTCCTTTGAATCTAAGTTCTTAAGAGTAGAAATCATTTTGGGAACAAGCCGAAAGGGTCCTTCTGTCATACAGGTGTAAATAGCCTGAAGCGACATGGTGTACTAGTCTTTGGACTACCGCTAGCTGGGAACCGGCCCCTACAGCTAACCCGAAGATGATCAATACTTTATAGACTTAAGAATTATTAAGGTATACTTGCAACTATTATCTAGTTCTGGATCCAAGGTGCTGTCAAATCTCCTAGATTCCAAAATACATCAGCATATCTAGGTCTTACATTTTGATTTACAAATGTTTTATATTTTATTGTTATCCAATGATTTTGTAGCACATATGGATTAATGTAATTGATACATTTTATACCGTCTGCTACATTGTTCTAAGATTTTTTTAAATCCATAGAATATTTTTTTTTATATTGCACTAATTCTTCTTAAATCCTCGGTTATTAAAGAAGAGATTTGTTTTGGGTACAAGCCTACAAAGGGTCTGTCTGTCACCACGACTACGGTCGAAGCGAAGCGGTACTTAAGTGTTCCCCGGTGAACCTCCGTTAGCTGGGATAGTACCTCTATAGCTAACCCAAGATTGATCGACGCTTTATAAACTAAAGATTTATTGAGATCCAGTTGCAATTGTTATCTGATAGATTTTGGATTTTAGATTTGATGGATAATATTATTTAATGATATTTTTTACAAAAAATAACGGATATTGATCTTTATAGGTTAATGTTTGTCATCTTTTGATATTTTTTTGTCACACTTTTCGATATTCAGACTTAATGATTTTGTGACTACTCGGTGAATATTATTATCTTATGATTTCGTCTTTAGCTTGTATAATATTCATGATTTTAAGCTTTATTATTCTCTTCTTATTCTAGTTATTTACTGTCTATAGCAGTAACTCTTTGCGAAGGAGAAGTCAAGCATATTGAATGTTCCTCTCTCAAAGCGTTTCTTTTCTTTAAGCCTCCGGTTATCAGATGGACACCGTACAACGACTTTAAAAAGGAAAGAAATGAACTTTGATAAGAAGAGCTAATATTTTTGAATTAGTTACTGAAAATATGTCTCTGAATTTTATTTTAAAATTTTGTTAATATTATTATTTTTGGATATAGCCATGTAAAGGTGGAACAGTTAATTGTTTCAAGTCAATTATCCCCTTGACATGCCATATATCTAGAATACATTTTTTTTTGGACATATATCTAGTTATGTTTATCTGTTCAAATGGATTTATTTATGATTTATGGATTCTTTTATTGAAATTGTTTTCGTGATTCGAATCGCCAGCTTTCAGTCTAAGGACTAAATGGACGCATTCGAACATTTATTAAGACAGTTTTTTATAATAAATTCCACATTTTTGAAAAGTCTTTTTGATTTCTTTTGATTTATTGAATCTGTCCGGTACTCAAATGTTATTATTAAAGACAGTTTTCAAAATCTTTTAATGTCTTGAAATATTTCTTTTATATATATATTGAAGATATATTTTGTTTGTTCATCTTTAAGCATTTATTCATTGGATATCTCTTTTATTTGCCTAAAAATGATATTTGTTTTAAGTTTGGGACTTTACATTTATTTGATCAAAGGAAAGAAAGATGCATATCTTGGATATTCCTTAGATTTTGTTTTATCTATTTTTTTACTTCGGAACTAGACATGCATATTTTAAGGGGGAGCAAATTAATTGTTTCAATTCTTTTATGTCCTTAATATGTGGTATACCTAGTTCACCATGGATTTATATTGTCTTAGTTAAATATCTTGCTGAGTTATTTATGATATTTGGATTTGTATTGATTTTATGAGAGAATATATGATCATTATTATTTTTAGTTATCTCATTTCATTCGAGTTTCTAAAAGTTATCTTGCCAAATATATATTTAATTATCCTTATTTGATTGAGTTTGAAATTACTTTCGGCATTTCTTATTAAGATTTTATCTCAAAGTTCATGATTATCTATATTCAGATTGATCATACTTTGCAGGGGAGCATTCAAGTCGACTGAATTTCTCCTTCTCAAGTATTTTGTCTTCATTACCTTCATGTTTATCTGATGGATATATATCATGCTAAGGTAATTGAATTCAAATGCATCAACTTTGGTATAGATTTTGTGTAGATTTAGTATACGTATTTTGATTTCTTTTCGATGATTATACTCTTTATGGAATTGATTCAGTAATTTGTATGGGCAAATTATGAATCATATTATTTTTTTTGTGATCATTGTTAAAAGTCTCATTATATTTTTGATTTTTTAATATATACTAGATCTGCAAATTTCTATTCCTCATGATTTATTTCTGACCAATGATTGATTCCTACAATATTGATATATTTTTTTGGTCTATTTCAAAACACTATATGATGAACAAAATGTGTTTTGAATGTCATTTTTGGATTTCTAGTAGGTAAACTATTCATTGATTAATTTTTTTTAACCAACTATACTGTGTTGACAAGTTTTTATTCTTTAGTTATACAATTTTATGTAATTTTCTACAAACTTGTCGTTACATTGTTCTCCTAATCCTTGATCATGATTATTTTTGCTTTTCTCCTTTACTTATGCTTGAGTTCATTTTAGCTCTAATTACGGGGGAGCTTATTTTTGATCATGTCAAAGGGGAAGAAATAAGTTTAAGTCAGCACACGATATTCTAGTATTCTGTGTTTATTAGTGATACATGCATCTATTGTATATATATTAAACTTAAAGGATTTACCATAATCAAAAAGGGGGAGATTGTTAGCCCAATGATTATATCATGTTTTTGAATATGGCTAATCAATTGAGTTTAACATAATGACTTCACTACTATTCATGTAATCACTATCATGTTGCTACTTAAACTTAGCATTGTCCTAATGTTAGCATTGTCCTAAATGTTCTCTATATCATATTGCTATGCTTGTATCATATTGTTCTGTTTGTCTAACATGTACTTGTAGACATGCAGTAAGCATGATCAAACCAGGACATATGCAATGGAAAATTATTAATGGGCCAAAGACGGTGTTGGTGAAGCAACCGAAAGGTATTCAGATTTCCAGACCTGTTTATCTTTGGACGACCGCCGTCAAATGAAAAAGACGTCTTCATGTTTGCTCAAATATCTGAAGAAAGGCGTCATCAAAGGATTCTTGGTTTTTCTATTTTATCAATGTATTTTTCATATTTATTGAATCTAGGAATACGATCTAAACTGCATCGTACTGACAAATAGGCTATCCAAGAAACGTTTTCAAAATACCCTTTCATTTTTGAAAATAAGCCCACTTACAAAAGCCCAAACTACTTCCTAACTGTTTGAGTTTTCAAAAAGCCCAAAAACTAATTTGTAAAATCCTAACAGAACCCTAGCAGAACTCGGCCCGAATTCGGCCAGAGTTCGGTTATTGAACGTTGCTTTTTGAACTTGGTCTTCCTGCAGTTACGGATCTAACGAGATTTTCTCATAGAGTTCTGCCCGAATTCTGTCAGAATTCTATCTTTGGAAAAACTATAAATAGAGAAGGATTTCGATCATTTCAATTCACTCATACACAAATTCACTTTCATATCTCTTCTCTATAAGCCTACTACTTCTTCCAAAGTGTTCTGAGCTATTTATTTTCAAATCCCAAGCAAGTTACAATCCTCTAGTCGATTTACCAGTGCGGTACGGTCTAGAAGTTTCAAGAGCGGTTGTAATCAGAGGCTTGATTGAAGGTAGACACTTCACAATTGAAGTTGGTCGAGTACTTCGGATCAAAGCTCGCGTTGTAGAAGTTGCAAAAACTTCGAATGAAAACTTGTGGTGATTTTCCATAGTAGATTCAACTGGAAGCTAGAGTTCTTCCGACTAGACTAGTCCTCACAAGTGGGAAACCAGTATACATCCTTGTGTTTGCGTTTGCTCTCTACTCTCTACTTTTCATTTACATATCTGTGATATATATATTATCTGTGATCTTGTTACTAACATTTTTAAATAGTTAATTTCTGCTGCCTACTCTATTCACCTCCCTCTAGAGTATTGCGCTATACAACTCGTTCCTACAATCGGTCCTACATAGCGGACGAGCCCGACGGAGGCAACCATCACCGGAAGCCACTTCTCGGAGACCCCGTCGTCGATCTCCCTCTCCAGGCTGTCGATCTTGCCAGGGAGGATATCTAGGAGGGTGGAGAGGTCGGAAAGGAGGCCGTGGAGGTCGGCACAGAGGGATCTGGAGAAGAGGAGAAGGCGGACGTGGCTACGGGCCGAGAATGGGACCTAGGTTAGGGTTTGTGGGAGGGGGGTTGGGGGCTTAGGGCTTAGAATGTGTCATGCCCCAGAACTAGAATACTGGAGAGCGGGGGCAGACATAGCCAGCTACGTATATGAAATGGAATCCATCTCGCTATACGGTCACGGCTGTCTAGATACATGAGGGTTTATCTACAAGCCAACAGTCTCTTAAGGTCATGAACAAGCCTAGTGTCTCAATCACAAGCAAGTAAGTAAAAGTCATAAGATATATGATCATTAAATATACAATAGTAAGGCGTCCCAAACATTACATATTCAGTTGATCATGAAGCTAGTCGTTACAAAATGTCAGGACTAGCAAGAGTTTAGTCATACATGATCAACCCTAGGATCTGTTAATCGTGTTACAGTCCGTAGGCAGACAGTAAGTAAGTGCAATCGAGCTAAACAGGTGCTCGTCGGCTAAACGCCTCAAAAGAATATTTTTACAATAGAGCGGGAGAGCCAAAAATAACCCACTCGTTGCCAGGGTTCCGTCTAGTGGCCACCATCTGGCTGGAAGGTTGGTAGATCCTCTGGAGCTGCTCCGAAATCTGGCCACACAAAACCAGCTGGGTCAGACCCCAGAAAGAGCAAGTGCCACAAAGGAGGCTTCACTTAAGAACTAAAACCAGCAAACAGCACAAGATATAAATAAAAGTAAGAACTGGAAATAAAGAAAATACACCAGGATGATATACGACGAGATAACCATGGAACTATTCGGATAACCAGGTTACAACCCGTAAACCAAACAAGGACCGGGGTTGTAACCCTTCGTCTGAACAGAACTTGGAATTCTCACCATTTATCGGTAAAATAAATACAAGCATTCTGGTCATGCAGCAATCTGGAACAGGATCAGGACAAGACTAGACTGGTTAGACTCCATCCAATCATTTCACGGCCAAGCAAGAATTACGGCTTGATACTTTAACTAACTAGGGTTGTCACAAGCCTAATTACTAACAAGATGCAGTGAGATTATTCCACAGCCACAAGCCCTGCAGACCATCCAGGTTACCCGGGTTAAAAGATTAGAGTTGAATTCAGGTGGGTACATCGTCCAGGAAACGAATGTACCCTTAGGTAGCTTGAAGGGTGCAACACATGACAGTGTGCTGGAAATGTGCCCTACTCGACGGCAGGCTACAGATCCCAAGGCGTGCCCAGGTAACGGGATTGCCTGTAGCTGGGAAATCTCGTCATGACTAATGTATTAATCTAGTTATTAGCCTTAGTCCATTTTAGTAGGTACTCCTGGCCGTGGTACTCAGGAGTCCCATCCTAGACATGATGCAAGACAGAACTGGTTTATTTATACAAGCACAATCGCCCACGATGTCCAGGTTATTATACAGGTCATGTCATGTCAAGTAGCCGTCGCAACAGCTTATCAAGATATAACATGTCAGGTTATCAGGTCAAGTGTACTAGCCAGAAGTGCGCCACGATGGGCCACTATCAGGTCATGTCAGGTTATTATGTCAGGAGTGCACCACTACGGGTCACTATCGTGTCAGGCTCAGTTATCCTCTCCAAACATATTACAAAAATTCGTGATTATCAAGTTCATGACAAAAGGCGTAAGGATATAAAATGGGCGTAAAATATCTAATAAAATATCAATATACAGGGCTAAAGAAGAGCCAAGCTTAAGGAAAGTAAAACCAAACTGACACGCTGACATAAGACCAAGTCAGCCAAGGCCATACGCTCAGTGCAAAAGTCATACGCTCAGGTCAGGCTACGCTCAGGTCATACGCTTCCAAAAGGCAGTGTATGTACTCAATACGACTCCTCGTCAAGCAAGCGAGCGTATGCGAGTCATACGCTCCCAAAAGGCAGCGTATGGGGTCCATACGACTCCTTGTCAAGCAAGCGAGCGTATGCGAGTCATACGCTCCCAAAAGGCAGCGTATGGGGACTGTGATGCGCTAAAGAGCGCGCGCAACTCAGTGACACAAGTTAAAAAGCTCGTGCACTGCTCACTGTCTTCTCCAATTCAGCAGGAACTCTATGGTTGAACCCAAAGCTTCAAAAGTCCATAACTTGGTCAAAATAAGTCTAAATCCAACTTTGCAAAGTTCTATCTTGGGTGAAATTTAATTCTCTCCAACATAAGAACATCAAAACCCATAAAAATGCAACTTAAATAGATCAAAACCATGCAAAATCAAAAATATAAGAACTTAGATCTAGAACAATGGAGACTCCAAATCATAAAATGTCAAGTTCTAATGTTGATCACCATGGCCTAATCTAGCTAATGGATAAATAAAAGTGGTTCTCAAGTGGTGGCAAGGTGCACTTGCCTAGACCTCTCTCTCTTCTCTCTTTGGTACGTGAAGGGAGTAAATAAGGAAGAAGAAGATGAATAATGAAGAGAGAGAATGAAGAGGGCTAATAAATATAAATGGTGGTGGTAGGTAGGGGTTCACCTTGGGTTCATCATGAACCCAATCAAAACCAAGCCAAGTCGAACCAACCAACCCGAACCAGGAATAAACCAAGCCAAGCCATGAAGAAAACTAAACAAGGAATCATGCAATACAAGAATAAATACGTACACGTATTCCAGAAATACGTAATACGAACCACAGGCATTACAGAATGGGACCTAGGTTAGGGTTTGTGGGGGATTGAAAGAATGAGGATGTAAAACCCCTAAATTTCTACTATATTTTTAGTACTGATTTTTTTTTGTATTTATACGTCGCATAGTCGTATTGTACGTCGCGCGGAAATTTGCGTTTTTCGTATTTACTCGTCGAGTGCGAATATATGTGAGGTACATATTTTAGAAAAATGATTTTTGATCGGTGATAGTTTCAAAATAATATATATAATAATTATTTTTATTAAAAGTTGTGAAAAAATATCTATCGAGGTCCCCAAAACTTATTATTTTAAGTTATTTATAAAATGCTATCTTATTTTAATAGTGGTAATTTAGAAACTAGATTTATGTGAATATTCTACTCGTGTAAAACACATAAAAACTATTTCATGTATATTTTTAAAATTAATTTTTATTATTTATAATAAATTATTTAGCAAGAAGGTATTTTAAAGATTTGAATATTTATGTTTACTTTCGAAATTATTTTTTCTAAATTATCAAAAATGTAGTTTAAAATTATTTCATATTAATACTTAAATATTTATTATAATTTTCAAAATTAATTAATTATTATTATAAAAAGAAAATTTGAGTTTAATTGTGATAATTTAAATGATGATTTTATTTATTTATTTTATATAGTTTAATTTAAATATGTAATTTATCTATATTGGATTTGAATTTAGATTTGATTGCATTGATTTAAAATAAATAGTAAATTATCTATTTGGGATTTAAATAAATCATAGTCTTTATCCTAATGGGGTTCTCACCTCCTATAAAAGGAGAGGTACTTGCCCTCTTTTTCTATGAATTCACAACCAAATTTTCTACTACAACCAAAATTTGTGCATCGTGTCCGTGTAAATGTCCCTTTTCGTGCACTGTAGTTTCTATTACAATATTTCTCAATCCAGTGTCCGATAATCCAAAACCCCTACCTCTTCCTACTACCGTTCCGCCAAGGCCAGCGGCACCACCTCCCTGGTGTCTGTCGACCACCAACCGCTATCATCATCATCATCATCACCATAGCACTCGTCTCCCCCACCCTCGACAACCACCAATGGCAGCACCGCACCACAGCGACGCCACTCCCCAACCGAACCTCCTCATTTGTCACGACCCGCACCCTAGAGTAAGGGCACGAGACGTGGGTACGTCCAGCCTACGCCGCAGTGTCGACGGTAGAATGCTGTCCTAGATCACAACATCTAACAGTTTAAGGTAATAACAGTTATACTCCCCGAATGGGGGTGACATAACAGAATATATCTCAATCACATCTAAGGTAGAATACGATAAGACAGAATGATATAAAAGATGCAAGATCTAAATCCACAGGAAATACAAAAGAGAGAAAGCTAAGTGTCTAGATAAACTCCACTAACATCCAGAAATAATATAGATCCAAATATACAACTCAATCTCTAATACTATGAAATAAGATAAAGATATCTATGGAGCAACAGTCTCTACAGCTAAGGGGTCCGACTGGAAGTCCGGATTGCAAGTGTCCTCTAAGGCTGTCCCATAGAAAGTATCTAAGCAGGCCTTCTCCTCGTCCTCTGTAAAATTTTCAACAGGTCCAATCAGGACGGGAACGAGTACAACTCATCAAAAAAACCCAAGAAATGACAGAGAACTATAAAGCAGTTATAAACAGTTTTATTGATGAATATGGCAGTTTATATTTAGGTGATAGTATAGAGAAGCAGTAAGATACAAGGAAAGTAAAGTAACTAAAACAAGAGAAGAATGATGGCAATGAAGACTGTAAAATAAATCTAGCTGAACTAAAGTAACATAATAAGTCCAGACAGTAAATACAAAACAAGTGTAAAACTACTATAAGTCCAGTATGAGATGAATCTAATACAAGATGAATCCAGTACAAGATGATTCTAGGTAGTGATCAAGAATCCAGGTGAGCCCAGCTATTCTAACAGTATGTTTTAAAATACCGACATTGACATATAAACGGCTGTAGGTAATTAGGCACATCTCTCACTGATCAGGCGAGAGATGGCTTTGCTTCCAGTAGATTCCAGTTTGGAGATTCCAGATTTGGGGTATGTCTACATGTCTTACTCAATATTTCCCCGCCCCGTAATACAAATGAATCCAGAATTCGATACGAGAATCGAGATGAGTCCAGCCAAAATATGATGATTCCAGAAATAGATTTCAGAATAATTCCAGTAATTCCAGTAATAGAGGCCAGATAAGTATGGTATGTGTGTCGCATACATGAATCCAAAAATATCCATACGTGTTGTAACAGAGAATCACATAAAACTAACTATAACTGAAGTACAGTAATTGACAATTAAATGAGAGAACTATCAGAGAATGTACTCGCCTGATACCCTTAAAAGAGTAGTGTAATGTCAGATGTCTGTACCGGAGTCACAATGTCCTAAATAGAGCAGTACAGGTTATAATGTGTTTAAAATAAGACAAATAATGTTTATGATGCAATCTACATAATTTCTAAGCCAATCTAGGTCAAAGTCAAACTTGGTCAACTCTATAGTCAAACTAGATCAACTTAAGTCATACTGGGTCACAGGAAGTCAAACAAGGTCAAACAAGTTCAAACTAGTCAAAATTAGTCTAATCTAGGTTAAAGTTAGACTAACTAAGGTTTTGGTCAAACATAGACTAGTCAACAAGGTAATTAGGTCAATCTTGACTAATGGTCAACTTCTAGTCAATCTAGAATCAGATCTTGGTCATAGGTTAACTATCTAATCAACTCTACCTATACCATATCACACAATTAAGGATATAACACATTACCCATATCATATACATATATATATATATCCCAAACTAATTTACACTACACAACCTATATAGGGTACTTACCATATCCTAAGTATCATCTATGTATACAAGGACTAAATATATACAAGGCTAATCAAGCATATGGATTGGCTAACTTATATGAGAACTGGACACCATAACATATACCCCTAAATGAAACTCTCCCTCTAAACACCCATACTCTTCACTCTCAACACTCTCAACACACAAGCCAAACAATTACTCAATCCTCTCACACTCACAAGCTCAAGACACAACCTACTTCCCTCAAACCCACTCTACACACATATAGCTAAATAGGGCACATATATATAGGCTTATAGGGACTGATTTTGGACTGTGTTGGCTGTCATTGGGGTCAGGTTTAGGACAGGTAAGGGGATGGTTTGAGTGACTGTTTTAGGTGTCTTGTAGGCTAAATTGGGGGGCTATATAGTGGACTATTTTGGAAGGGCTAAGGGCTGATATGCACCAGTTTGGGATTGTCCAAATAGCTGAACTCTAAGGCCAATTAAGGACTGGTTTAGGACTGCTACTATACTGATTTTAGGGAGACTGTTTGAGGCTATTAGGATAGGTATTAGCTGGTTTGGAGGGCTGCTATTTAGGACAGGTTATAGGTGGTTAAGGGACTGAACAAATGGGGAAAATCTGAATGGAAGAGGGAAATCTGAGAAGCTATTGTTCATGGACAGTTCTATAAGTCCAAGTAGACTGAATGCAATAATATAGGGGCTGAGATCTGCAGGCATTGCAAATGACAGTTAACTCAAGACTCCCCAACCACATACAAAATCCTATTTAACAATTGAGTCCTAGTTTCTAACACAACACAAACCAACACTCTAGTAATGGCTAACACAAGTATTCATGAATCAATCCTGAAATTGAACATCAACTCAGATATGTATGAACTCATTTTGAAATCGAATTGAATCCTTGAAAACAAAAACAAAAAAAAGTAAACTGAAACAGTGTCAAAATTTAGTTTATGACAGTGTATCAAAACAGTAGGTGTGTGTGTGTGAATTCTCATGACAGTGTGTGTGTAGTATGGTGTGGTATGTAGGTGACAGAAACCAATCTCAAGAATTTAGTCCAAATATCAGTGTGCACATGTGTGGGAAAACAGGGAATTGGGGTTCCATTGCTGTCAGTTCCATTGCAAGAATAGCAAGTGACAGTTCATGGATCAGTCTAATCCTAATTTAAAAACTCAAACAATTTCATGAAATCAGGAATTTAAGTTCAACTGACATTCAAGGTCAGTGAACATGCATCAGTTGACTGTTGGACAGCCCAATCCCACATTCAAATTCCATAACTCTCGACCACAACCTAATCTAACATGCTAATCCCACTTAGCATTAACTAATACATATGTGGGTGAATTAATCTAGTGATTAACATCAATAAAAATAGTTTAAAATAACTTAAAAATTCAGGAATGGAAAATAGTGAACCCGTATCAGTGCAATGGGGGAAATTAATAATTCGAAACTGAAATCGTGTAAAAAAATACAAACTAGTGGTTGGTAAACATCAAACACATGTGCATGTGTCCCCAAGAATATACTCGTGTCCAAACATTTGGACACGAGGTGTCCAATCATAAAAAACACACACAGACACGTACGAGCACACCAAGTGTCGTACAAGCGTGTCACGGAGTCGAATGCATGACACACGACACGTGACACGTCATGTTCGTGTCCAGACACTCGCCAGGGGTAGGGGTACGTGTCAAACAGCCTGTCCCGTGCCAACGTGTCCCCATGTCGTGTCAAAACATGCGTATCAGTGACCAATTTCACGCATGCAAAACGCACGCACACGGCCAGTGCGGCCAGTGCGAGTGAGATTTCTCACTGATCACTCAACGAAACCCGGCCAAATTTTGTGAGCATCGTGTCAGACACTAGGCGCACGTGTCCACAAAATTTTGTGACCTGAGTCGCCGTATCGTGTCCGCAATGGCACCCGAGCAGCAGGGCAGCGTACCGGGGACTCGTGCACGCGTGTGTGTCTAAATTTGGACACGAACGTGTCCAGAAATGTGCTCAATAGGACACAAAATAAATAAACACATATAAAACAATATTTCCATTCAAATAGTTTTCAAAAACAACATAAAAATTTTCTTTGAGGCATTTCAACAAACACATGAATACATAGACCGATACGTGTCCAATACGGACACCAAACGGACACGAAATCCACCCAAATTTCGGGGACAGCTAGGGGACTCCTAAACCTAGCCTAATATGCAAAGAATCAAAATAATAATATAATTTAAAGGGTTTTACCTATAGGTGCAAATTGCATGGAAAAGCTCCAAATGGGGGGTGTTCCTCTTGATGGCCAAATTCTCCAAATAAACCCAAAAATGAGATTTACCTCCAGAAATAATAAATACACAGAAATTAGAACCTTATGTAAAAGACTAGGATTAAAAAGGAATTAAAATGTATTTATGGGGATTTTTGGAAGGGGAAAATACCTTTCTTTCTCCAACTTGTAAAATTTCCTAAAGAGGCTAGCCCTAATGGAGAAAAGTACTTATAGGGGGGATTCCCTAGGTAGGTTGGCTGGCAATAGCAATTAGGGTTAGGGTTTACTTGGTTTTGGGCTTGTGGGCTTCTATGGGCTTAAGTCATTAGTCATGACTTGTGAAACCACAAGCCATTCTCTATTCAAATCAATTCCTATTCTAATTTAATTCTAATGAGTAGGGTATCACTAATTTAGGTCAAGTTAGGGTTTCATAGTCTAACCAAGTAGTCATGACTAGGGTTAGCTTCTAGGTTAGTCTCCAAAGTCAACACTAGTCAAAGTCTAGAATAACACTAAATTAAAATATACCAAAAATCACTTAAAATCCAATAATTCTAAATAACACATAATAATTCCAAATAATTCCCAAAAATTCAAAAATGACCAAAATACCCTCAAGGCTAAATGACAAATAAGTGTCCCAATAACATGGTTAGGCTCTAGGTCAACCAGTCTCCAAGGTTACACTATCAAACACCAAAATCATAAGTCATGATTTAAAATAGTTTTAAAATGATTTAAAATTACCAAAATCATATCATGATTTAAATATCATCATTAAAAGACTAAAATTACAAAATTTCAAAATTACCCTTATTTTAGAAAATTGGGTGTCACGTCATTGCCACCTCTCTCTTCGTCACCCACAACCCAGTCCAGACCCAACCGCCCCTTATCGCCACCATCTCCTCCTCTCCTGTCCAGTAACCGGCACCACCGCCAACACCTCTGCCTCCGTCCTGGCTAGTGGCGGCCCCCCGTCTCCACCTTCGCTGCCGCCACACAGTCTTCCGCCATGAAACATATCGACCAAAACCCCAAAATAAATCACACCACCGTGTGCACCGCCACCATCACCACACAGGAACAAGAATTAGAAAACCCAAACCTGTGCCGCGTCCCTGACACGAGCTCGACGTCGCTAACCGTCGATATCCTTAAGCACCACCCGCGTCCGTGCGAACGGACCCCACTCCCGATCCCCCGTCGTCGACTCCTCAGCCACCTCCTCACGATCAGCCGCCACCGACGGCGCAAGCCGCCCTCGTCCATACAGTGAGTCCCCGACCAGATCCTTCAGGCCTACTGCGGTCGACGCCCCCGAATCTCTCCCCCCGGCATCCGCGAGTAGCGTATCCGGTGAAGCCTCCGCAGTGAGTCTCTCTCCTCCCTCTGTCTTCCCTCTTTCTCCCTCTAGCTCTCTCTCTACCTCACCCCCATTTTTTTCTGGTCCTCTCTCTCTCTCGTTCTCTAAGGAATTTATTCCTTCCCACATTCTCGCGGCTTCCAAGAAGCAGAGAACAGATGTTCTCTTGTAGATTTTTTTCCTACTAATATTATTATACTTGGTGTATTTTTGGTTTGTATTGTTACATTATCAAACCCTAAATTGATATTTTATTTTATCAGAGTATACAAAATTATCTAATCATCTAATTATTATGATTATTTTAATAATTATTATTATTTTCAGCTTTATTATTTGAAATGTTATTTCAGTTCTGGTGGTATGGCTATTTATAATTGCATTATTTTAGGAAATTTAGAAATATATATAAATATATATAATATTTTAGTCAATTTCAAATATTGTTTTCTACCAAAAAAAACTTTATTTTGACAAACGTATAAGTTTAGTCCAAAAGCCATTTTATCGCTTTTCGAGGATTTTCCTAAAATTATTGTAACTAATAAGAGTGGTAGGTTTCAAATTTATAAATGATTTCTAGTATTTTCCCAATATTTATCTAAATTATTATTTTTTACTAATAAAAAAAATATAGTTTTTCTAGAAAACCTATTTTAATAAACTTGGAGTTTTGCCTAAAAACGTTTTCTTGAATTTCACGTATTTGTGTAAAATATTTTTACTAACAAAACATAGTCCTCAAATTGTTATATATTTACTAAAAATAGCATAATTATTCAATTACTCCAATTTCTCCTCGATTATCACCATTGACCACGACAGATTGCACGTTCCTACTTCCTCGCAAATTTGGACCCTTACACATCGACCCCAACTATTTGGCAAATTATGACTTGTCGGATCATTGCACCACATCAGGCATCACACCAGGACATCATGGACATTGCACCACAATAGAGTCACATCAGGCAAGACACCTTGCCTTTACTGTTTAATTTTTTGCTCAATATCATGCATGTTTTATTTCTTATAAGTTGTTCTTTCAAAACCATATGTAGTTGCAAATTACTATATTGTAGTTTTTTTATGCATTTGGCCTAGAGTTAAGGGACCCCCTTTGTTTGTGCCGTATTTATTGGCCCGACACCTGTGTGCCACGATGTCACGTGTCTCATATAGATTCGGACTTGCGTACCGACTGTACATCAGTGCGTACAGGACGAGCGTTAGGATATAACTGCTAATATAATTGCCTAGAGACTTAGCGGTTATTGGAAATATCGTGGTGTGGATTCAGCATGAGTAGTGCATGGGGAGGGGGAAGACAGTTATTAGGTATAAGGGCTTTCACACATTTATTTTTCTCTAGCTGCCATTTGTGACTCAGCCGAGAGCTAGTAAGCCGTGCATTTATTTACTTTTCTCTAGGTGCCACTAGTGCCTCGGTTGAAACACAAATGTGCCGTGCATTTATTTTCCTCTAGCTGCCGTTAGTGACTTACCCAAGAGCTAGTGGTCGTGCATTTATTTTCCTCTAGATGCCCCTTAGCTCTCACTCGAGTGCTAATGGGCCGTACATGTACTTTTCTCTAGATGCCACTAGTGCCTTGGTTGAAACGCTAACGCAACGTATTTCTAGTCTCGGAAGCCCTTGTGTGGAACGTTGTCTTCAAAGTGCATTTTCACATAGAATGGTTAAGGACCTTTATCTGTTTAGACATATGCAATTTTCTGTTGGTTTATGGCATGATATTATGTGTCTTGTTACGTCCCTCTGAGGACCTGGTTATCTCGCCAGGTGTGTGCTCTTGTTTTCCACAGGTATTCCAGCCGAGGTCGTGGTCTTCTCCATTTTGTCGAAGATGACGTGACTTGGTTCCTCCTTGCTACTTCCACTTAGTCCTTTTATATATCATGTACTTCTTCCTTTTTATTTTGGTTGGTAGTGGATGTGTCTCCACCCAACATATTGTACCAAGATAATTTATTATATATATCTTTTATTTCTTTATTTTGTGGATGAGATTAGTTAGTTGTGGTTTACTGTATTTTACAGCTTATGTATACATACAAGGCACATGTACTTCGTATGTATACAGCTGGCATATTTACGTACTTGGTCCTACGTATTTTGGGACTGGGGCGTTACATGTTTTTGTGGTGGCCCATGCAGGTCAAGATAAATTGTTTGGTTACTTCACAGTACCAAGCAAGCCTGCGTATAGGATTAGAGTGTAGGATCTCATCCACATACTTGACCGCCTTCTCGCTTGACTCCTCGAGTTGCATCTTGCTTGATCCCTTCTATCGTGATTCGTGCCCTTCTTTTGTGCTTGATAGAGATTTATAAGGTAACCCATACTAGGTGGACATGACCCATTGTCCCATCACCCTACTAGTTTAACTCTTGTAAGTTGGGTAGAATGCCTTACGACCTAACCTTCCTTATAACCTTAACCAAGTATTAGACAAGTAGACGGTAGGATGACTGTATAGATATCAACATAGAACATGACCTAGATTTTTAAGGACTTTGACCAAACTCTACTTCCTTTCAATCTTAATCTCACATGCCTATGTTTTTACCATCTTGACTAATGTTGCTACTATAATATAGTTTTGCAAGCTTATCCATCTATCGAGCTTGTTCATGACTTACGCTATTGAGCGCGCGCTCACTAACATATTGTCTAGTCAGAACCGGTGCATGATGGTCTGATCAACCGAGTACACTTTGGTTCATTTTTATTTATCGTTCTACGTGGATGGGAACATAGCTAAACTTGTCCTCTAGAGTCCCATCCACGACTGCCTTGAAAATTCTTTTTGAAATTATTCGGTCGCCTTTGAACCACGTATTCGTATTCGATAATATCGTCTTTGAACTCTATATTGCTTTCGCCTTCACCTATTTTAGAAGGACGAAGACGCTTGTATGTGAATTCCCTCTAGCTGTCCTATCACTTATGCCCATTACCACTTAATGTGACTTTATCTTCGTCTTAAACTACTCGTCCTTCTTCTCGGCCCTATATTTACTATCATGACCTTCTAATCGCTTATTTTAGGCGTGCACCTAATCGCTCTCTTAATCGTGCCCCAACCTACTCTCAAGGAACCATGTCTTTAAGTTGTCAAATTTATTTCTTTTGATACCCTACTATTCTTTATTGCATGTTATCTTGATTAAACTTTAATCCTAATCAATTTCCTTCTAGCGTTAGTTAGCCATATCCATGATTTATTTTAGTCATTATTTGAAATCGTGATTTTCTAATGCATGTTTGCATTGAACGTCGTTTCTTTGTCTCGTCCGGTGACTTGATCGTATTCGTTACTGATATACCCATGTGACCTTCTCACCCACCCCTATTATTCTTAATTTCGAGGACGAAATTCTTGTAAGTTGGGTAGGATGTAAAACACCTAAATTACTACTATATTTTTAGTACTGATTTTTTTTGTATTTATACGTCGCATAGTCGTATTGTACGTCGCACGGGAATTTGCATTTTTCGTATTTACTCGTCGAGTGCGAATATGTGCGAGGTACATATTTTAGAAAAAAGATTTTTGATCAATGATAGTTTCAAAATAATATATATAATAATTATTTTTATTAAAAGTTGTGAAAAATATCTATCGAGGTTGCTAAAACTTATTATTTTAAGTTATTTATAAAATACTATCTTATTTTAATAGTGGTAATTTAGAAACTAGAATTATGTGAATATTCTACTCGTGTAAAACACATGAAAACTATTTCATGTATATTTTCAAAATTAATTTTTATTATTTATAATAAATTATTTAGCAAGAAGGTATTTTAAAGATTTGAATATTCATGTTTACTTTCGAAATTGTTTTATCTAAATTATCAAAAATATAGTTTAAAATTATTTCCTATTAATACTTAAATATTTATTATAATTTTTGAAAATAATTAATTATTGTTATAAAGAGAAAATTTGAGTTTAATTGTGATAATTTAAATGATAATTTTATTTATTTATTTTATATAGTTTAATTTAAATATGTAATTTATTTATATTGGATTTGAATTTAGATTTGATTGCATTGATTTAAAATAAATAGTAAATTATTTATTTGGGATTTAAATAAATCATAGTCTTTATCCTAATGGGATTTCCACATCCTATAAAAGGAGAGGTACTTGCCCTCTTTTTCCATGAATTCACAACCAAATTTTCCACCACAACCAAAATTTGTGCATCGTGTCCGTGTAAATGCCCCTTCACGTGCACTGTATTTTCTATTACAATATTTCTCCATCCAGTGTCCGATAATCCCAAACCCCTACCTCTTCCTACTATCGTTCCGCCAAGGCCAGCGGCACCACCTCCCTGGTGTTTGTCGACCACCAACCGCTATCATCATCATCATCATCACCATAGCACTCGCCGCCCCCACCCTCGACAACCACCAATGGCAGCACCGCACCACAGCGCCGCCACTCCCCAACCGAACCTCCTCCTTGCCACCGCTCTCTTGGCCACCCACAACCCAGTCCAGACCCAACCGCCCCTCATCGCCACCATCTTCTCCTCTTCCGTCCAGTAACTGGCACCACCGCCAACACCTCCGTCTCCGTCCTGGCTAGTGGCGGCCCCCCGTCTCCACCTTCGCTACCGCCACACAGTCCTCCGCCATGAAACATACCCACCAAAACCCTAAAATAAATCACACCATCGTGTGCACCGTCACCATCACCACACAGGAACAAGAATTAGAAAACCCAAACCTGTGCCGCGTCCCTGACGCGAGCTCGACGTTGCTAACCGTCGATATCCCTGAGCACCACCCGCGTCCGCGTGAACGGAACCCACTCCCGATCCCCCGCCGTCAACTCCTCAGCCACCTCCTCACGATCAGCCGCCGCCGATGGCGCAAGCCCGCCCTCGTCCGTACAGTGAGTCCCCGACCAGATCTTCCGGGCCTACTGCGGTCGGCGCCCCCGAATCTCTCCGTCCGACATCCGCGAGTAGCATCTCCGGTGAAGCCTCCGCAGTGAGTCTCTCTCCTCCCTCTATCTCCCCTCTTTCTCCCTCTAGCTCTCTCTCTATCTCACCCCCATTTTTTTCTGGTCCTCTCTCTCTCTCGTTCTCTAAGGAATGTATTCCTTTCCACATTCTCGCGGCTTCCAAGAAGCAGAGAACAGATGTTCTCTTGTAGATTTTTTTTTCCTACTAATATTATTATATTTAGTGTATTTTTGGTTTGTATTGTTACAGTATCAAACCCTAAATTGATATTTTATTTTATCAGAGTATACAAAATTATCTAATCATCTAATTATTATGATTATTATAATAATTATTATTATTTTGAGCTTTATTATTTGAAATGTTATTTCAGTTCTGGTGGTATGGCTATTTATAATTGCATTATTTTAGGAAATTTAGAAATATATATAAATATATATAATATTTTAGTCAATTTCAAATATTGTTTTCTACCAAAAAAAACTTTATTTTGACAAACGTATAAGTTTAGTCCAAAAGCCATTTTATCGCTTTTCGAGGATTTTCCTAAAATTATTGTAACTAATAAGAGTGGTAGGTTTCAAATTTATAAATGATTTCTAGTATTTTCCCAATATTTATCTAAATTATTATTTTTTACTAATAAAAAAAATATAGTTTTTCTAGAAAACCTATTTTAATAAACTTGGAGTTTTGCCTAAAAACGTTTTCTTGAATTTTACGTATTTATGTAAAATATTTTTACTAACAAAACATAGTCCTCAAATTGTTATATATTTACTAAAAATAGCATAATTATTCAATTACTCCAATTTCTCCTCGATTATCACCATTGACCATGACATATTGCACGTTCCTACTTCCTCGCAAATTTGGACCCTTACACATCGACCCCAACTATTTGGCAAATTATGACTTGTCGGATCATTGCACCACATCAGGCATCACACCAGGACATCATGGACATTACACCACAATGGAGTCACATCAGGCAAGACACCTTGCCTTTACTGTTTAATTTTTTGCTCAATATCATGCATGTTTTATTTCTTATAAGTTGTTCTTTCAAAACCATATGTAGTTGCAAATTACTATATTGTAGTTTTCTTTATGCATTTGGCCTAGAGTTAAGGGACCCCCTTTGTTTGTGCCGCATTTATTGGCCCGACACCTGTGTGCCACGATGTCACGTGTCTCATATAGATTTGGACTTGCATACCGACTGTACATCAGTGCGTACAGGACGAGCGTTAGGATATAACTGCTAATATAATTGCCTAGAGACTTAGCGGTTATTGGAAATATCGTGGTGTGGATTCAGCATGAGTAGTGCATGGGGAGGGGGAAGACAGTTATTAGGCATAGGGGCTTTCACACATTTATTTTTCTCTAGCTGCCATTTGTGACTCAGCCGAGAGCTAGTGAGCCGTACATTTATTTACTTTTCTCTAGGTGCCACTAGTGCCTCGGTTGAAACACAAATGTGCCGTGCATTTATTTTCCTCTAGCTGCCGTTAGTGACTCACCCAAGAGCTAGTGGTCGTGCATTTATTTTCCTCTAGATGCCCCTTAGCTCTCACTCGAGTGCTAATGGGCCGTACATGTACTTTTCTCTAGATGCCACTAGTGCCTTGGTTGAAACGTGTCACGCCCCAGAACCAGAATACTGGAGAGCGGGGGCAGACATAGCCAGCTACGTATAACGGAATGGAATCCACACCGCTATACGGTCACGGCTGTCTAGATATGTGAGGGTTTCACTACAATCCATCGGTCTCTTAAGGTCATAAGATAGCCTATTGTCTCAATCTCAACCAACTAATAATAGTAACAAGATATCAGATCACTAAATATACAATTGTAAGGCGTCCCAAACATTACATATCCAGATGATCATGAAGCTAGTCGTACAAAATGTAAGGACTAGCAAGAGTTCAGTCATACATGATCAACCCCCGGGGCTTGTCAATCATGTTACAGCCCGTAGGCAGACAGTAAGTAAGTACAATCGAGCTAACACTTGCTCGTCGGCTAAACGCCTCAAAAGAATAATTTATAATATTACAGTGGGAGAACAAAAAGAAACCCACTCGATGCCCTGGTTACGCCTGGTGACCACCATCGGGCTGGAAAGCAGGTAGATCCTTTGCTGCTGCTCCGGTATCTGGCCATACAAAACCAGCTGGGTCAGACCCCAGAAAGAGCAAGTGCCACAAAGGAGGCTTCACTTAAGGACTAAAACCAACAAATCATTAGCATTCAACAGGTAAGAAAATAATAAGTAACACAGTTTGGGGTTTGTGCACTACCAATGCACTTATCCCAATCAGAGAAAATAACTAAGTGAAGCATCATTGACATAAAAGAACTGGAGAATCATGCTAAATAAAACATAGCGGGACAATATATGAAGAGAAAACGAAGAAAAAACATGGTAAGTGATATATAAAAGACATTCTTGTACAGAATCAATAAAAGATAGGACATATGGAAAAGCATGCCAGGATGATATACGATGAGATAACCATGGGACTATTCAGATAGCTAGGTTACAACCCGTAAACCAAACAAGGACCGGGGTTGTAACCCTTCGTCTGAACGGAACTTGGTTTCTCTCACAATTTATCGGCAAGATGAATATAAGAAATCAGGTCAAGTAACAATCTGGAGTGACAATCATTATAGTGACAATCTGGAGTGACCATCATTCAATTATGCTGGTACAATCTTGCAATCGATCACTTCTAGATAATACTAAACTGGACTAGACTCCATCCCATCAATCACGGCCAATTATTGCCTACGGCTTTCTACATTAACTAACTAGGGTTGTCACAATCCTAGTTACTATCAAGATGCAATGAGATGTTCCACCAGCCACAAGCCCTGCAGCTAATCCAGGTTATCCAGGCGACTGGGATTCATTAAGCAATTATCAAGAGTTATTAGGTGTGCCCCACATGACAGTGGGCTGGAAATGTGCCCTACTCGACGGCAGGCTACAAGTCCAACAATTGTGGCCGGGATAACGGGATCGCCTGTAACTGGGGAAAATCTCTCATGACTACTGAATTATTCTAATCATTAACCTTAGTTTATTTCAATAGGTACCCCTGACCGTGGTACTCAGGAGTCCCATCCTAGACATGATGCGAGACTGGACAAGTGGATTTAACAAGCAAGCAAGAAAGAACCACCCACGGTGTCAAGACAAGTCAAGCTAAGTTATCAGGTCATGTCAAGGCAGGAGTGCGCCACGACGGGCCACTATCATGTCAGGTTGGTCATGTCAGGAGTGCACCACTACGGGTCACTGTCGTGTTATGCAAGTTCATTGTCATACCATGCCATGTACAATAGTCATTCCAAACATATTAAGTAAAATCAAGTTCATGACAAAAGGCGTAAGGATATAAAATGGGCGTAGAATATCTAATAAAATATCAATATACAGGGCTATAGAAGAGCCAAGCTTATAGAAATAAAACCAAATCTCCAAGAGCCAATAGATTGCGCAAGGGGTCAGGAGGTTGGATTGCGCAGGAGTCAAGTGCACCAGGGGCCAACTGCGCAGGAGTGAGCTGCACAGGGGTCAGATTGCGCAGAGGATGGATTGCGCAGAGGATGGATTGTGCAGGATCGGGTTGCGCAGCAATGGGTTGTGCAGCAATGGATTGCACAGAGGATGAACTGCGCAGCAATAGGTTGCGCAGAGGATGGATTGCGCAGCAATGGGTTACGCAGCAATGGATTGCGCCAGCACTGGATTGCGCAGCAATAGATTGCGCCAGCACTAAAGAGTACTGGACTGGCTAGATGGACTGCGCCAGCGCTAAAGAGCACTGGACAGGCTGGATTGCGCCCGGGACAGAAGATCATCTTCCCCAAAGCTGAGAGCAATGGCCATGGAATTTCGAAATTTCAAAAGACCATAACTAGGTCAAATCTCAATGAAAATCTACTTTGCAAAGGTCTAAGTTATGTAAAATTAAATTCTCTTCCACATGGAACAATCAAAACATGTAAATGAACCAGTTTTATAGATCAAAACCACCATTTTCCTAAAATACTTCAATCCTAGATCTACAAAATTCTAAGCTCCAAATGGAGAAAACTCAAGTTCTAATGTTACTTAGAATGAACTAATAAAGCTATTAGACAAATAAAATGTAGCCCTTAAGTGATAGCAAGATGCAACTTGCCTAGAGCTTGGGTGTAGGTGGAGAGGAGGAAGAAGAAGAAAATAAAAATGAGGAGAGAGAGAGGAAGTTTGATATTTATAATGGGGTGGGGTGGTTCACCATGTCAAACCAAAATAAACCGAACCAAGCCAAGCCAAGTCATGTTGAACCAAGTCAAGGCCAATAAACTCTCTCTAGCAATTTAAACCAAATAAATCATGAAATAAACCCAGCCTCACTAATCCAAGATAAACCCATGAACCATTAAAACCAATTGAACTATCCATGCCAATAAAACCAAGCCAATGCAAAATAAACCAAGATAACTAATCACGAAAAATTAAATATGGGTCCAAAACACGTATACGTACACTAAATACGTATCACGAATTTGGGACATTACAAAACGCTAACGCACCGTGTTTCTAGTCTCGGAAGCCCTTGTGTGGAACGTTGTCTTCAAAGTGCATTTTCACATAGAATGGTTAAGGACCTTTATCTGTTTAGACATATGCAATTTTCTGTTGGTTTATGGCATGATATTATGTGTCTTGTTACGTCCCTCTGAGGACCTGGTTATCTCGCCAGGTGTGTGCTCTTGTTTTCCACAGGTATTCCAGCCGAGGTCGTGGTCTTCTCCATTTTGTCGAAGATGACGTGACTTGGTTCCTCCTTGCTACTTCCACTTAGTCCTTTTATATATCATGTACTTCTTCCTTTTTATTTTGGTTGGTAGTGGATGTGTCTCCACCCAACATATTGTACCAAGATAATTTATTATATATATCTTTTATTTCTTTATTTTGTGGATGAGATTAGTTAGTTGTGGTTTACTGTATTTTACAGCTTATGTATACATACAAGGCACATGTACTTCGTATGTATACAGCTGGCATATTTACGTACTTGGTCCTACGTATTTTGGGACTGGGGCGTTACATGTTTTTGTGGTGGCCCATGCAGGTCAAGATAAATTGTTTGGTTACTTCACAGTACCAAGCAAGCCTGCGTATAGGATTAGAGTGTAGGATCTCATCCACATACTTGACCGCCTTCTCGCTTGACTCCTCGAGTTGCATCTTGCTTGATCCCTTCTATCGTGATTCGTGCCCTTCTTTTGTGCTTGATAGAGATTTATAAGGTAACCCATACTAGGTGGACATGACCCATTGTCCCATCACCCTACTAGTTTAACTCTTGTAAGTTGGGTAGAATGCCTTACGACCTAACCTTCCTTATAACCTTAACCAAGTATTAGACAAGTAGACGGTAGGATGACTTTATAGATATCAACATAGAACATGACCTAGATTTTTAAGGACTTTGACCAAACTCTACTTCCTTTCAATCTTAATCTCACATGCCTATGTTTTTACCATCTTGACTAATGTTGCTACTATAATATAGTTTTGCAAGCTTATCCATCTATCGAGCTTGTTCATGACTTACGCTATTGAGCGCGCGCTCACTAACATATTGTCTAGTCAGAACCGGTGCATGATGGTCTGATCAACCGAGTAAACTTTGGTTCATTTTTATTTATCGTTCTACGTGGATGGGAACATAGCTAAACTTGTCCTCTAGAGTCTCATCCACGACTGCCTTGAAAATTCTTTTCGAAATTATTCGGTCGCCTTTGAACCACGTATTCGTATTCGATAATATCATCTTTGAACTCTATATTGCTTTCGCCTTCATCTATTTTAGAAGGACGAAGACGCTTGTATGTGAATTCCCTCTAGCTGTCCTATCACTTATGCCCATTACCACTTAATGTGACTTTATCTTCGTCTTAAACTACTCGTCCTTCTTCTCGGCCCTATATTTACTATCATGACCTTCTAATCGCTTATTTTAGGCGTGCACCTAATCGCTCTCTTAATCGTGCCCCAACCTACTCTCAAGGAACCATGTCTTTAAGTTGTCAAATTTATTTCTTTTGATACCGTACTATTCTTTATTGCATGTTATCTTGATTAAACTTTAATCCTAATCAATTTCCTTCTAGCGTTAGTTAGCCATATCCATGATTTATTTTAGTCATTATTTGAAATCGTGATTTTCTAATGCATGTTTGCATTGAACGTCGTTTCTTTGTCTCGTCCGGTGACTTGATCGTATTCGTTACTGATATACCCATGTGACCTTCTCACCCACCCCTATTATTCTTAATTTCGAGGACAAAATTCTTGTAAGTTAGGTAGGATGTAAAACACCTAAATTTCTACTATATTTTTAGTACTGATTTTTTTTGTATTTATACGTCGCATAGTCGTATTGTACTTCGCACGGGAATTTGCATTTTTCGTATTTACTCGTCGAGTGCGAATATGTGCGAGGTACATATTTTAGAAAAATAATTTTTGATCGGTGATAGTTTCAAAATAATATATATAATAATTATTTTTATTAAAAGTTGTGAAAAATATCTATCGAGGTTGCTAAAACTTATTATTTTAAGTTATTTATAAAATACTATCTTATTTTAATAGTGGTAATTTAGAAACTAGAATTATGTGAATATTCTACTCGTGTAAAACACATGAAAACTATTTCATGTATATTTTCAAAATTAATTTTTATTATTTATAATAAATTATTTAGCAAGAAGGTATTTTAAAGATTTGAATATTCATGTTTACTTTCGAAATTGTTTTATCTAAATTATCAAAAATGTAGTTTAAAATTATTTTCTATTAATACTTAAATATTTATTATAATTTTTGAAAATAATTAATTATTGTTATAAAGAGAAAATTTGAGTTTAATTGTGATAATTTAAATGATAATTTTATTTATTTATTTTATATAGTTTAATTTAAATATGTAATTTATTTATATTGGATTTGAATTTAGATTTGATTGCATTGATTTAAAATAAATAGTAAATTATTTATTTGGGATTTAAATAAATCATAGTCTTTATCCTAATGGGATTTCCACATCCTATAAAAGGAGAGGTACTTGCCCTCTTTTTCCATGAATTCACAACCAAATTTTCCACCACAACCAAAATTTGTGCATCGTGTCCGTGTAAATGCCCCTTCACGTGCACTGTATTTTCTATTACAATATTTCTCCATCCAGTGTCCGATAATCCCAAACCCCTACCTCTTCCTACTATCGTTCCGCCAAGGCCAGCGGCACCACCTCCCTGGTGTTTGTCGACCACCAACCGCTATCATCATCATCATCATCACCATAGCACTCGCCGCCCCCACCCTCGACAACCACCAATGGCAGCACCGCACCACAGCGCCGCCACTCCCCAACCGAACCTCCTCCTTGCCACCGCTCTCTTGGCCACCCACAACCCAGTCCAGACCCAACCGCCCCTCATCGCCACCATCTTCTCCTCTCCCGTCCAGTAACTGGCACCACCGCCGACACCTCCGTCTCCGTCCTGGCTAGTGGCGGCCCCCCGTCTCCACCTTCGCTACCGCCACACAGTCCTCCGCCATGAAACATACCCACCAAAACCCTAAAATAAATCACACCATCGTGTGCACCGTCACCATCACCACACAGGAACAAGAATTAGAAAACCTAAACCTGTGCCGCGTCCCTGACGCGAGCTCGACGTTGCTAACCGTCGATATCCCTGAGCACCACCCGCGTCCGCGTGAACGGAACCCACTCCCGATCCCCCGCCGTCAACTCCTCAGCCACCTCCTCACGATCAGCCGCCGCCGATGGCGCAAGCCCGCCCTCGTCCGTACAGTGAGTCCCCAACCAGATCTTCCGGGCCTACTGCGGTCGGCGCCCCCGAATCTCTCCGTCCGACATCCGCGAGTAGCATCTCTGGTGAAGCCTCCGCAGTGAGTCTCTCTCCTCCCTCTATCTCCCCTCTTTCTCCCTCTAGCTCTCTCTCTATCTCACCCCCATTTTTTTCTGGTCCTCTCTCTCTCTCTCTCTCTCTCTCTCTCTCGTTCTCTAAGGAATGTATTCCTTCCCACATTCTCGCGGCTTCCAAGAAGCAGAGAACAGATGTTCTCTTGTAGATTTTTTTTTCCTACTAATATTATTATATTTAGTGTATTTTTGGTTTGTATTGTTACAGTATCAAACCCTAAATTGATATTTTATTTTATCAGAGTATACAAAATTATCTAATCATCTAATTATTATGATTATTATAATAATTATTATTATTTTCAGCTTTATTATTTGAAATGTTATTTCAGTTCTGGTGGTATGGCTATTTATAATTGCATTATTTTAGGAAATTTAGAAATATATATAAATATATATAATATTTTAGTCAATTTCAAAGATAGTTTTCTACCAAAAAAAAAAACTTTATTTTGACTAACGTATAATTTTAGTCCAAAAGCCATATTTAGCTTTTCGAGGATTTTCCTAAAATTATTGTAACTAATAAGAGTGGTAGCTTTCAAATTTATAAATGATTTCTAGTATTTTCCCAATATTTATCTAAATTATTATTTTTTACTAATAAAAATATATAGTTTTTCTAGAAAACCTATTTTAATAAACTTGGAGTTTTGCCTAAAAATGTTTTCTTGGATTTCACGAATTTGTGTAAAATATTTTTACTAACAAAACCTAGTCCTCAAATTGTTATATATTTACTAAAAATAGCATAAGTATTCAATTACTCCAATTTCTCCTCGATTATCACCATTGACCACGACTGATTGCACGTTCCTACTTCCTCGCGAATTTGGACCCTTACACATCGACCCCGACTATTTGGCAAATCAGGACTTGTCGGATAATTGCACCACGTCAGGTATCACACCAGGACATCATGGACATTGCACCACACCGGAGTCACATCAGGCAAGACACCTTACCTTTACTGTTTAATTTTTTGCTCAATATCATGCATGTTTTATTTCTTATAAGTTGTTCTTTCAAAACCATATGTAGTTGCAAATTACTATATTGTAGTTTTTTGTATGCATTTGGCCTAGAGTTAAGGGAACCCCTTTGTTTGTGCCGTATTTATTGGCCCGACACCTGTGTGCCACGATGTCACGTCTCATATAGATTCGAACTTGCGTACCAACCGTACATCGGTGCGTACAGGACGAGCGTTAGGATATAACTGCTAATATAATTGCCTAGAGACTTAGCAGTTATTAGAAATATCGTGGTGTGGATTCTGCACGAGTAGTGCATGGGGAGGGGGAAGACACTTATTAGGCGCAGGGGATTTCACACATTTATTTTTCTCTAGCTACCATTTGTGACTCAGCCGAGAGCTAGTGAGCCGTACATTTATTTACTTTTCTCTAGATGCCACTAGTGCCTCGGTTGAAACACAAATGTGTCGTGCATTTATTTTTCTCTAGCTGCCGTTAGTGACTCACCCAAGAGCTAGTGGCCGTGCATTTATTTTCCTCTAGATGTCCCTTAGCTCTCACTCGAGTGCTAATGGGCCGTGCATTTACTTTTCTCTAGATGCCACCTTGGTTGAAATGCTAACGCGCCGTATTTCTAGTCTCGGAAGTCCTTGTGTGGAACGTTGTCTTCAAAGTGCATTTTCACATAGAATGGTTAAGGACCTTTATCTGTTTAGACATATGCAATTTTCTGTTGAGCTAACTATATTCAGTTTATGGCATGATATTATGTGTCTTGTTACGTCCCTCTGAGGACCTGGTTATCTCGCCAAGTGTGTGCACTTGTTTTCCGCAGGTATTACAGCCGAGGTCGTGGTCTTCTCCATTTTGTCGAAGATGACGTGACTTGGTTCCTCCTTGCTACTTCCACTTAGTCCTTTTATATATCATGTACTTCTTCTTTTTTATTTTGGTTGGTAGTGGATGTGTCTCCACCCAACATATTGTACCAAGATAATTTATTATATATATCTTTTATTCCTTTATTTTGTGGATGAGATTAGTTAGTTGTGGTTTACTGCATTTTACAGCTTATGTATGCATACAAGGCCCATATACTTTGTATGTATACAGCTGGCATGTTTACGTACTTGGTCCTACGTATTTTGGGACTGGGGCCTTACAGAAGAGGAGAAGATTAGGGTTTGGTGAGAGGAGGAGAAGGGGAGTGGAGCTGAGATGGAAGAAGAAGGGATTTGGAGAGGGAAGGAGAAGGGGACGGGGGCTTGAGCCTCAAAATATCGCGAGGGTGGAAAGGATTTTACAGAAAACTTATTACAAGTTTGCCACCGTTCTAAAATATTAATGACGTTTTGTTTTATAAACGTTATAAAAAGTCCAGAATTAGCCCAAACCGTCATAGAAAAAAGGTATTTCGAACTTCAATAATGCTTAGGTATCAGGCGTCATCAATACGTCTTGTCGAGCGTTATTAATAGGTCTTTTTGTTGTAGTGGACACAGGATACGGATAAAATATATATATAAATACAAAAAATAGGAACGAGAGTGACAGGTGATCAGAAAACAAGGTGGTCGGCTGGCCTCGTCGTCAATGACGACGATGCGGTAGAGGAGGACGGGAGTGGAAGTCGAGAATAAAAAGGGAAAGATGAGGAACTGGTGATCGAACAAGAGCTCGATCAGGATTAAAGGGAGACTTGCTTGGATCACAAGTTTGAAAAACAAATTTTTAGGGGGAAAAAATAAAAGAGAGAAAATTGGATTTGCAATTTGTAAATTCGATTTACAAAGATTTGGAATTTGCAAAATAAGTTTAAATGAAATTTGAATTGAAATTTTGATTTGATTAAAGAATAATTAGAATTATAAATTTAATCAAATATTTAATGGCTTTTTTAGATGTCTGGAGTTACTCACGGGACTTTATGGACGCTAGATCGTATGTCTTTTTTGGGCCTAATGCTCCCAATTCATATCATATTTATAAATAGAAAAATAATACGTCCTTATGACTCAATCCACTGATCTTCTATATCTTATAATTCATCCCGATAATTACAAGGGTCACTCAAATTCGGCTATTTAATTATCGGGTCCGGCTATTGACACCCCAAAACTTGCTAAGGATATCCCATTTCAAAAAAAAAATCCTATTCTACCCTTGCTGTTGAGCACACCCCATACTCCCCTCCCCTCCCCTCCCCTTCCCCCCTCCGTCGACCATCCTCCTCCCCCGACCCGTCGCCGCCTCCTCCGACCCTCCCCCCCTCCGCCGACCCCCCCCGGACCCGCCTCCTCCTCCTCCCCCTCCCCCCGCTTTCCGATCCCCCCTCCGTCGACCATAAACTGTTGTTAAAACAACAAAAAAATTACGAAAAAATTTGGGTGTATTCACGGGTAGATTCGACCCTAGTTTGTCGAACTCATAGAGGAATGTTCGACCAACGACAGTCGAATTATAGTGTGTACGTTCGACCAGAATATGTCGAACAGAAGATGGCATGTTCGATTAGAATATGTTCGACCAGTGTTTGTCGAACACAAGAAGACACGTTCGACCAGTATTTGTCGAACAGAAGAAGACATGTTCGACCAATACTTGTCGAACATACCATTGTCCGTTCGACAAGTATTTGTCGTGCTTGTCGCAGATTTTTTTTTTTGGTGGGATGTTCTTAGAAAGCCTTGGAGATATATTGGTCTTTTAACATGATATTTAAGTTATATGGGATGTCCTTAGCAAGTCTTGGGGTGTGTATAGCCGGACCCTTAATTATCTATATTGTGCCACAAGGAATAATAAGCCATGGTTACATCTTAGGCACTTGTCATGGTGCATACGGGCCGGTCCGGGCCGGCCCACGGGCCGAATTCGGCGGGCCAGACCGGGCTCGGGCCGGTCCAGGACCGGCACTTAGTTTCAAACGGGCCGGGCCAGGCCCGGCCCGGTTCAGCTCACGTAGGCCCAGCCCGGCCCACTGGACCGGACCATGGTGCAGCCGGTCCGGGCCGAACCGGTCCACGGGCCGAGCCGGGCCTTGGTCGGTTCGGGCCGGTTGAACCGGGCCGGCCCGATTTTGATGGTTTTTTTTTTTCTTTTCCTTACTTTATTTAACTTTTTTGTTAAATTATTTTCAAAAAAAATTTGTAACTTAATTTTGAAAAAAAAATGGTAAAAGTAAAAAAAAAATATTTCTCCCTCTTCCTTTATCCGGACTTGGGACCGGCAAATGCTTGCTTGGCATAGGCAGAGTTAAAAAATATTTTTTTATTTTAAAAATAAAAAATAGTTTTTGAAAGTATAAGTTAAAATTTGGAAAGTATAATTAAAATTTAAAAGTATAAGTTAAAATTAAAATATTTTAAGTATAAAAGTATAAGTTTAAATGTACATACCTAATACCTTGCACCGTAGCGTCATTGTTGTTCGCCTTCATGCAATGAAAGCGATTCCAAATCCAGCTCGTGGACATCATGATCTTCTTCATCTTTCTGGTTTTGGGTTCTTTTATCGGCTTTCATCCAATTTTGTACGCACACTAGTGCTTCCAAGATATCGGGCTTCAAGCGGCTCCTCCTATCGCTCAACATCCTTGAACTTGTACTAAAATAGGACTCCGATGCTACCGTAGACACCGGGACCATCAGTAGATAACGTGCTATGGTAGAAAGAACAGGAAATCTCTTGTCGTGTCTCTTCCACCATTCTAAAACGGCAAAGTGATCTGGAGTCTCATCTTCGTCTTGATAAGAATTAAGGTAAAGAGACAACTCTTGAGTAGGTTGGGAAGATTGTTTTTGTTTCTTCCTTTGTAGTATACGACCGGCTGCTGATAGCTTAGGCGCCAAGCCAGAGCTACTACTAGCCCCCCCTGAGTTGGTCGGGGCGACGTTGCTCCTTCTTCGTACAGTATAACTAACCTGTCCAACGCAACTTTAACTTCTAGTTTCATGTCAGTAACATCTATACCCATATATTCTCCATATCCATCTAATAAAACCTCTACGTCATCCAATTTGACTGTAGGATCAAATATGGAAGCCAAACAATATAAAATAGGTACTTCACCCCAATATTTCTTGAATTTGGCTTCCATATTTCTCACCGCATATTCAAAATTTGGATGATCTCTATATTTAGAAAATAAATAAGACATGTTACAAAGTTCACGTAAAGCTAAGCAAGATGTGGAATAATAAACACCAGAAAGAATACATGTAGCATTGTAAAAAACTTCTAAAAATTCACAAACACTTTCAGCTGCTACCCAATCATCAGTAGTAACTTGATCAAAGCTGACATCCGAAGTACAATAATATGTAATAGCATTCTTAAAAGGAATTGCAGATTTTAACATCAAGTAGGTGGAATTCCACCTATTTGGTATATCCTTCACAAATCTTCTAAAAGTAATACCAAAATGTGCGCACGTGCATGCAAAACTTTGTTGTCTACTTGGAGACGAGTTTAGGTGGAGCAAGCATTGTCGCAGAGTGTATAAATTGTAGGAACCCTAGAGGGGGGCGAATAGGGTCAAGCTAACTAATCAAGCACTTAGCACAATCTAATGGAAAATTTAAAAATATAAGTGCAAGAGAAGAAGCAATAACAATACCGACACACAATATATCCTGGTATCCTCCCAAGAGGCACTCCAGTCCCGGAACTCTCTCCGACTTTAATCTACTATTTAAGTAAATAGTTACACACGAGTTTGGATCCGAAGAACTTGCCAACTTCTTACGCGAGAGCTTTAATCTGAAGGCCTCTCCGACTTCAACCGAGAGTTTGGATACGACGACTCTCCAACTTCAACCGAGAGTTTGGATACGAAGACTCTCCAACTTCAACCTTTCATAATAGATTTTGATCTCCTTATACAATAAGATGAAGATCTTACTTTTCAACTCAATAACTCTAACACAATTTGTGGATGGCAAATGAAAGCTTTGTAGAGTTGTTTGTGGATAGGCTTTGGTGGTTTAGAAATTTTTAGGCTCAAAGCATCAACCATGAATGAAGGGGTTCAAGGCTATTTATAACCAAAGCATTGAAAAAGAGCTCAAGGCATCTTTTCAGTCCACGAACTGGCATACCGCCGGTATGAACCGGCATACCGGCGGTATACCGGTCTGGAATGCAACGGCTAGAAATATAGCCGTTGGGATCATTAATTGCTCGGGTTTTCGACCGTTGGAATTTCAACGTTACTAAATCGGTATACCGTCGGTATGGACCGGCATGTCGTCGGTATGCCGATTTTTTAGACAGAAACTTTCTGTGAACAAAACTGGTATACCGTCGGTATAGACCGGTATACCGTCGGTATGTCGATTTTCATCCGAAAATGACCCTGGGCTAATTTCTACCCTAGCTTTCGATTTTGCCATCCATTTCTTGTGTTTACAATTATTCCTAAGACTCATTACAGACTCCAGAAATACTGTAGCACGTCCAGACTTCTTCAGAGTCATGAAATGATGATGGCATGGCTTGGCTTCTTCCTTTGATAGGTGCTGGCTTTTTTTCTTGGCGGCAGCTGTCCAAAGATATCCAGTTTGTGCAAACTGAATACCTTTCGGGGGCTTCGCCCCCGAACCCCCGACGAGGGGCGCTGCCCCTTCGGCCCCCGTCCGCTGACCGGGCAGCGGAACCCCCGAGTGCGTAGCTCCAGAGATGTCGTCGGGTGGTTCAGAGAAATCTTGTGGTATCCGTCGTCTTAAAGAAAGGAATTACAAATCTCCAAGAGAAATAAGATCTAATCAAGAAAGGAATCACAAATCTCCAAGAGAAATAAGATCTAATCAAGGAAGGAGACTTAAAGAAAGGAATCACAAATCTCCAAGAGAAATAAGATCTAATCAAGAATTTGTAAAACTAGTTTTAGAGAACAAACATGCGTATCTAAAATAGGATACAAAATATATTTAGAAGAATCACAGATCTTGTTTATGTAAACTAGCATATCTTATATAGATTGAAAAGAAAAACAATAGCTAGATGAGTAAAAGTGAACCAAATTATATAGCTTAACAATATATCATAAATAAGCAAGCTACATATCTAATTAAGATTAATGAGGTAGGTCATTAACAAGATAAATGTGCTCATTTAATCTTAAGTCACTAACACTAAAGATACTTGCTCAAGCATAGAGTTCACAAAGAGAGCAATACATTTTGAATGAACAAAATGATTTATAGACTCTTTACTAAGCAAGGAAGAGAGCATAAGATGACAAATAAATGAATTAATCTCTTATCAAGTATAGACCAAAAGAGATACTCATGAAAACATAATAAAATAAATCTCTTTGCCAAGTATTGAGATTAACCCAGGATAATAAAATGATAGATCGATCTAGAGAATGCAAAATATTATAACCATTATGAAATAAGTATATTCTCTAGAAATGAAAAATCTCAAGACAAAAGCTCAAACCATAGTAGCTAAAGTCATAAGAAATATGATGTATCAATTACATGTATTCTCATGTGTTACAAAAACTATTGGGCAACAATAATTCACAAGAAGCATAAATCCAAGGAATAAGCAAAGAAAGATCATTAAGATCAAGAAAGCTAAATGCTAAAGATATCAAGAAGTACATTTTTCAAAAGCTTTCATAGTGCACCATAGTAAAGTATAAAAATATAAACTAGAAAAAATGCACTAATTAAGGAGGTGAATTTAACAAGCAAGGTAAAGCACAAGACCATGTGATCCTTAAAAGAACTTCCATAAATAGTCATGAACAAGACACTAATAAACATTTTCTCTCAAGATCCCAACTTAAAGGTATAAAACAAATAAATATCAAAAGTTAGGAATCATTTATATATGAAACTATATATATCATGAATAGGCATACATGAAGAGATCAAAAATTAATTAAGAACATGTATCCATAATGCCAACCAAAAAGTCAAGAAGATATCATCAAAAAGAAGACTTTAAGGAAGAAACTAATTGGTTCAAGAAGCATAAATTTGGTCAAAGGAATCAATAGCTAAAGTATGAGATAAGCACAAGTTTGAAGATAACAAGTTTAATTAAATACTCTTCAATTCAATATAAAACTTTAGCTTAACTCATATGCCCACATAAAGATATTTATACAAAAATATATATCAACATAAGAAATACATGATCTACATGTAAATGAAAATTTTAATGAATATAGTCATGTATCCTTAATGAATGTTTGAAAAACTATCACAAATTCAAAACACATATAAATAAGCTTTATTAGGAAAAAACATAATTGATTCATAAGAGGTTTAATTAAAATAAAACATGAGAATCAATAATGAATATATTATGTGAGCACAAGGTTAAAGTGAAAGTATAAGTATATACTTGTCAAGTGATAAGAAGCTTGTGCTAAACACATATATTCACAAATACCGATTAAAATAAATATGACATATTAAATACAAACCGGCAAGAAGTAACTATTTCAAAAACTTTAAAGACGGAGAGTTAAAATCATATTAGCTCAAATCAAAACCAAGTTCCTATAGACTAGAGTGATATGCATGATTTATAAAAGATTAAGAATAACGAGCATGCATATATAAATGTGTCACACTAATAGAACATGAGTTATAAACTACATAGTGTGAACTAATCATTTAAGCCGAGTAACTAGTCATGCTAGATAAAAGAATTAATAAGAAAATTAACTAAGCATGCTAGTATTATATCTCACATTGATTTATATAAAAGACAACTAAAGGATAATGTGAGCGAGTAGCAAGACATTGAGTGAAACATGCTAGATTCTATAAATATAAACAATTTAAAGAGAATCGCTTAGCATGTTACCAAAGTGGCTCTAGTGGCCACGCTTGTGCTGGTACAATTGCTTGGAAGATAACCTTTGAGCTTTGCAACCACCAACACGCTCCTCGGTGCTATGTCCAGATACAAGAAGCTTCACCTACAACATTAGATGAAGACTTTGGTATCCAAATAAACTTGGATCCACATTTGTTAGCTTTAGGGACCCATATACTATTTACTCTAGCATTGGTAGAAAAACTCCTACGAATAGGACAAGTTAAGCTCATGTGTCCAATGCGAGAGCAATAGAAGCACCTAATACTAGTGTGTGCACATGTATCAGAATGAGCATGGTTATGAACATGTGACATACTAGAATAATGAATATCTCTAGAGTGAGTATGAGAATATTTGGTTTTAAGAATATTATGTTCTAATAGCAAATCATCATGCATGCAAGTAAGAGAATCAAAATTAGCATTTAAAATATTATTCTCTTTTTCAAATAAAGCAATTCTAGAGATAAAAGCATCATTTTGTTTCTTTAAATAGTCAATAGAAGAATCATGCAAATGATTTAGCTCATGAGTTTGCCTCTTAAGATCTTCTATTGATGAGGAAAGAGATTTGATTTTCAAAATTAAAGCCTCATTCAAACTTTTTAAAGAAACACATGATGAGTTTTAAGAATCAAGTCTAGATAATAAATCATTGTTTTCATTTCTCAATAACTCATTAGCTTCTTCTAAATGAACAACTTTTTCACAAAATTCTTCATTTGTAGAATGAAGGTTGTCAAGAATCTCTAAGGATTGTTTAGCCATGGCTTTCCACTTAGAGCATTTCTTGCATTTAGAAGAAACATGATTGTCTATGCTACTAGAAGTAAAACCCTTTTTATCGGAGGAGGAGTAGGAGGAATACGATGCCATAAAAAAATAACAAGGATTTACTCTAAGGATGTTAAGCCTAATAATAGAGTCCTTGCTCTAATACCAATTGTAGAAACCCTAGAGGGGGGGTGAATAGGGTCAAGCTAACTAATCAAGCACTTAATACAAGCTAATGGGCAATTTAAAAATATAAGTGCAAGAGAAGAAGCAATAACAATACCGACACACGATATATCCTGGTATCCTCCCAAGAGGCACTCCAGTCCCGGAACTCTCTCCGGCTTTAATCTACTATTTAAGTAAATAGTTACACACGAGTTTGGATCCGAAGAACTCGCCAACTTCCTACACGAGAGCTTTAATCCGAAGGCCTCTCCGACTTCAACCGAGAGTTTGGATATGAAGACTCTCCAACTTCAACCGAGAGTTTGGATACGAAGACTCTCCAACTTCAACCGAGAGTTTGGATACGAAGACTTTCCAACTTCAACCGAGCACAATAGGTTTTGATCTCCTTATACAATAAGATGAAGATCTTACTTTTCAACTCAATAACTCTAACACAATTTGTGGATGGCAAATGAAAGCTTTGTAGAGTTGTTTGTGGATAGGCTTTGGTGGTTTAGAAATTTTTAGGCTCAAAACATCAACCTTGAATGAAGGGGTTCAAGGCTATTTATAACCAAAGCATTGAAAAAGAGCTCAAGGCATCTTTTCAGTCCGCGAACCGGCATACCGGTGGTATACCGGTCTGGAATGCAACGGCTAGAAATATAGCCGTTGGAATCATTAATTGCTCGGGTTTTCGACCGTTGGAATTTCAACGTTACTAAATCGGTATACCGTCGGTATGGACCGGCATGCCGTCGGTATGCCGATTTTGTAGACAGAAACTTTCTGTGAACAAAACCGGTATACCGTCGGTATAGACCGGTATACCGTCGGTATGCCGGTTTTCATCCGAAAATGACCCTGGGCTAATTTCTACCCTAGCTTTCGATTTTGTCATCCATTTCTTGTGTTTATAATTATTCCTAAGACTCATTACAGACTCCAGAAATACTGTAGCACGTGCAGGCTTCTTCAGAGTCATGAAATGATGATGGCATGGCTTGGCTTCTTCCCTTGATAGGTGCTGGCTTTTTTCCTTGGCGGCAGCTGTCCAAAGATATCCAGTTTGTGAAAACTGAATACCTTTCGGGGGCTTCGCCCCCGAACCCCCGATGAGGGGCGCTGTCCCTTCGGCCCCCGTCCGCTGACCAGGCAGCGGAACCCCCGAGTGCGTGGCTCCAGAGATGTCATCGGGTGGTTCAGAGAAATCTTGTAGGATCCGTCGTCTTTGGCCCACCATGATTTCTTCATTGCATATGTCTACATTGATCTTGCTTATTTGCTTTTCTGCATGTACATGTTAGACGAACAAAGTAATATACATAGTAGCAAGTATGATAAATTTAATGCACATTAGGACGATGCTGAGTTTAAGTATAAGTGCTAAGGTGATAGCATAAATGTTAGTGATATCATAATGATTAAACTTAATTGAATGACCACAATCAAAAAATAGTTTTGATTTTGGCAACCCGATTAAATTTAAGATAGATAAGCTCATATCACTAATATGTAAACCAATAGGCACATATCACCAAAGGTATAAGTATAAGTAGAAATGCTATAGCGATAGTATGAAGATTAGTGATAATGAAATGCTAAACTTAACATATTAACCATATTCAAAAACATGATACAATCATTGGGCCAACATAAATAGGGACCAAAAAATTGTAAACATTCTTTAACAACTAAGTTAATTATATGGCAAGCACACCTAACATGCAAAAGTCTACCTTCTAAAATAGGCTGAAAAATCACTGACAAAGAAGACATAGCAGCAGTATTGTTTGATGCATTGTCCAAAGAGATAGAAAAAAATTTATGGTGAATATCATATTCACGCACGTGTTTTGAAATCTCACTTGAAATTACAGCGCCCGTGTGTGGACATTCTATAATTTTAAGACAGATGATGCGTTTTTGCAACATCTATTGTGCATCTATATAGTGTGCAGTAATACAAATGTAAGCATAACTCCACTTAGTAGTCCAAATATCAGAAGTAATAGACAACTTACTAACATTTTGAAAATCCGCTTTCAAAGCGGCTTTCCGCTCGTTAAAGGGACGAATAGCCTCATTTCGAGCTTGTTATCTACTCACTCTAGTAAAGGAGGGGTTTAGACAAATTGATGCATAATCTCGTAAAGATTCGCTTTCACCCGTCGTGAAAGGAAGTTCTTTACGAATAGTATGTTTAGTTAATTCAGTTTTATGCCGAGCAGCTGAGTAAGTAAAGTTACCTATTGAAGAACCGATGGTGCCAAAGCTTATTTGGGTTTGGGACGCTTGAAGTGTGTCCTTCCCGTAGCAAGTGTCGTAGTGTCTGGATATGGTCCCGGTGCCACCGCCCTTCTTCCATGCGTACTGGTTGCAACATTTTTTGCATTGCGCCTTGTACGGTATTGGTTCACCCTTGGCATCTAAAACAAGCGAACCATCAGGATTAGTTTCAAAAATCAAAGTAAAATATTCCCAATACTTGGACCTTTTTTTTCTTTTCAGGACGTTGGGTTGAACTAACGACTTCCGGAGGAGATGGTTGGAACCCCTCCGGAATCGGATTGGTTGCTACTTGCTCAGGTGGAATTTGAGTACCGTCAAAAAAAGTATTAAAATATTGGTAAGTCTGTCCAGCAAGATCAGGTGGGTTTGAACCTTCACCAGCCATATATAAAATAAAATAAAGTAAAACTTTGTTAGAAGAAAGTAAGGGATTGAGAGGAAGATCGGAAAGCCGTAGAGCCGGAATGGAGTTGGGAGGGAGATCGGGAAGCCGTAGAGCACCAGAGCACCGGGGAGGGAAAGCCGTAGAACACCGTAGAGAAATGTAAAGAAATATTTGGAATGAGTTGTGTTTGAAAAATAGAATTTTTGGCCTATTTATAGAAATTTTTCAAGGTTATTTTGGTATTTTTGGGCCCAAAATGACCAAAATGCCCCTCCCAACGTTTTAAAAACGGCTATATGGGAGGGCATTTTGGTAAAAGACCCCCCCCCCCCCCAAACGGTCGGCTGACTTTTTAAAAAAAAAATTGAACCGCTCAGCCCAACGGTCGGCTGGACCGGTCCAACCGGGCCGGACTTCGGGCCGGTCCACCCGAGCCGGGCCTACAACCGAATAAAAAAAAATATCGGGCCGGGCCAGGCCGGGCTCGGGCTGGGGGGGGGAGGCCCGACCCGACCCGTTGGGGGGTGGGGGGCCAGGCCGGTTCGGGCCTCGGATCGGACTGATTTGACCGCGGGCCTGTCCGGGCCTGGACCGGGTACCGGGCTAACCGGCCCAACCTACAACATGAGGCACTTGTGCCATGCCATAAAATAGTCCAATTTATCCCAAAAGATAAAATAAACTAATTTTCTCTCCCATTATCTCAATGCATTCTTCAAATCCAAAATCCTTAACCCCAAACCCTTCCCCAAACTCATGAATGGCCACCGCCCTCCCCCGCCCTCTCCCCATCCACATCTCCTCCCCTTCCTTCCTCCCCACAACCCCCACCCCCACCACCCTCCCCCTCCCCCTCCCCCTCCCCCTCCCCTTCTCCTCAACCCACCGCCTCCTCCGCCTCTCCGTCCACCGCCGCGACGTCCCCCTCGCCAAATCCCTCCACGCCGCCATCGCAAAATCCCAACTTTCCGGCGAGACCCCCCTCCTCAACTCCCTCATCCTATCCTACCTACAGCTCCGCCGCCTCTCCGACGCCCGCAGGGTGCTCGACTCTCTCCCCTCCCCCGACGCCGCCTCCTTCTCCCCCCTCCTCTCCGCCTACTCCAAATGCGGCCGCCTCGCCGAAGCCGCCACGCTCTTCAACCGAATGCGCCAGCTGCCCCTCGAACCCAACGGCTACTGCCTCGTCGCTGTCCTCACCGGCTGCATCCGCCAGCCCAACCCCCGTCTCGGCTCCCAGCTCCACGCCCTCTCCCTCAAGACCCGCCACCACTCCTGCGTCCACGTCGCCAACACGCTGCTGGGGATGTACGTGAGCTCCGGTTGCTTCGACGACGCCCATCAGCTGTTCGACGAAATGTCCCGCCGAGACGTGTCGTCGTGGAACGCGGCAATTTCGGGTTCGGTCAAGGAGGGGAGGTACGAGAGGGCGTTCGAGCTGTTTCGAGAGATGAGAATGGAGGGGAATTTGGGAGACGGCTTCTCGGTGTCAACCCTCCTGGCTGCTGCGGCCGGGGAGGAGGGGGGTGGTTCGGTGCACGGGTACGCGATCAAGACGGGGTTGGAGCTGGACCTGAGCGTGGGGAACGCTCTCCTCGGGTTCTACACTCGGTCGGGCGGCCGCGTGGAAGATGTGGTCGACGTGTTCCGGAGGATGCCGGTGAAGGATGTTATCACGTGGACCGGAATGATCGGCGGGTTCATGGAGTTCGGTCTGGTGGAGTCGGCCGTACAAGTCTTCGACCGGATGCCGGAGAGGAACTACATTAGTTACAGTGCACTATTATCCGGATTTTGCCAGAATGGCGAAGGGCTTCGAGGATTAGAATTCTTCCAGCGGATGTTGGAGGAGGGGTCGGGCATTTCCGAATCTGCTTTGACGAGCGTAGTTAAGGCTTGCGCGATGATAGGCGACAAGAAGAAGAGCGAACAGATTCACGGGTTCATGACTAAAATTGGGTACGAGTCGAATCCTTGGATCGAATCAGCCTTGGTGGATATGTGCGCCAAATGTGGAAGAATGCGAGATGCGGAGAAGATCTTTAACCGGCAAATCCACGACGAGAACTTTGCCGTCTCGTGGACTTCCCTGATTGTTGCTCATGCAAGAAATGGGCGGCCCGACGATGCATTGTCGCTGTTCCACTTGGGATTGAAGACGGTCGATCTGGCTGTGGCTGTCGACGAAATCGCGTTGGCGACTGTGCTCGGCGTCTGTGGCACTCTAGGGTTTGCTGAGATGGGAGTGCAGATGCACTGCTATGCTCTAAAATCCGGGTTCCTTGTCGATGTAGCGGTTGGCAATAGTGTCACCAGCATGTATGCTGAATGTGGCAACTTGGAGGGTGCCATCGATTCGTTCGACCAAATGCCTCTGCGCGATTTGGTGTCATGGAATGCGCTCGTCAATGCAGAACTTCTTCACCAAAGGGGCGATGAGGTTTTGAACGTGTGGGGGAGGATGGAGAGACTAGGCGTAAAGCCCGACTCAATCACTCTACTCCTGATCATCTCAGCTTGCAGATATACAAGCTCAGACTCTACCGGTACTTGCCGCCGGCTGCTGCAGTCGATGACTGGCTCTTACGGCATCGAGCCAGCTTCGGAGCACTATGCTGCTACGGTCGACGTTCTGGGCTACTGGGGCCGCTTTGATGAAGCCGTGGAACTTATAGAAACCATGCCCTTCGGGCCAGACGTGTCAGTTTGGCGAGCCTTGCTTGATAACTGCAGGCTGCGATCGAACATCAGCCTCGGAAGGCAGGCGGTGCAGAGGCTTCTTGCTCTAGAGCCGAGGGATCCATCCTCCTATGTCCTCGTATCGAACCTCTACTCGGCTTCTGGGAGATGGCATTGCTCGGAGAGAGTAAGAGAGGAGATGAGAGGAAAGGGACTGAAAAAGAATCCAGCAAGGAGCTGGATTGTCCACCGGAACTCGGTGCACTCGTTTTACGGGAGAGATCAGTCGCACCCGCAGGCCAAGGACATCTACGCCGGGATGGACGTGCTGATACTGGAATGCATGAAGGCCGGGTACGAGCCGGACACGAGCTTTGTGCTGCACGAGGTGGAGGAGTACCAGAAGAGGGACTTCTTGTTCTACCACAGCTCGAAGCTGGCGGTCATGTACGGGATCCTGGTGGGAGAGCCGGGGAGGCCGGTGAGGGTGGTCAAGAACGTCCGGCTCTGCGGCGACTGTCACGAGTTTCTGAGGCTCGCGTCCTCTGTGACGCGGAGGGAGATTTTGGTGAGAGATGCCTCGGGGTTCCATAGATTTGCTGGCGGGGAGTGCTCCTGTCGAGATTACAATCCGGTTGAGAAGTATAGTAGCTCTAGTGTATGATTCTTTGTTCACCTGATGCTGTGTCAAAGTGTATGTTATGTTGTGGGAACTTTTGTTATTCTTCATATTGATTTAGAGAATGATAAAGGGAAATGTTATGTTGTCCGCCAGTTTTGGACGCCTGTCTGCTGGAGAAATGGGACCCCAGAATTTCGGTAGTGGACCTCTAAAACTGCAGGTGGGCCAGGGGGCGGCAGAGTTGACACGTCGGCACGGCACGCAGGATTTTTCAAGAATGATGAAAATTCTTCAGTTTCGACTAATTTCAGTTCGATTTGAGCTAATTTCAGTTCGATTTCGGTTTTGATTATTTTAGTTTCTTTGAAGTCAAAGAAACCGAATGCTCACCCCTACGTGCAAGGAAAGGAGAACATTGTTGTAGACCGACAATAAAGAGTTTGCCTTGTAACAAGTGTTATTACCTAGCTGCTGCTGCTGCTGCTGCACTGCAACAGCAGTCAACAAAATTTTGATGTTTGAAAAATTTTTGTCAGAAAGATCGAACTGCAGGCAGAAATGGCACACTACTTCACCTCTTTGTTGAAAGAAAAACATCATCGTTTGCAGAATTCATTACTTGAGCAGCATGACAATAAGCAAGACTAATCGATCTCCAATCTGGCTGATGGATGAAAAATAACCCACTAACGCACATCGAGTGAACAAAAAACTTACTTCAGCTACTTATATATATGAAGATAAAACTCATTATTTAGCTGCATCCATCAAATATTTATAATTTGACTAGCTGGCAGAACAGCAAAACGTCTGGTTTATTCTTCATTTCCACTAATTTAGGTTCTTGGCACTGAAGAAAGCCTAGCCCGCCCTTCAATTGCCATTACAGGGTAAAGGAAACATGTATATGGACCTTAAGAGAAAGATATGCATTGGCTAATGTTGGTTCAGGGAAAACAAACTTGCAAATACTTATACAAGGATGTCGAGAATGCACCACTTCCCTTATACTCCAAAATATGAATGGTGGATTTAAGCCAACTGCCGCAAAACTCACATGCAATGGACGAACCAAGCATAAAACCCCATCACCTTACCAAAACTGAACGATCAGTAACTTCTGCTGCTGAGCCGTCACACGTACAGCTAAGCAAAGATCATGATATCTCGACTTCTGCTGCTGACCAGTACTTGAGCATGCACAATAGCATAGCATCAACACACGGTCCTACCATAGCAAATTGAAGCAATATAGAGATTCTTGGCCCATTTTTCCTGCACCCAAAAATAGTGTCATTTGTGCATCTTGATAGTAGCCACATACTTGCATTGTTTACATTCTAAATAGCAGCAACAAGAGATGACAATTGGCAGCAAGTTCTTACATATAAGTAACCCTAAGATAGCAAGCTTGATCACGATTTCGAATGTTAGAGTTGCAATAAAAGTTCACCCAACAAATTCTAACATACAAGCACCAAAGATCTTCACAAATTAACAAATTAGGGTAGCAATAAAAAAAATTTACGAAAAACTATCTTGAAAAGTGGTTTGGGAATATGGGGAATATTAGGAAGTAGGGTTGCAGGATCACAATCTCAGATTTTACCTAGCAGAAAGCTTCGCATCGTGGAACTAAAAACTAAAGAACAAGAGGGGGACTAACAACCTTCTGAACAAGGATGCTATACATACACGTGCGGCATTAATCCATCTTCAGTTCTATGCATCCAAAGGGTACAAACTTTCACATGGAGTTTGATATGACAGCATTTGTATCTATACACGACAAGTTACATCTTGAAAGTACAACCCTAATTTCTGCTTGAAGGTCCATCGGTAACTTTTTCACATGGAGTTCAATATGATAATGGCAGATCATCATATCTATACATGAAAAGTTACCGATTTATCTTGAAAGTACAACCGTACTGTGACCAACCCTTTTACATGTATTTCTAGAAGCAGCATAAATCTACTTCTAGCGGCCAACCACCTAAAGAACTAGCGACTCGTGCAAGTGGACAGCAACTCTAGATATTGACCATTAAATGTTGCATACTGTAATAATATGATGTATGCGAAACTTGAAATTTTTAAGCAACCCTTCGGATATGTACCTTAGGCACACTGCAAAGAGCCAGCCATGTTCCTAGTATCAATCCTTTCTAACAAGCTAAACCTAGATGTATGTTTACCAGATTATCTTTGCTTTAACATGTTTTTTCCCTTTCACAAGTAATCTTCCTCTTGCAAGCCGCTCAAGTTGTCATATTACCGCTACTTACTAATATAAAATTCTTGTCTATATATATATATATATATATATATATATATATATATATATATATATATATATAATTCAAATACCAAGGGTATCACATATTTTTTGGTGTAACAGTTTCTTAGCCAAAAAATATTATTATTTATGGATAAAAACGTGATTGGTCACCCATCTTATGGTAAATGGCTAATATGTTAACCATTTGTTTGTTATATCTTAAGTTGCTCAGTGGAGGATAATTAGCTAATTATCTTATCCTTTGATTAAGATAGAATTCTATTATGGTAGGTGGTTATAAGACTCTATGCCCCTTTTTCTTCTTTCACTGGGCATAACCTAGCTCTTTCACCAACCAGATTCTCTCAATAATTCGATTTTTTTTTTCTATATTTGATTTTGATTATATTTATGTATTAATTTAGGTGGACGAGAATGTGGCAAGAGATATTGTCAACCACAAATCGCTACATCTTCCCAACATCATCCACTTCAAAGACGTCAAAAAATTTGAATCTGTGAAAAGAATGATGAAAATTTTGCATTTTTTGTTGTTTTTATTGTAGGTGGTGTCAACGTCGACGCATCTGGCGACGGATCTGCAATGTCGGCAGATTCAGCGAAGACAAGAGTGTTTCTTTGTAAAATTTTGATGTTATTTTGTTATAATTATGAAATTGTTAATAATGCTTGTTGTGCAAAAGTTAGGCGAGATATTTTTTCCAACAGTTGATTTCACCAACCCGATTCTCTCAATAATTTCATAATTTTTCTAGATATGATTTTGATTATTTGTTTATTTTTGTTTTTTTATCTGGTTGGACGAAAATGTGGCAAGAGATTATCAACCATAGTCCCTCGTCAGAATTTTTGAATCTCTGAACAAATAATGAAGTAAAATTTGCATTTGTGATATTTTTGGTTGATTTTTTTTATTTTTTTAAGGTAATGCTGACGTCAAAGCATCTGGCAATCGTGATGAAGTACGTTGTCGATGGGGAGCTCTTCAAGCGGATCTGCAATCCCGGCAGATTCAACGAAAGACGAGGTGTTTTTTTGTAAAATTTTAATATTATTTTGTTGAAATTATGAAATTGTTAATGATGTTTGTTGTGCAAAATTTAGACGACATATTCCTTCCCGCATGATTTTCGGACTACTACCATTTCCCAGTAATTCATTGAGAATTAAGGAAGAATTTTACATTAGAAAGAAAACCTTAAAATATTATTGTATGCAGCAACATGTGAAGCTGCAGCCCGACCACTAGTATCCATATACTCATATTCCCGCTGCTTACTAATATAAAATTCTTATATCCATATAAAACAATTTCTGACGTAGAGCATCTTTTAGAATAATTTAGGCAGTTTAAATTCTTTATTTAAAAAGGTTTAAATTAGTTAGATTAATCCTTTATATAATCCTCCAGGCCATCTAACCTTATCACACAAGGAAACTAACGAGATCAGAAAATTTTGAAACCCATGCATACTATGTTTGTAAATGCATATGCATGTTCTATAATCAATGATTTTCTCTCAATCTAATGTAAGTGCATTTGCACGTGCCTATTCCTCTTAGTATATATAACCAAGAAAGTTTTGAAGCATTTTCTGTTACAGTTTTACCCTTTATTTAATCTATATCAATCTTCAAAGTCTGGCCTGAGTAAATAAGTAAATATTTTTTCTTAAAAAGGTCTTTACCATAACTGAAATGCATATTCTCCTCACCACAACTGTTACCCTCTTCCACATTTTGTTCTTTCCAAAAGAATCTTGAAAGGTGTGACCTCAAAGTTTAAATTCCATATCTGCTCTCATTACTAGGTATGTTTATATTCATAAATTTAAATATATAGGGAAGATATGTTTAGATTAAATTTTCTATTTTGTTTTTCCAAATATTGTTATGCTTTTGAACAGACAATGAAGAAAAGATCACGATGCCCTCTTAATGGACAACAGTTGTGAGGTTCTATATTTTAATAACTTTGCTTACATAAAAGTCATACAAAAAAAGACATTGTGAGCTATATTGTATGCTACACAGATTTTAAATCAGGCCTTAATTTTGTCATATCTGAAATTTATTGCATTTTACTATTGGTTTCTAATGTGGTTCCATTTTTTATATTTTTTATATTGGGACCAAACGGTGTGTGTGCCTTTGTGCTAGTATAAAGAAATAGTATGCATTGTATCTGAATCATATAGGCATCCTTTAACTAATGGAGCTGTATCTGCCAGGTTCAGAAGAAGATCCTCCTCTGCGAGCAGAGCTTTCAGCTTTCTAAGGTAAGTTCTATTTAGCAATTAATAAAACAAGCATACTCATCTTAATAGTTCACTGATACATACCTTTACATGGTTGCTAGGGAAAGCAGAAGTCCGTAGAGTTTCTTGAGTTTCATCCATTATTTTTCGTTTCGGTATGCTTAGTATAAAAGCGGCTTGATCGGGGGTAGCTGCAGTAGAAGTTATCCTGTAACCACTCTCCCACCGCCGATGGATTCCTTCACTAGGATAAAGAAAATCCAACTCTACAACCTATGACAGAAATAAATGGATGGTAACTCATAGTAAATAAAATAAAAGGTAGAATGTAAAGCAAAAAAGTTACTAAGAGTTTAACACCGTCTCAAATATTTATGATATGCAATTTTGTGTCGGAAAACAGATCACTAATATGTAGTGCATAAAAAGAGCGTCCCAGTGCCACGAGGCTCCTGCTAATGCAGGATCTAGGAAAGATCAGATGAAGGGCTTCGTAGGTTTAAAATCACCTTTGATCCAACTTTGAAAACATTGTTTCATATTCAAACCTCAAAGATAATGAACGGCTTAATCTAAAGAAACAGGTAATGCCAGTAAGTCTAGCAGCTCAGATATTTAAGTTACAATGTTGAACCTGATATACAGCTTTATCCTTCAGACAAGTCTGTCTTAAGAGAATCAGCATAATCAAAATCTAAGTTCTTTTTTAACAATGATAATGATGAATGAGGAAAATTGAAGGCTATTTGTTTGCTTCTTAAATATTGTTAAAATTGAGTACGAAAATCCTTATTGTTTTATATGGATACTATAGCATTTGTGCAAGCAGCTGGTCTATATATATCCTTTCACATTTAGAATTTGATCCATAATGATATGTACCTTACATGGAAGAAAACAAGAACAAACAAGGAGATTTACTAACATAACTAGAGGTGTGGCTTGAATAAAGGAAAAGTGTAACTTATAAGGAAATATGTTATAAGTCTGAGAAAATACACAAAATTGATATGTAGAAAATGTACATCAAACAATCAGTTCAACGAAACTGTTGGTTAAAAATACCATGTGCATGATGTTTCCCATCTCTTTAAAGACAATGATCAAGTAATTGTAAGCAACAGGAAGTCACAAGTAACAAGGTAGACAGATTTCAGTTTGCAATGGCCGGATGTGATTCCCATCCTTATATTTCAAGATTGAAATATTTTACGTAAAAGAAACTGTAGATATCAGTACAATTGTTATCTTACTTTATATCAGTGATAATTACGAGGAATCTTGCTTGGATATACGTTTTGAAAAATGTCAGGAAACTGTAGATATCAGCATTACATGATTAAAGAAAAGTAGCTGATTTAACACATGTTTTCACTTTTAAAATTTGGTCCATAAAGACGAACTATGTCTCAAAGGAAGAAAAAGAAGTAGAATTATTAGTTTATCAGTATTAGTTATGTTCCTCAAATGCATGGAATGCTTTGAATAATTTATGTGAGGAGCTTTGTTACATGTAGACAATATCTGTCTAATACGCAAAAAAGTTCGTAAAATATTTGATCTTTGTGAAAACTGACATGTAAAATGTAGGAAGTTATATTTGAGTATCATCAGATACCAGTTGGAAAATTAAGATTGTAATACCTGATCAGAATAACCAGAGTTCCTTGACATAACTACTCCCCAACGGCTACCAGCAGTAGTCATTGATGTAACATGAAAACCTTCTTTCCACTTTTTGTTGATCCACTTGAAAGGAAATGATTCACTAACTTTGTAGGACTGCTGAGTATATGGAGTTCCTGCAAAAAAGGCAATATTGAAGGATGGTGTGTCCACCACTTTGCCAACTTTAATAGTACTAGTACTCCAATAGAAACTATATTTTTAAGGAAAGAATCAAAGGTAACTGGCCTATACGAATTTGCCAAATAATATGACTATGGAAACATCTCACAGAACTCAATTACCAAAATGTCTAGGAAGTATTAAAAGTTTAAAACTCAGTGACCAAAATACTCGAACTTTACTATTGCCTCGTCACTCATCATATTAAGATGTAGCTCATCCTATAGCCAGCCTTGTCAAGATCAGGAGGTAGGAAGTATTTAAAAAGACTGAAAGACAACGAACAGTCCAGAAGCATTTCAAGAGGTGCAAGAGTCTGTTCTCCTTGAGGTATTCAGAGAAATATACTTGTACACTGATTCATAAAGTTTAATCACGAGAAAGAGAACAGTAGCCATTGTCATCATCCAAGCCTTTCCCATCAATAGGGCCGGCACAATATGAACCAACAAATTCGACCACTTTTCTATCTCAATTTCTTGCAGAAAGCATACCATTCATCGTTGTTTGATGTCCAAACCTTCCCCCAACATAATGGGATTGGGTATGAAGCATAATAAAGTTCCACCGACAGTTTTTATGGCCGATTGTCGACCTAACGTCAACCCTCTATATTTTCTATATGTAATTGCATTAATCTTTAGTACACAAAGCCAAAGAGTGAAAAAGAATGACATTCCCAAAAGCAGAGCATTAAATGAAAACAAAGGCTTGTTGTACCTTACTGTCTGCAATTATTTTAGTTATTATTATTCTTAGGTTACATGATGAGCTTAGTTTGCATTCGTGCTCATCATTTGGTCTTTCAGGCTTTAAGGAGTGCTCCTCCTCAAGCCATACCAACTAGGCCAGAAATTTAACAGCAACAATGAGAACACACATGTTGACAGTTGGTTTAACAGAAGTTTCTTGAACCTTTATTAGTTACGTGCTCCAAACCTAGTCCTAAAATGATGGGGAAAGGCCCGGATGTTGATTTATGGCTGATGATAACAATAATGATATACTTTTGCTAGTTTTATGCCCGTGGTGAGTGATAGAGGTTTTCAACGCCAACACTGAGATCCTAGGAAGCACGTAGAATCCAAACTTTTCCCTCCTTGTCATGTCTGTGTGGATACGTATCGGACACGACATGGATACTCCAAAATACTCAACAATATGCCAAAACCGATGCCTTGTTCGTGTCACCATATCCATACCGTGTTGAATTGCCCATACCGTGCAACATAGTGAGAAGAAAATTCTAAAATGTAGTTATGAAGACACGCAGTATACTGCATTATAGTGAAAATGACATTAGGCTGCCTGCATAACTAGACTAAAGTACTTCGCAACAGCCTAAACCACTAAATCGCACCTGATGCCGTTTAAATCCACTAAACCCCACTTTCGTATGTCCCTTTTAGTGAATGGGAAGCAGCCTAAGCACCTATGGAACTGCCTGGGCTCCCACTGGTGGTAACAATTTCTAATATGGGTGCCAAAGCCCTCAAACTAGGACCAACCCCAAGGTCATTAGATGAATGATCGGGATCATATCATCATACATTTAAATTTAAAGATATTTCCTTTAGTTAGTTTTACTTAAATTATTTTTTTAGTTAATTTCAGAGTTGGCAATATTTTATTACTAGTCCCTTACCTGTTAGAGTGGCTACTTGCACCAAGACCAGGGGTTGTATAGGCAGATTTAGATTTATCTTTCTCTGAAAGTCTATTTAACTTTATATGTTTCTTTGTTTAATAAGAATTTTTAGTTGTTTTGAACGTTATTTAGATTATGATATAGGAATCCTATTCCAATGGGAACTCTTTGATTGAGAACCTCTATAGCAGCATTGTATTCTTCTTCTTTGAATGAACTATAATGGATCTATGAATGAATAACTGGAATTCCTGAAATTTGAAAATGATAAACCCTAATTCTTGAGTGTGAGCCTAAGGAGGAGTTTGACGCCTTCTATATTCTTCTTCTATTTGTTTCTTTACCTTCAGAGTTGAAACCCAGGTTTTTCCATATTCTGCCTATACAACACCCTATTCCAATGAGGTCTCTTTGACTGAGAGCCTCAAATAACGACATTGCACTCTTCTTGTTTGAATCAGTTATAGTGATCTATGAATAACTGGAATTCCTGAAATTTGAAATGTAAAACCCCCAGTTCTTGAGTGTGAAGCCTAGGAAGGAGTTTGACACTTATTCAATTCTTCTTCTTTGTTTCTTTAACTTCAAAGTTGAAACTCTATCTTTTTCCATCATCCAGAAACTTTTTTCTTGCTTCTTCACCTTAAACTGGGGGTTTTATCTTTCTCTGAAAGTCTATTTAACTTTAGCTGTTTCTTTGTTTAATAAGAATTTTTAGTTGTTTTGAACGTTATTTAGATTATGATTTAGGAATCCTATTCCAATGGGAACTCTTTGATTGAGAACCTCTATAGCAGCATTGTATTCTTCTTCTTTGAATGAACTATAATGGATCTATGAATGAATAACCGGAATTCCTCAAATTTGAAAATGATAAACCCTAATTCTTGAGTGTGAGCCCTTAAGAAGTAGTTTGACGCCTTCTATATTCTTCTTCTATTTGTTTCTTTACCTTCAGAGTTGAAACCCCAGGTTTTTCCACATTCTGCCTATACAACCCTATTCCAATGAGGTCTCTTTGACTGAGAGCCTCTAATAACGACATTGCACTCTTCTTGTTTGAATCAGTTATAGTGATCTATGAATAACGGGAATTTCTGAAATTTGAAATGTAAAACCCCCAGACTCTGCCCCTCTTACTCTTCCAGATTTCAACCTGATAACACAAGCCACTACTTTCTCGAAGTCAACATCCCTAATAGAACCACTTCTTGAACCCAGATATAAACCTAGCCCTGAGCCTCTTCCCTCCTTCAATCTCATACCGACTACACACTTTTCCAGCCCTAAAACATGAGCATAATCACCTATATTGCTTGTGTTTCAGCACAGGAAAACTTCAAGAACCCATCACATCCCTTTCAAACCATCAAGAATAGCCCTAAATTTGGCTACCTTAAGCCACACTAAGTCCCAAGCCCTATGTTGCACGAATAAAGACATGGATAAGGACAAGATACAGACACGGGTACAGACCTTTTCAGATAAGTACAATACAGCCACCTATGTTGAACCAATATGGACAAAGATATGGGTACAGACACGGATACAAACACCACTTTCCCATGACGCTGCAATTTAGCCCAAGCCTATAACCTAGATCTTGATCTAAAAAAACCCTAGACCAGATCCTCCTCAAACTTGATTGTAACAGTGCTATTACAGCAGAACCTACACCGCGACATCCCATTAAAACAAGCCTCAGAATAACCTTTTTCCAATTCCTATTAATCCTACCCAAATCCTCTCAATTCAGAACTCCATAAACCCTAATTCCCTGGCCAAGTTTTAGTTTTCTGAACGATTGTAAGGTTGCACAGCTGTCCTGTATCAGGAACACTCGCTCATATGATCATGGTATGCACCATAATTGAAACACCTATATTTAGCAATCAACTATAGTATGCTAGAATCAGATGCTCTTTGCTGCAACACTTTGAGTGAATAAACTATGAATGCATTCTAATGCAGAGTTATGATCAGAGATAATATAGAACAGTAGTTCAATATTAATTGCCTTGTCGCCAAGAGTAAATTGACCAAATTAGAATATATCAGTTGGATCGTATATAACAATGCAATCTAATTATACAGAACAAAGACTGGTTATAATATCCAAATCGATATTCAAGCAATACCAGAAACAATCAAAATATGATTGACAAATTGAGAAAAAAAATATTAAACTTTCCAAACAAACCTTTTGACATGACAACCAATGAACTTCCATTAGTTGCACCAGCTATTGCACTTATATAATAATTCTTCTCCCACTGCTCCATAATCCAGTCCTGCAACAAAAACTCAGTGATCACCAGCTGTTATATAGAAGAAAAAACTTCATATAAAGAAACACATACTTCACATGTTAACTCAGTGATCACCAGCTGTTATATAGAAGAAAAAACTTTATATAAAGAAACACATACTTCACATGTTAACATGTTATTATGACATACCTTATGCAAGAACACAGGTGATAATTCATAAACCTGCGCAGAGAACCCCGTACCAGCATCCATAATCAGGGCCCAAAGGTTTGCTGAAGAAGCCACACAACTTATATACAGACCATCTTCATTTCCTTTCTCTACATGTTGGTTAAGCCTTGAGTCTGCTACATTATAATGGTACCTATCATAATTGAACCAAAATGGCTTAATTAAGACAAGATACAATAACCAAAGAACAGTACTTTTCTATAGATTTTACTGTCTCGAAGAAAGTTTTGTATGGATTCATGATGTCAGTTAACTTAATATTTTACAAAATGATGGGAGAGGGTAAATGAGTCGAATGCAAATACATTTTTTGTTAAAGTAGCCTTTTGATTTATAGGTTTTAATTAATATAGTATAAAAAGTTGGGCTTCAGAAACACAGATCTGATGACATTGGCTAGACTCGGAAACAGGAATATTTTTCTAACAGGTTTATTAAAGGCCAATAGAATAAAACATGCTCATTACAAACCGTACTGGTGAACCCATTTTAATATAAGCTCCAAGATGATAGGAAAAATATAATTAATGTCAAAATATTTGCTTACGTTCTTGTACAAGAGAAGTGCGGACTCAGCTTAGCCAAGCTATAAATTTTGGGAGGATAGGAATATATCTACCCACATCATTAATGATTGGTTAATGAAATAATAATTGTTCTTTAAAGGCAGATGTGAGCCTTCTTGATTCTCTTATGGGCAAGGCATGACTCTAGTCCTACTTTCCAGGGCCACATCACCAAAATGTTAACAGAAGACCAATTGTATTCTATGATTTCCACTTGTTTATGGTCTCAAGGGAAACTATTATTTAAAATCTTATCTAATAGGCACTCCCTACTTTCATATCTTGCAATTCCAACACTTTAGGAAGGATATATAGTGAGTAGTGACTTTTGGCGTGTCAGTTAATTCATTCTACAATGCTATCAAGAGTGGGAGCTCAGAAAACTAAGTCGAGCAGATTAATAGTTAATAGTGGGACTATATCATTGGACTACTTATAAATAAAAAATATTAACCAATAATTCAACAATTTAGGAAGCATATCAAGTGATATGAGTGGTCACAGAAACAACTTAATCAAACTTCCAGTAAACAAATGTGTTGCGCCCAATTATTAATCAGATGTTTGGACTAATATCTAACATGCTCCGTCAGTATGACAGTGTTCTTACATTATTTGCTTCAAGGGGGGTTACATCCTCATGTTGTTACCAAAGTATACTAAGCACAGAGAAACACCAGTTGCCTAATGTGTAATCAGAATTTTTCATAAAGGTAATCTAACAAAGAACAGTCAAACCAACCTAGAGCAAAGTATTAAGGGATACTTCAACTCTTACAGTTAAAAGACAGCATTGTTCAGTTTACCTCTGTTTCATAGGTCGCCTTGCATTGTAAACTGAAATCCATTGTGTCGCTGGGCTTCCCAGTCGAACTTTCTTCTTTGGTTGTTCGTCTTCTTCAAGATTTACTAGCAACCTACCTCTTTTCTGCCCAACCTACATATATATATCAGAATGATTAATTGTTAGCATGTTGAAGACTTAATCAAGGATGAGCGCTTTTAAGATGATGAACAGGAAGCAATATTCTTGGACCTCTTTACAGACCTTCAAAGCTCCATCAATTCTAATAGGTCTCAACGGAGTGCATGGTTCAATCAGACTATCAAAAAGTGATATAAGTTTGGAGTAATTTGGTTCTTCATCAAATTTCATATTTGTCACCATCTCAAGAAATTGTTTAAATGGCGGTGGGCAGAAACAGCACAACAATTCATGAGAAGTAGCCATCTTCTTCTTACAAACGAGAAAACTTTTATTATCCCCCTGAGTTATTAGACAGCATATAATTGGGTTAGACTTAAGAGAGGAGCATATGTACATACAGATCTCAAAGTCTGAAAAAAAAGATACCTGATAACCTTGCCAAGGCAACCTTCCCCTAATGAGGAATATTAGTGTGTAGGCTAGTGACTCCAGATCATCCCGCCTACTTCCTGTTCGACCTAAATGGGCATGAACACTTGCATATCTTATAGTTCCCCTGCCAAAGAAAGATATTAGAATTGAATTCATGGAGAAAAGACCAAGGACAAAAAAAATATGGGAAGTCAAACCTGAATATATCTGGCCTTTGATCATATTCAACATGTTGACCTGATGATGCTTCTTTCCATCTAGATGCTGTAACATATTCACAACATGCCAATTGAATAATAAGAATAAGCTTTGTATCCATAAGGCAAGCGAACTGTAAGGGACTCCCAAGTGAGTAGATCCTTAAGCTAAGAGCCTAACAATGAGTTGCTTTACTCTACTAACTAATAGCCACATACTAACTACAAAGATAAAGCATACCTAAACCAAGATCTATAAGGAAAAGCTTTTTCTCATCAGGACTTCCGGGTTGACCAAGTAAAAAGTTCTCTGGCTTAACATCTCCATGTATAAACCTAACCAAAGAAAGCAAACATGTGAAGCAATGTATAGATAGAAGAATTAGAAAAGAAAAGAAAAAAAGGTAACCGTTGTATAGGGATTGGCTGTCTAATATGAAAAAGAACTAAAGTGGACACATAAAATTAAAACAAGGAAGAACAATTATTTGCTAGCAACAATGGAACAACTGTACCCCTTCATGTGAAGCTTTTCAAGAATTGATATAGCCTCGACTGCTATGCAAGCTACCATATTTGGTGACATCCTGTTTCAAATGATTGTCATAGGTAAGCATACGCAAGAAACAAACTGATAACATAATAGATGGTATCTTTTATGTTATCAAGAAACTCACGCTTGGCCTACGGAATTCCAGACATCCCAAAGACTGGGCCCAAGAATATCCATAACCTGTAAGGATTGATTTACTTTCAGTCAGTCAAGAATCACATCTTCGAACCTTCATTTTTCAAGGGCAATTGGACTCACTAGAATGTAATAATCTCCTTGGCGGCCCTTGAAATGAACAGATGGTACTCCATAACACCCATTGAGAGTACTTGAGATCACAATAACCAATGAGTCAGATAATCAACTTAGCTAAGAAAAAGTAAGATATATGTTGTCCGTGCAGTCATAAGATCCTTACCTATAGACTTGCCACTCGTATGGGGGGCCATAGTTGCAACCTTTACTACTACGGTGTTCAAGCTTCAGAGCCACCTACAAATAATGCAGATTTAAGAAAAGTAACAGAAACAATTTCTATTCATTACTTGAAGTCTTCAAAGATGGTTTTTAAGGTTAGAGGTTAACCTCAAAGGCATCTGGTCCAGTGCGCTCTGTTCCGCCACTTACTCTTCTTCCGACATAGACCTGACCGAAACCACCTTTACCCAACTTCCTCTCTACTTTATATACAGGAGAACTACCTACTTGAACCTGGAACAGTGACATGTAAACATGCATTCTTACCATATTGAAATGAGATGCAGCAAAACAATAAGATATGGAAAGAAAAAGCTACTTTCATCAAAAGAGTACTATTTACACGGTGATAGACTAGCATTGCATCATACTAACGCAAATTTGTGGCTTCATACTTTATTGAAGATATAAGCAGCATTCCAAAACAAAATCAGTGTGTTTTTAGTAATATGTACATGCGGTTCTTTTTTATATTGTATGATGTTAATGTAAAGTAGAAACTCGTGGAAGTTCACTAATATAGTATGTTCATGGAAGTACAAGGAATTTATACTACGTAGTGGCATTTATAGCTAGAAACACCAGCTTATATTTATGAGAACGAGTAGAGAGGCATACTCCAATACTAACACCAATAGCACCGTGTCAATCACCATGCAAAGAAACAAGCCTCGGAAACCAGCCCAACAACACGTACCACTAAACAACAAATATGTCAACTACCACACTTACTAGGTATAACTAGCAACTTTATACTAAACAATTTTGAATGGACCTGTTCCTAGGCAAGTTGCTGATTGATCGGATTAAGCAACTAGATAGTCACAATTGTGTGACCAGCTAGAAATTTACTTACCTAATTAATCAAATCAACCAGCTAATTACTAGCCTACTAACTCCGGTTAATCCAGTTTCGTTGACATTATAGCAAGGTAGTCAAAGGCGAACTCGAGGCGCAAAGGGTCCATATCGCCTGAGGCCCGACCGAACCGAGACGCAAAATAAAAAATAATAAAAATATACATAAATAAATTAGTAATGTAAGAAATAAAACCAATAACATATTAAAACTAATAAAAACATGTTAAAACATAACCAAATGAACTAGCAGACCAATAATAGCACTCAACAGAACTAACAAGAATTTGTATTCTTCTCTACCACACTTCTAGTAAATTTTAGTTTTTCAAGTTCAACTGTATCCAAATTTGGCAAACGTGGAAATGGCTACCTCTCTCTCACTTGTATGAGGTAAGGGCTATCTTCCCGCCTCAAATTTTTTTTTATAAAAAATAAAACACACATAAGGCGCACCCAGGCGCGCCTTTTCTTGGTTGCGCCTTGCTGAAAGGCGCGCCTTGGGTGCGCCCGAAGAAAGGCGCTTCGCCTAGTGAGGTGCGAGGCGCAGATGTTGCGCCTTGCTGCGAGGCGTGCCTTTTACTACCATGCATTATAGCAATACCATAGTCATATACTAAGTATGCTATTATCAATGCATGTAGCTGCCTGCTCCAGAACAATCAAAGGCAAAAGGGTCAACCCAAAACAAAACCAGCAGCGTAAGTCCCTTAGCTAAGCAATTCAACCATGCTAGCAAACTAACATTAATCAGTTACCAAACAAATGATAGCAGGATATATACCCTCTCGGGAACGGGAGCTGCATTCGCGTCATCGTCAGCTCCCAACAATTTGTTCCCGCTACCGCCATTATCCATGGCCAAGTCTTTCTCCGCAACACCCTCAGGTGCTGCTGCCGCCGCCTGGTTCAAGAAGTCCTGAGCACCACCGCCAACAGCCGCTCCTCCCGGGACCTCGCCTGGCTGATCAGGGTCCAAATCTATCAGCCTGATCCCTCCACCGCCTCTCCCCCTACCGCCAACCGCCGGCCTGACTGGATTGTTCGCTGCCACTGGTCCCTTTGCTACTGCATTCACGCCACGACCCCTCCCTCCGCCTCGCCTTCCAGTTCGGTTTGCAGCGGCCTGGGGAGCCCAGTTATCTGCCTGCTCCAGCTCCTGCTGCGGCTGGAGGTCGTCGAGCCTCTTTGATCGCAACCGAGCTTGCCGGGCTCCACTTCTCAGCTCCGGCATCCTTTCCCCATACAATTCACAGCCAAAAAAATTCTCGTTCGTCTCCTTCCGATCTCCTGATTCATAAACCAAAAAAAAAAACACAACAAAAATAAAACTGATCAGTTAAGGAAACAATCCCAAAAGAACAGATCAATACACCAAAAAGGGATGGAATTTGGTGAAACTACAAAAGGAGCCTACTTTTATGACAGCCTTTTCAAACGAATCGAATGTTCAAAGAGAGAGAGAGAGAGAGAGAGAGAGAGAGAGAGAGAGAGAGAGAGATCCCCATCATCCGATGTACAAAAAATTACTCCTTTCCAAAAAAAAAAAAAAAACACTACCACAACAGCCCTAAGCCTAATCAACCAAGCCAACACTAATCGGTCCCTTCTCCACCGAAAAAAATCAAGAAAGAAAAAAATTTAAGGATCGAGAGAGAAAAGATGATCGGCGTAGATTGGGATAAAGGGAGGATCGAGGTGCTTACGATCGGTCGGCGATCATCTGGTCGATACGATCGCGGCGGCGGCGGCTGGTGCTGGCATTACGGGACGGAGGAGGGAGAGGATGAGAACAACAAGGTTAGGGTTAGGTTTTGTTTATTGGGAGTGGTGATTTTTCTTGGGAATGGAGAGAGAGAGAGAGAGAGAGAGAGAGAGGAATGGAGGAGATTGAGGAAGGAGAGGGGGGAGGTGATGGCTGAAATGGGGAGATTGGTGTGTGTGGGGGCTTTTTCTCTTCTTTTTTTTCTTTTTTTTTCCCCTTTTTATTATGTGCTGTCTGAATAATAATAATATTAATTATTATTTATTGTGGTGTTTTTTGAGTTTGTACAATTCTTACATGCATAGGTATGTGTTGTGGCAATAATATGGTTGAGGCGTGGTCTACACCACACTTGTGACGCAAGGATGGATAGATGTGTTTGATATTTATGTTATGCACTTCATTTACAAAACTTTCTTTTCATTTCTTAGATTTATATATAAAGTTAGTTATCATTTGTTTGTTTTTGTTTCCTATTGAGGATATTGTAATACATGATAATGGATTAGGGTTTGCATATTATTAATAGTTTTAAGTTTACGTCGAAAACAAAGTAAGATCTTCGACTATCAAACATGTTTGTGTAAAAATACTGATTTGTTCATGTAGATAATGTGGCAGTCACCATCGAGAATCACATGGCTAAGAATAAAAAATATCTATTTTGGCCTACATACTTTAGTTCTGGGAGGTGACTATATTGTGCGGAATCCCGAACAACCTCGTGACATGATTTATGCCCAGTATGTGAGTATTGAGGAATGTGAGAGTTACTACCACGTACCGTTGTGTTTCTGGGCACCATGACATTAAAGTTATGGCATATGTACTTTCGTTGGTAGAAATATAGCTACATATTAATTAGTTTGTAAACAATATTCCAAGAATACCTATTTTGTTACTTACTAGTTAGTCTCCAAATAAACAACATTGTAGAGAGATAATTATTTAATATTTTATGTTATGTTTGATTTTTTTTCCTCGTTCTTTCATGCAATATTAGTTACTGCAGTATGATATATTTTCACAACCAATTTCGTTATGGGACGTTGTTGCTATAAATTATTTGTTCTTACATACAAGAGGATAATGGTAGCATGTAATAAACGAGAATCTTGCTTTTGGGAAAGGAGTTTCAAAAATAAAAGTAGGGTTTGATAATTTAGGTCTCCAAAAATAAAATTGAGATGCATTTGGAAGATGTTTTGGAGTTATACACAAAACTTAATTTGTAACACCAAAAGGTGGAGTTAGCAAAAAGTCATTCTCATTCTTTACAAAACTTCATTCTAAACTCTCATTCCTTCTTTCTTTTTTTAACAAAACTCAAATACCAACTCTGAAGTCTCAAATGCCTTACAACTTGAATATAACTCCGATTTTGTCAATGAAGTTTCATCATTTCAAACCACGGTTTCAGATTTATAAACTCCAGAATAAACCTAACTACATTTTAGCAATCTTTGTTCGCAAACTAGAAGGGCCGGCTGTAATGTCTTAGTCCCCAAATACGTAGGATCAGGTATACGAATACTATCATCAGCATATCACTAATCGGCCACACAACCTACGAACCCTTTAGCTAATGCTTAAGCTGTAAATTATGATAACAACCCAGAAACATTCACAGTCCACAGGTATATAACTAATCACATGCACGCAGAATAACAATTCTCCAAGTAATCAAGTCCAATAAGAATAATATAGCAAATGTCCAGCAGTAAAAGTGATGACAGTTGTGCGGGAAAAAACATCCCGAAACCACATAAAAGAGAAATAAAGTAATAGTCAACTACAAGTATGCTGAAATGGAAGAAAATAAAGTAGCAAGTCTAAATAAAGTAAAGACATGATCACGAAAAATCTTCTGGCACTATCTTGTCCTCTTGAACCGGTACGTCTCCGGTCTCAGCTCTCAAACCGTAAATTTTAGAATAGTCTTCAGCTCCGTCTAATCGTAGGCAATAACCAGGTCCTCAGGGGACTAGCAAGGTACATAATATACATACCAAGGTACATGTATAAAAAATATGATCTAAGGCAATCTAATGTATTCGACCTACGTGATATGCAAGTGAAAACATTTCCTAGAATATCAGACCTCACCATAGAGACTCACAAGCTCCTTAGCAGGCTATTGTCCCCAGTACCGTGTCATGGGACCAAGGACAATCAATAAAATAATTGCCAGAACTCTGCTACAGAGATAAAGGCACATAATAATAATAGGCCACAATACAATTAGTCTGATATAGTAGTCAAGTTCTTTCCACCCCATGTCTAGTATATCTAGCAAGTCAAGTCCATACGATCATCTTTATACAAGAACAATAAATGATCCAGTAAACTACTACGAAGTCAATACCATGAATACTCATGTCAACCTCGCATCATGAACGTGTCGGTGTCCTATGGTCAATCGTGTCAATGGACACGACAATATGTACGCAATGTCTAATGTCAATAATTGGTGCCATCATCATGATATCGATACCCGTCTTCGAAATAGACACTAAGTATCAACTATCATATGTCATGTTAATGCTAACAAAATAAACAACAAGAAATAAAAGAAACAATCCATAATCAAGGCAAGGTACACTTGCCTGCAACCTCTACCTGAGTGTATGTCTGACCAACTCCAACGTCTTCGTTAGTCTCGCCAAGTTTACCTATAATAAATATACTATTATTAATACTCTCTAACAACTTACCATATAAGGACTTTCCATATATGAACTATATTAATTTATATAGTCCAAAAATGGTCACAATGTTGATACTACACCATACAATGTATAAAGTACCAAACTTTCTTATAAAAGTATTTTATAACTAATATAAAGTAGTAATTTAATTTCTAGAAAATACTTAAAAAAATTATATTACTATAAGTATTATTTTATTGGTGGAAACTCAAGCACAATAGTCCTATGTTGATACTACATCATTAATTCCACATTTGGCCTACTAATTGAGTTCCGAAACAATAAATATTTAAAAATATTTAATTCTGGAAAAATCATAACAAATATTTGAAATAACGTTTTTATCATCAAACCTTGCACAAAAAATATTTTAGTAAAGGTACATGAAGTATCAAATCCTTTAGATAAGAGGAACACATTATTTTTGGTGTTTCAGTGTTATAGCAAAGTCAAATAATTTAATAAATACTAAACGAAACCAAAATGCAGTAAAAAGATATGCATTGAAAATCTCTGGAAGTCTAGTTTCTTACCAAAATTATACGGAAGATCGAACACTACAAGAAAAAAAGCTTTTCTTGACGGTTTTTTTCCCGTCAAGAAAGGGGTATCTTGACGGTTGCGGATCCGTCAAGTAGGTCGGAGTCAAGAAAAGTTTCCCTTTTCTTGACGGTCGCTGACAGGCTTTTCTTGACGTTTTTTTGTCGTCATATAAAATAGTTTTTTGACTATTTTTAGCTGTCAAGATAGCAGATTTTAGAAACCGTCAATATAGGTGAAAACTTTTCTTGACTCCGGCCTAGATGATGGTTATTAGCCATCAAGAAAATCTTCAATAAAAAGAACAATTGCAGCAAAATTGAGTTAATTGTTGATGTTTTATAACCGTCAAGAGAAGCTAAATTTTGTATAGTCAAAATTTTATTTATAATTATATATAATGAATCGAACACACTCATAACATCAAAAATCCAGAAGATATACACACATCAAATAACTGTAATATTCAATTTTTATATTAACAAACTGTATTGTTCATACACCACAAACTTCCAACACATCCAACATACGTTTAACTACAAACATCCAACACACGTCCAACCACAACATATCCAACCAAAGTATGTAGTTTTTGTACATCTTAAACATCCAAAACTGATATTTATATAACTAGAAATAAAATATGTAGCAAACCCGGCCGGAGCACATCCCTGTAGTTCTTGAGAGAAGAAAAGAAATATATTTAATCATTATATGCACATGTTTGTATAAACTGATATCAACTAAGAACAAAAACTCTAAAAAATTAGCTTATTTCAACTGAGAATAAGATATATGACAAGTGCTGTGAGAAATAAAAAAATTCTAAGAATCTAGGAACATCAAATTAGAATAAAGGCTATGTCCAATGGATGGACATAGTAAGTGAGAAGTTACGTGTAGTTCATGTAATTCTAATTCTAAGAATCGACACTTTTATGCATAAAATTCACATAGTAAATTGATAACTGAGAACAAAATCAGTTGAATCAACCAAGCCACCAAAAAGTCCAAGATTATAGTATCAACCACGTCCAAACTACAAAAAATAACAAGTCATCCACACCCAACCTTTGTATATGACAAATCAAAGGAGACCCAACAAACTGCCAACAAGCCATCAAAAGCAACATCCAAGTAGACGTTTGTATCGATAAGCAAGTATCAATAAAACTCTAACCCACCAAAAGCAAAACCAAGTAAAAAATAACTAGTAATCCCAACCAAAGTAGAGAGTGGAGAAAAACTTAGATATCATACACCCAAAATAGAGAAAGTAAAATAATGTTAAAAATTTCTTCAAGCCAAGCATATAGTAGCTGTTAGTATTATTTGGCAATTTTGTTCTGTATAAAAAAAAGATGTCATGTGCATGATGAAATTCTCTTCCCAAGCTATTAAATTTGGCTATGAATGCAAATTTATCCATGAGCATTGAAGCCTTTAATCACAATCAAACCTAGACATGCACTATTGCAAGCAACTACGAGAAGAAGAAAAACAGAAATTACTGAATTATGCTTACTTAGTTTTTATACTTTCGGTTTATCTATCTTTTGTACTGGGTCGAATTCTACAAAATAGCTCTTCATCATTTACATGGACCTATATATCTACCCTGACAACACAGTGACAACACTTCTGCACTTAAACCAGCAAATAAAATCTTATATCAGCTTAATCTAGAGTCATTGCTTGATATTAGTTCTTTAACATTAAACTTCAGAATATGATTAGCGAGGGAAGATACACACTTGTTACACCTCAACACGGGCACGACGACTCGTCGGGTTTGTCGATGTGAGATCCCGAATAAGGCGGCTCAGATCTGGAGGTCTTCGGCGGATCTAGACGCCGCGATGGAGCTGTTCACCGGCGCTCGGGAAAGGCTATGGCGCTGGAGCTCAAGGAAGATGGCGGCGGGCTTACACGGATCCGGTCAGGAATAGCCGGAGTCTGAGCACCAGAGGTCGACGACGATGCTGCCAGATCCGGCCAGGGTCTTCGGCAGAGGCGGGGACTTAAGGAACTGCAGCGGCGGCTCGGGTTTTGGAGAGAGAGGAAGACGATGCGCAGGGGCTGCTGGCCACTCTCTGGAGTTCGGCGGCACGGCTCAAGGCGCAGGAAAGGAGATCCAAGTAGGCATGGCGGATCGACGTTGGCGGCCAGAAGCAGGGTCAGGTGAGTGGTGGATTTTAATTTATGTAATATGTATGGAATTGGAGTGATGATCTGGTGTGTTTGATGTTGTTGGTAATGGTGGTGGTGAGTGATGAGTGAGGGTGGTGGTGATGGGTGGTGCTATATCGGAGTGGACCGTACGGAGATCAGACGAGTGGGACAGGGAGGTTGGTGTGGATTTAGGTGTGGCAGTGGCATTGGTGGTGCAGAGACCACATGCACTCGGCGTGGTTCGCCGGAGTTTCGGTGCACGGGAAGGAGCAGATCCGGTGAGACGAAGATGATCATCGGAGTTGGCTGGTGGTTGGGGATATTAGGGTCATGGCAGTGTCTAGTAGTGGTCAGGAAGACTGGTGGTAGCTCTTGGTGGAGTGCCGCTGGTGGCACCGGAGCAGAATGGACAGGGAGATGGATGTGAAAACAAGGCGATGACTGATCGGAAGTGGAGGTGGTGAACAGTCGGTTAAGGTGGTTGTGGAGGGGTGCAGTAGTCGATAGTGAGTGGATGGACGGAGTAATCAAGGAGGGTGGCGGTGACTGGAATGGTGAGCAGAGGAAGAGAAGAGGGATCAGGGAGGAGACGACGAGGTAGGTCGTCGGAGCTTGACCGGAGCTCGGCGACGATGCGATGGTCAAAGCAGCAGAGAGAGAGTGTGTGTGTATGGAAGGAGGGAGATAGAGAGAGTATAGAATTATTATGTAATAAATATTAGGGAGTCCCCAATCAAAAAAGCTATTTGGCACCCGCGGGTGCACAGTCGGTGCACCCGCGGGGCCGAGAAGGACGACGTCGTTGCCGCCAAAGTACCTACCGCTCCGCCGCCGCCTTTCCTCCCCCCCGCTCCACCGCTATCTCGTCTTTCTCCTCCTACAACAACGAAGACCACCCCTCTCCTGCTACTCCGCTGTCCTCGAGCGTCGGTACCGTCGCCAGAGCCTCCTCCTTCTCCGTCGCTGAGCCCTCTCCTCTCCTCCCCTACCGCTCCGTCTCCTTACACAGCGACGGCGGCGTCGTTCTCGGCCCCGCGGGTGCACTGGCTGTGCACCCGCGGGTGCCAAATAGCAGCTTTGTATTCTATAGGAAGAGAGTGGAGTGCTCCACATGCCAAGTGGCAAGAATGTAATATTATTATAAAGCTAGGACATATAATGGAAGACCCTAACTAACCATAACTAGCTACTAACTAATTACTAACTAAACAATAACTAGCAATTAATCAATTAATTAAAACTAACTAACAAATAACTATTCTCTAGCAAGAAGCATAGGCCCACAACCCAAGCCAAAGCTTGGTAGGCAATTAGGATAGCTAGCCCACAATCCAAGCCCAAGGCTTGGTAGGCTCACCAATAAAATAATTTTGAAATAAAATTAATTAATTAAATAATAATACTTAGGATTAGAAATAATTTCAAATAATTCAAAAATGATTTTATAAATTCCCAAAGATCATAATATTGATTTTAAAATAAAATTTTTAATTTAGGAAAAGAATTTTATAACTCAAAATTTTTAAAAGCAAAAATTTCAAATCGAGGTAGTTACACCTGTGGACTCAATCATTTAACCTAGCATACAAAGGGATATTTTAATTAAGCATGACGGAGTAGGAAAGAAAGGGTCAAAGTCCTCCTACCTTATGCTGATATGCTTGTCGTTTTGCCGAGCCGATGCAGCTCGATTTCTTAACTTTCGTTGCATGGCCAACTTTTCTGACTTAGACATTCGAGCATTGCATGCTACATTGAGCTACCCAACTGATTCATTCTACCGTGCCCATGCCTCAGTTTGATGCAAGGCAATGCTTTTGGTTTCGGCGGATGTGGGCCCCCGAACCAAAACTTTGCTATTATTAATTTCTTCTTTTCTTCACTAACTAAAACCATAATTACACCAAACTTAGTTATACTTGAACAGTGTTTCTAATCAAAACCCTAGAAGAAATAAGTTAATTCTATATTTGGGCTTTACTCAAAAAGAGAACCCATGCAAGTCCATACTAGGATAAGGGCTTGGTTGCAATTATCCCAATTTAAATTCGAATACCTGGCCGACCCCAACCAAGTTCTGTTCGAAAACAGAACGGATAAGAATAGGAGTTTTCTCAAATCCTTCGTTTGAATCTTAGTCCGATCCAAAACCAAATTTAATCCTATCTAGAAGCCTTGTATATAAGCTTAAGAGATCGACCGACCTCTTTCCAACCCTAATCTCCTGCGCTCTTGAGAACGAGAAATCTGTTGTTCGAGAAGGTGATCACAAAGAGGAACTCTTCGAATCAACAACAGGTATTTCATTATATACACAACCAAAAACATTTTTACTTCAGGAATTACAATTCAAACTTTGTTAGCTTCAACAATGTAAAACAGATGAATGGCATAATGTTTAAATAGAGCCGAGTACAGACTTAGGCTAGCGTGAAACATAGAGAGTACCTTACCTGTTCATATCTGGATAGGCAAAACAGAGGGTAGGGATCACACATCGATTTTATATGATGTATCATGAGGGTAACAAGGGATAGAGAGGATCAGTACTAGGCTAGTATATAGAGGTGAAGACAGGTAGTAGCAAATAACAATGGACCTTGGTTGACATAGACCCATATACAATAGGTGGGGTATTTGAATATCTAAAGTATCAGAGGTAGTCTCGAGATGGTAGCATAAGAGCTAGGTTATGGTATAGAAGATCATCAACTGGTTATGGTGTACAACAGTTTGGTTTGCTACAACCATTAGGTAAGGAGTCAGGGTACTCCTGGTTAACATCAGAAAGGCAAGATCAAGGCACCCAATGTATCCAAGGGTCAATAGAGGGTACTACCTACAGTACTATAGAGATAAGAAGACAAAGCCACTTGGGCACATCCCATAAATGTGATGTGTATCTTACTCCTACGATCTATGTGGCAACTACCATGAGAACATGATCTATGGTATAGGTCTTAACAAGGTAACTGTAGCTACAGGAGGGTTACACATGTTAGAGTCCATGCTCTGGGTCAGTCGACGCATGGGCACTGTAAGCCTTTGGAGTATCACATGTGGGTAACAGATTACCTATGGTGGCAAGAGCTATCCATAGATATGAAAACTATGATTCATAAGAGTACCTGAAGGGGGATAAATCTTAGGGTTAGTTCTGTGCCCACAAGATATAGTGTCATGGTTGCTTCAATATTAGAGCCATGCTCTGAAACCTATAGAGTGTCAGAAATTTAGAGAAGCTAACACTAGTATAGCAAGCCACCTTAGGTCATATCCTATATGGTATCGGAGTGATACCTTAACCCATCAATGCCACGAAGGTATCAATTGGGGTACTAGAGCCGGGTCCTGTGGGTATATATTTCGAATAGATGACAGGGAAGAACAGAGGATTAACTATTGGTATGTTTTAGAATAGACTTTAAAGACATTTAGATTAAAGGAAGACTACCAACTATAGGCCATAACAACAAAGTAGATGACATGGATAAAACATAGTGTATCCAATGATATACATTAAGTAATGTAGATCGATGTAATGATGTATCACATGCATACTAACACCCCAGTTGCATATCCTGAGTTGTAGTGATGTATCAGTCACTCATTAACACACTTTTGCATATCGTTTACTAGGTGACCATGAAAGTCCAGGTTTGGGGATACTTGACCACATCTGGAACTATAGGGATGGGTACCAATAGGAACCTAGATATGAAATAAATATGGAAACATGACAGCACCATTCGGGACACTATAAACATAGAGATAAAAATAGGAATTTTTGGATCTAAACTCATTTGTTGTCTTTGTTTCATTTGATTCACTATCCTTTCCAAAAGACTGACTCGCTTTAATATTAAATGGGAAGGCTCTTGAACTGGTACCAAGTTGGTACAGGACACACTCACAGGAAACACATGAGTCCTCAAACATGGGTATCCTAACAAGGAGTGTCTTGGAACATAGATAAATGGGTGTAGCTATATAGACACACAAATATAAGGGAATATAAGAATAAAGCCTAGCATGCCAAATAAAACTTAAGGGCCTAAGTCACTCTAACTAATAAAAGAAACCAAAGAGTTTAGACCAGGGACTTAGAAAGGACAAGTGTGGGGAACCTAGGAAGATTAGTTAGTTGCATAGCCTATATTGAAAATCTAGTACTGCTAATTTAAAGTATCAGGAAACCGGGTAGGAAGGAAACATGTCACTCCCCGATCCCGATATACGTATTCTTTCATGAATTCTGTACATGGTATCCCGTATTTAGCATGTGCATAATTTTATTTATTATTATTTAATGGTTTCATGTAGCTTTTAAGCATGTCATTAGTGGAATGGTTAGAGCATGTTTAGAGATTAGGGTTTTCTTAAGCCAACCCAACCCCTATTTATATTCTCTTTCTCACTCTCTCTCCTCATTCACTCTTTCATTTATTTCCCTCAACCACCATCATTAGGCAAGTACAACTTGCTCAAAAGTGGAGATTTGTGCATTTTTTATTCTTGATTTTTTCTTTGATATTATTTGTCTATATTGTTCTTCTCTTCATTCTCTACAAGTTTAGTTCTTGGAGTTTTTGATTTTAATGGCTAGTTTTGTGTAGATTTAAGTTTCTAAAACTAGGATTTTATGTATTTACATGGTTTTGATCTATTAAACTTGGTTATTTTCGAAAACTAACGGTCCTAGGTTGTAGGAAATTTGATTGTACACAATTTTAACCTTTGAAAAGTTAGATTTTGACTTATTTTGAGGAAGTTATGTCCAAAATAATATTTGGACATTTTCTATGTCATCTGTCCTGGTTTTGGCAGGGACGATGAATAGTGCCGCAGCTGCATGAATGAATAGTGCCGCATGAATAGTGTCACAGTCGCAGAGATGAATAGTGCCACATGAATAGTGCCGCAGCCGCAGGAATGAATAGTGTCGCATGAATAGTGCCGCAGTCGCATGGATGAATAGTGTCGCAGCCGCATGGATAAATAGTACCGCAGTCACAGGAATGAATAGTGCCGCATGGATGCATAGTACCGCATGGAATAAATAGTGCCGCAGAAGGCCGCATAGTGCCGCAGAAGGTCGCATAGTGCCGCAGAAGGCTGAATAGTGCTGCAGAATGCCGCATAGAGCCTATTTTGGCTGTTTTTTTTGCTGTTTTATGTCCTATTTGGCTGAATTGTGGCCAGAATTTTCCCCAACTCCTAACATAAAAGTTGTAGATCTTTGTCTTGGCTTCAAGAATCTTCATGTCTCACTTTAACCAGAATTCATATATGACTTTGGCACCTTGTGCACCTTGCTCCTTGTGCACCTTTTACCTTGCACATTGCCCGTGCGCCGTTAGGACCACTTCATGACTTGCGAGCACTTCATACCCTAAGTGTATAGTACCTTCTTGTTCTATTTTCTCTTGTGTCTTGGTCCTCATTCTTTATCTGACTCCTATGCGTATGCTGGATAACACTATGTATGTACTAAGGTACAATCTATGTGAGCACCGATGTGCTATCCTATGTGCTAAGTGTTCATATGTGATACCTGTCAGTACCTCCAAGATTCCAGCATTTACATAGTGATTGGTCAGTAGCAATAATGTGGTATGTGTTGTATGTTGTATTACACCAAGAAGGGGGTACATATGTATGACTCTATGAGCCAGTACGGATCCCTTCTTGGGGTACTCGTACAATATACGACATATAGGAGAGTGAGCATGTGTCAACGACATGTGAACTCTGAGGATAACCTATGGATTAACTAGACAACTAACTTGGTAGATGTATTGGATGGAAAGAATCCCGAGATCGTGCCATACTAGCCACCCCAGGTCCAGTCCTGACGTGTCAGGTTAGCCGCCACGGATATGGTTTCACTTGCCTATAGCGGATGGCTATATCCGACTTCTACGAGCTATGTGTTATATGTTTTAGCGCGGTAGCCCTCCGGGGGGCCGGTGCATAATCAATGTGCTATATATTTAAATGGTTTGGCTAGCCCTGTTGGGTTGACACGATCTGAGGATTCCTTTTAATCAGTATCACGGGGATAAGTCCGCCAAATATAGAAAGCCGTATGAATGAATGACCGCTTGAAAAATGACTTGACTGTGCCTTATAACTTCTATTAGTAGCCGAGGGACATGGGCTGTCATGGTGCGTGGTCCAACCCATGTTCTTGTTTGGTTGTTGGGTTGGGCTATCGTGCTAGGACAGGCTGTGGACTGAGGTTACGATCGGAAGCTTTTATTATTACTAGTATTATTATTTTATGCTTGGGTTTTATCTCACTCTTTTGTGCTCCCTTGTGGTACTTGCTATTCGGGGCTGACCCCGCTGGTTTTGTTTGGCCAGATCTCTTAGCAGCGCCTCAGGATCCAAACTTCTTTTCTGACGTCAATGGTGAATACTAGGAGCACGGCTGGCGGGGGACTCGAGTGGGTTTCTTCTCCACCACTCTAGTATCTTTACTTATGTTCTGGCGTTTAGCCACCGACACCTGTTTAGCTGGCTAATCTGGATATTTTGTCTTTGCATAATTTGTAATTAAATCAGACTGCAGCTGAATACAATTATGTACCTATGACTCTCTGGGCTAGCTAACTTATAAAGCTAGATCCCCATGATTATTTTGATGATGCGTCGGAGACGCCTTACTGCTTTATCTTATATGATCATTATTTACTGTTTCTTGTTTTGATTGATTGAGACCTAGATACTCTGTGAGACCATAGGAGACTTGATTGTAGCATGCACCCCCTTGTCTCTTGACAGCCACGATCACCGTATGACGTTTATATATCTCATATGGAGTAGCTGGCCTAGTCCATCTCCGTATTGCGGTACTAGGGCGTGACAAGGTTTTATTGGTGGCCCATGTAGGTCTGATTTTCAGACTTATAAGGTGTTACTATTATAGGAGTCTCAATCAAAACTTGTTCCCTTTGAATCTCTTGCCTCGATTTCTCTTCCCTCACCTTAATTGATAACTTGAATTGCATCCTCGAATCTTCCTCGTCCTGTCATTTAATATCATGTACCTTTCCCTATAGGGGTGCTTCTTTCTCAGAAGCTGGCGAGGCCAACATGGAGGAACATCCAGAAAAGCATGGTTCGATGGGGCAACAACAGGGAAGATTACCTTCTCCTGACCAGATCCGAGTGGAAGTGATATCAGAGCCAGTAGAACCGCAGGTTCTAGAAACTCCTGCACCCCCAGCAGTGCCGGCAGCGACGATAGTGCCTAATGCTGCAGCACTCCAGAGGTCATCCAGGAATTCTTAGCCACTCAGCAGCGTCAGGTGGAAGCCCATCAGCAACAGTAGACCCAGCAGCAGGAACAGAATGTGCTACTGAATCAGGGATTACAATTAGCCCTTGAGAGAAGTGTCAGGAATGATTCGGAAGCATCGGGGAGGTTTTGTCGACTTAACCCGAGATACTTTGACGGCATAGAGGATGCCATCATGGCAGATGCTTGGCTTTATGATATCGAGGCCATATTGACCACAACAAAGGTTCCAGCAGAAGAGAAGGTTGACCAGGTCAGACTGTTACTTCAGGATCTCACCCGCGACTGGTGGGCATCGGAAGAGGTTGGAATGAGGCGTCCTGTTCCTTGGGATAGCTTCAGTACCAGATTCAAGGCCAAGTACTTTGGCGTGGTAGCGCGGTATGAGCTACAACATAGGTTTATCAGTCTCAAGTAGGCTGGTAAGACGGTGGATGGATATGCAGCGAAGTTCTGCAGACTGAGTCAATTTGTGCCGACGATGGTGGCTACAAAGCCAGAGAAGGCTATGAGATTCCAGTAGGGACTTCATTTGGAGATTCTATAGCTAGTAGAAGGGCACGACTATCAGACTTTTGACGCTATTTTAACGGCTTCTCGGAGGCATAAACTCACCCAATAAAGGTTGGTGACAAGACATAGGGGCCAGAAGAGGTCCCATCCCCAGAGTAGGGGCGGAGGAGCAGTACAGCGAACATTGGCGCCAGCACCCGACATCCGTATTCATGAGTCAGGAGCACCGCGGAGGATGGCGGTATCAGAAATAACAGCACCAGTTCAGCATCAGCAGCAGAGGAACCAGCAGCAGCGCCAGGGGGCACCCATTGGATGTATTTACTACGGTAAGGGAGGGCACACTAGGGATGTATGTCGTTCAGCTAACGGATTATGCATGAGGTGTGGTAGTCCGGACCACAGGATTGCCAATTGTCCTATAATGCAGAGGCCAAGAGGGCCAGTTCAGCAGTTTCCCGTATTGCCAGCTCCGGGGGCAGCACCGAACAGAGGATCGGCATTGGCCGTAAGGCCACTAGCCCAACGTCTGCCGACGCAGGCTCAGATGTTTCGCCAGGCACAGAACCAGGAAGGCCCACAGAGGCCGTAGCGACAACATGGTCGAAGAATGCAGCAGGAGGGAGCTCAGCAAGGCCAGGGCCAGGCCTTCACCTTATCACTGAAGGATACACTAGCTTCAGGCGACGTGGTTACAGGTAATATTTCTGTTACCTCTTTTCCTGCAGTAGTATTGTTTGATTCGGGGGCTATCCACTCTTTTATATCTGTACGATTTGTGACACGTATTGGATTGGAGTTCGAGGCAATGACAGAGAGGATGAATATACTCATTGATAATGGGCTCGTAGGAGTTAGTAGAGTGTGCCTAGCGTGTCCGGTCGTAGTGAATGGGCGATTATTGCCCGCATCTTTGATTGAGTTCCCTATGGGCAACTTTGACGTTGTCCTGGGCATGGACTGGTTGAGAGACAGTCATGCGACAATAGATTATCGGAGAGGTAGGGTAGTATTTAATGTACCTGGCATTGAGGAGTTCGTCTTTGTTCGATCATTGGAGGATCGACCCAAGGGCATCATTGCAGAAGCATTGGCAGAGCAGGAGCAGATTCCAAGAGTGGTCAGAGAATTTCTTGATGTATTTTCAGATGAGCTTCCAGGTTTACCACCGGTAAGGGATGTGGAGTTTTATATTGAGTTGAATCCTGGGACAGAGCCTAAAGTCGACAGAGTTTACAGGATGTCGCAGTCAGAGTTGGACAAGTTGCACCAGCATGAAGAAGAACTGAAGGCAAAGCAGTTTATCCGAGACAGTGAATTGCCCTGGGCAGTACCGATGATTTTAGTACCCAAGAAGGATGGATCGACGCGAATGTGCATTGATTACCGGCAGTTGAATGCAGTGACAGTGAAGAACAAGTATCCGTTACCAAGGATTGATGACTTGTTTGATCAATTGAGTAAGGCCTGCGTCTTCTCTATGATTGATCTTTGATCTGGATATTATCAAGTGAGGGTCCGGGAGCAGGACATACCTAAGACAACATTTAGATCGCGGTATGGGCATTATGAGTTTCTGGTGATGCCATTTGGATTGACTAATGCCTGTCATGCCCCGATTCCGTAGAATCGATAGTCGTCCCCCGGGCGTGATGCCGTGCAAGCCTAAGTTGTGCTCGCACAAGGCATAGTCATAAGATTATCTGATACACAACAACAAGAGAATGCGCAGAGTAAATTGAACACACATTATAGATAAGGAAACTTAAGCTTTATTGATAATGAACATCATTTTATAGACTCGATACAAGGGCACCGCACGGGCTTTTTACAAACTGACTCCATTACAAAATGAACGTCGATGAGATAGCCATTCCATATATTTCATCCCTTGATTTCAACCAGCATTACAAAACCACCTGGGATGACGGAAAGTCGCTCCATCTGTCTTCTGGCCTTCGACAGCGGAGTCTTTAAAAGAGATTGGATCCAAGCTTCGACCGCACGGACGAAGCTTCAAAACACATGAGCGTAGCCTCCCTTCACGCGGCACGCTCCTCCTGATTTATCGCACCTGTAGAGAGAGCGAGGATCAGTACAATCAACATGTACTGGCGAGTGGCTAATTAATTTCCAGACTCTCATTTGGTTCAAGAATTTAGATAAAAATTTACACAACTTGCTTTTCGTGATCTTTCTAACCATCCTAGGTATTTTCATACGAAGCATTATTACGAAACATAACCCAAGTAAGTTACACCAGAATTTCCCTCGACAGAGTGCGCCGTACAACATAAAACTTACCATCACCTTCCCTGTTAGTTGAATAACAATTTATATCAAGTGTTTGATGTGGAGGTTACTGGCATTAACTAGTCATCCTGGATATAGCCTGGTAATACGGGACCCTTGCAACGCAAATAGCGAGCTCCGATGCAAGTTTCCGTCTTACCGGTTGCTTCATACCCAGCTCGGCTATAATCTGTTTCTTCCTAGGCCGAGTCGGTCCCGTGGCCCCGGGTTGCCGCTCAAAGAAACCATCGCCCTTGTCGACAAGTTGTCCATGACCTTGATAGGTTAACAAGGTATATTTGGGGTACCGTTGGGGCTTGTTATGTAATCGATTCATTTACTTGGTTGTTTTGCAGGCCTAAAATAATTCTATCTCTTTTCTACACAACTCATCTTTTCTCTTCTCAAACATAGGACTTGTGTTTTCCAAGCGAATCATTCAATTTCATTACCATTATCCAAGTTCTCATTTTTAAAATAGAGGGTCGAGATGGAGGAGGTCAGCCACTCACCTTGAGTTTTTTTGCTTGAGGCGAGAGACTGGTTGGCCGCGCTAGACGTCGCTGTCACGCCCCAGAACCAGAATACTGGAGAGCGAGGGCAGACATAGCCAGCTACGTATAATGAAATGGAATCCATCTCACCATACGGTCACGGCTGTCTAGATATGTGAGAGTTTATCTACAAGCCATCAGTCTCTTAAGGTCATATATTATCCTATTGTCTCAATCGCAACCAACTAATAATAATCACAAGATATCAGATCACCCAATATACAATTGTAAGGCGTCCCAAACATTACATATCCAGATGATCATGAAGCTAGTCGTTACAAAATGTGAGGACTAGCAAGAATTCAGTCATACATGATCAACCCCCGGGGCTTGTCAATCATGTTACAGCCCGTAGGCAGACAGTAAGTAAGTACAATCGAGCTAACACTTGCTCGTCGGCTAAACGCCTCAAAAGAATAATTTACAATATTACAGTGGGAGAACAAAAGAAACCCACTCGATGCCCTGGTTACGCCTGGTGACCACCATCGGGCTGGAAAGCAGGGAGATCCTTTGGTGCTGCTCCGATATCTGGCCATACAAAACCAGCTGGGTCAGACCCCAGAAAGAACAAGTGCCACAAAGGAGGCTTCACTTAAGAGCTAAAACCAGCAATTAGCACAAGAGTATAATTACATAATAAAAGGCAGTAGTTTGAGAAAAAGCATGATGGGTAATTATAAAAGACAATCTTGTATAGAATCACTAAAAGACAGGACATATGGAGAAGCATGACAGGATGATATACGATGAGATAACCATGGGACTATTCAGATAGCCAGGTTACAACCCGTAAACCAAACAAGGACCAGGGTTGTAACCCTTCGTCTGAACGGAACTTGATTTCTCTCACCATTTATCGGCAAGATAAATATAAGAAATCAGGTTAAGTAACAATCTGGAGTGACAATCATTATAGTGACAATCTGGAGTGACAATCCTTCAATCATTCTGGTACAATCTTACAATCAATCAATTCTAGACAATATTATAATGGACTAGACTCCATCCAAGCAATCACGGCCAATCATTGCCTACGGCTTTCTACATTAACTAACTAGGTTATCACAATCCTAGTTACTAGCAAGATGCAATGAGATGCTCCAAGTAGTCACAGGCCCTGCAGCTATCCAGGTTATCCAGGCAATCATTATAGTGACAATCTAGAGGGTACAATGCATTATAGTGACAATAGAGTTCAATCATTTAGTGACAATGGAGGGTGCCCCACATAATAGTGGGCTGGAAATGTGCCCTACTCGTTGGCAGGCTACAAGTCCAATCATTTGCGGCCGCGATAACGGGATCGCCTGTAACTGGGAAACAACTCTTCATGACTAGTGAATTATACTAATTATTAACCTCAGTCCAATTCAGTAGGTACTCCTGACCATGGTACTCAGGAGTCCCCTCCTAGACATGATGCAAGACATGACTGGATTATTTGTACAAGCACAATCGCCCACGGTGTCAGGATTAATTATACAGGTCATGCCATGTCAGGTAGCCGTCGCAACAGCTATTCAAGATATATCTGGTCAGGTTATCATATCAAGTGTACTAGTCAGGAGTGCACCACGACGGGCCACTTATCAGGTCATGCTCAATTATCAATTCCAAACATATCAAGTAAATTCGTGATTATCGAGTTCAGGACAAAAGGCGTAAGGATATAAAATGGACGTAAAATATCTAATAAAATATCAATATACAGGGCTAAAGAAGAGCCAAGCCGAAAGAAATAAGACTAAAACTCCAAGAGCCAATGGTTAAGCAAGGGGTCAAGCGGCAGCATACGTGCAAAAGTCACGCACGCAAAGCACGCTCAAGTCTGCGGCGTACGTGAAAAGTCACGCACGCAGGAGAGCTGCGTACGTGAAAAGTCATGCACACTCAAGGGGAGCAGCGTACATGAAAAGTCACGCACGCTCAAGGGAGCAGCGTACATGAAAAGTCACGCACGCTCAAGGGAGCAGCGTACATGAAAAGTCACGCACGCTCAAGGGAGCATCGTGCATGAAAAGTCACGCACGCTCAAGGGAGCAGCGTACATGAAAAGTCACGCACGCTCAAGGGAGCAGCGTACATGAAAAGTCACGCACGCTCAAGGGAGCAGCGTACATAAAAAGTCATGCACGCTCAAGGGAGCAGCGTGCATGAAAAGTCACGCACGCTCAAGGAAGCAGCGTACATGAAAAGTCACGCACGCTCAAGGGAGCAGCGTGCATGAAAAGTCACGCACGCTCAAGGGAGCAGCATACATGAAAAGTTACGCACGCTCAAGGGAGCAGCGTACATGAAAAGTCACGCACGCTCAAGTCTACGTACGCACAAAAGCACGCACGCAGGAGACACGCTTCCAACAGGAAGTGTATCCAAGGCTCAGTGGCGTAAGCTAAGAAGCTCTGCACACTGCTCACTGTCTTCTCCAAACAGCAAGAACACCATGGTTGAACTCAAGTTCAAAGCATCACAACTTGGCCATCCGAACTCCAAATCCGGATTTCCAAAGTCCTAACTTGGTTGTAATCAAAATCTCTTCCACATGGAAACATCAAAACCCATAAATATCCAACCAAAATAGATCAAACCATACAAAATCCAAAAATAGAAATAACTTAGATCTAGAACAATGGAGACTCCAAATCACAAAATTTCAAGTTCTAATATTGATCACCATGTCCTAATCTAGCTAATGGACAAATAACATAGAGTTCTCAAGTGATGGCAATGTGCACTTGCCTATGGGTGGAGAGTTGTGGAGGAAGGAGAAGAAGAAGAAGAAGAAGAAGAAGAAGAAGAAGAAGAAGAGAAGAAGAAGAAGAAGAAAATTAATGGTGGTGGTAATGAAGAGAGAGAGTGGTAGGTGGGGATATAAATAGGGTGGTTGTGGTGGAAATGAAGGAGGAGCATAGGCTAAGGTGTTCCAATCATATAGAGCCAAACCAAACCAACCCAAACCAATTAAAACCGAGCCACGACAAAACCCAAAATACGAGAAATATCAAAATTCCACAAGTCGAGAAAAATAAAAATACCTGCCAAAATCCAGATACGAGTATAAATACGAAATACGGGAAATACGGGAAATGAGGGTGACAGTCGCCTATGCGATTACCTGAAATTGCACAAGCAACCGATTAGAACACTGTATTAGGCAAGAAATTCGATATGAAATGCGAGTTCGAAATGTAAGCCATAAAAACCATCAAAAATATTCACGAAAATGCATTCAGAAAACCAAAGCCAAAACCAACGCAAGCGACGTAAAAAACAGAGCAACGAGAGGTCTCTTCCGACTCAGCTGCAGAGTCAATCCTCGAGGCGCTACCCGCTGAATATGGGACTTGGTTCCGAAGAAGCCATTCCATAACGTGGAATGGATCTTAATTCAACCGTTCCCGTTCGATCGATTTGATCGATCCCGACCTATCGGTCCCGACTGAGTCGATAGCGACAGTATTCCTTTCTCGTGTACCCCGTAGACGAAGAACGGGGCACGATGTAGGGACGGGGCACTATAATGCCCCAGCTGTGTTCATGGATTTGATGAATCGCATCTTCATGCCATACTTGGATAAGTTTGTAGTAGTATTTATAGACGACATCCTTGTCTATTCCAGTAGTGAGGAAGAACATGAGAAACATCTTCGGATAGTTTTGCAGACCTTGAGGGAGCATCAACTTTATGCGAAGCTTAGTAAATATGAGTTTTGGTTGGATCATATTTCGTTCTTGGGACACATTATTTCTGGAGCAGGAGTTTCAGTAGATCCGAAGAAGGTTGAGGCAGTAAAGAATTGGCCAGTTCCGAAGACGGTAGCAGAAGTGCGTAGTTTCTTGGGATTGGCAGGTTATTACCGGAGGTTCATGGCAGATTTTGCCAGGATTTTGGCACCCTTGACGCGCACTACCAAAATACAGTCAATTAGCGACAGAATATTAGCGACGGATAATTTCCGTCGGCATTAGCGACGGATTTGCGGCAAATAGCCAACGGAGTACCGACGACATGTCGATACATTTTTATTTTATTTTAAGGGGAAGAAAAGGTCGCTTATCCGTCACTAGGGCGTCGGAGATATAGCGACGGATACACAACCGTCGCTATGCAGTCGATTATTTGGCAAAAATTGTTGGAAGAAGTGGCGGGACAATTCTTCGACTACGTAGCGACGGATAGTCCGTCGGCAAGTATCAAATAGAGCGACGGATTAGCGACAGATAAAATTCGACGCTAGTCTGTCGCTAAATATACGTTCCAGACTTAAATTGAAACGACAGGAGGAACTTTTCATTTCCCCCAAATTTTACTCTCTCTCCTCTCTCTCTCTCTCTCCCGCGGCGGTCGGCGACCTCCCTCTCCTCTCTCTCTCTCTCTCCCTCGGCGGTGATCGACGACCTCTTCTCTCTCTCTCCCAAAGGTAATCCTCTCTCTCTCTCTCTCTCTCTCTCTCTCGCGGTGGTCGTGGGTGCAGCGGGCCGGGGGCGTCGGGGGCTGCGACGACGGCTAAGACTGTGGGGGCGGCGGGTGCGTCGGGGGCTGGGGGCGGCGGGGGAGGCGGGCGGCGGGCGTGGGAGAGGTACGTGGTGCGCGCGGGCGTGGCGCGCTCCGGGGCAGCGGGGGGCGGCATGCGTGGCGCGCGCGGGGCAGCGCGGGACTGGGGGGGGCGGCGGGGGGTGGAAGGGGTACGCTAGGGTTTGTAAATGTAAGTAGTAGTAATTATCCTAGTTTAAGAAATAGATGAGAAAGTCTATTGCTTTATATATATATATATATATATATATATATATATATATATATATATATATATATATATATATATATATATATAAAGAAAATGCAATATGACAAACCCTAGTTTAAGAAATAGGATGAGAAAGTAAGTATATTGCTATATATATATATATATATATATATATATATATATATATATATATATATATTAAGGTTCAAAGTATTGGTATCGGCGATATCGGTAGTATCGGCAATTTCGGATCGGAGTATCGGATTTTTTGGTATTGGAAAACAAATAATTATCGGTAGTATCGGATTCTTTTACATGCTTTTACAACCTTATTATGCTTTCAACCTAGGTTCACAATATCGGTATCGGTATCGGACTATTCCTATGTTGTTTAATTTTCTTTGCCGAATTGACCGGAACAAAGACCCCCAATGTCGGCATCGGTCAATATTTGGTATCGGTCGGTATCGGATCGGAACATGCCAAACCGTATCGGTATCGGCCGTATCGGATCGGTATCGTCCGATACTTAAAACCATGATATATATATATATATATATATATATATATATATATATATATATATATATATATATATATATATATATATATAATGACTCGTCAAGTTGAACCGTGTATAACATGCTTGACGCTTAAGAGGAATCATTTGGACTTAGTGGTATCGGTATCGAACTATCGGTATCGAACTATCGGTATCGCTAGCGGACTATCGGTATCGGTATCGAACTATCGGTATCGCTATCGCACTATCGGTATCGGACTATCGGTATCGGTATCGCATTATCGGTATCGGTATCGAACTATCGGTATCTGGCATTGGGACCGAAGAGGCGAACAAAGACTTGGCCAGGCTATGTCGTTAATGGCTTCAGGTTTAAGGCAACTCAGAATGCTATAAATGTCAAATTTATCAATGACGGCATCAGTACCAAAGATTCCAGTATTAGCATAAGAGGCACCATCTATGACGACGAACCGGACTTTGACTATTGTGGAGTGCTTCGGGATATTGTAGATTTACAATATACTGGCCCATATGATATGCATATTGTGATGTTCAAATGTGAGTGGTTCGATACGACACCAAATATCGGTTGGAGAATCGATAAACAATTTGGATTTATCGATATAAAATCAACGCAGGAGGTATAGAGGGTCTGATACATTTGCGATAGCAAATCAGGTTGTTCAAGTCTACTATACAAGCTACCCAAGGCGTCATAGAGATCGATTTGACTGGTGGGTAGTATGCAAGATTAAATCTAGAAATACATTCAACGTTGGAGACCCAGCATACCAAGAGGACCAGATCGAAAAGTTCCAATACTTGGGACAATATTCGGATACAATGGAGTTGAAGATATTGTTGAGGAAAATAGAGGGGAGGAAGAGGTTGATACACAAGACTTAGCTGTCAACCAGGGGAGAAAGAGGCATCTTGTCCCAAATATTGAGACAGAAGAAGAAGAAGAAGAAGAAGACGAATTTGATGGGGATAAGGATACAGATGAAATCGACGATGAAGATAAGGATGAGGATGAGGAGGAGGATGATGATGAAGACAAGGCCGAGGATGAGAACGAAGACGATGATTAGGTTAAATATTATTGTATATTAAAAATACTTCAAATTACGTGAATTAAGTTTGACCTCATAAAAGCAATTACGTGAATTCATGTTTTTTTGTTTGATTATTTACTTATTGCAGATGGCACTCCTAGTCTTTTTCGTCGCGGCGGCACTCGTCTCCCTACTGGTGGTATGTATATTTTAGTTTAGAATTTTACTTTTATTTACACTTTTATATTGTTAATTATGTTTATGTGTTCTATTTACAGGTCATGATGGCTGGCCGTGGTCGTGGTTCTGGTGGTGGTCGTGGTGCTGGTGCTGGCGGTGGTGGTGGTCATGGTCGTAGTGGTGCTGGTGGTGGGGGTCGTGGTCGTAGTGGTGCTGGTGGTGGTGGTCGCATTCAATCTTCTCGGGATGTGACCCCATCCAGCGAGCCCGACCCGGAGAGTACCCCGGGCACAGACGCATCATGCCATTGATCGACTACTTCATCGAGGCATGAGTCTGGATCTGCTAGCGGATCCGTTTCGCTATCGGACCCACCAGCGAATCCACCAGTGGATCCCCTAGTTACTGCATAATGGGCCCCAGAGTACCCCCATACTCGGTTCCATCCGGTTACTGGGGAGTACATGCACGGACCCGCGGATCCTCCGACGGCACCAGAGAGGCCGAAAGGCGAGTTCCGACGAGAGCTATGGCCCGCGGGGACCTCGTAAGTAAATTTAAGATAATTTATTAAATTTCTTTCATTTATTCAAGTTAATAATCCAGTCGTTTTTTCTTTGTAGGTTTTTTTCGTTTAATGTTGCCAGGGCTCTTGGAAAAATAATCAGGGCTAACTTCCATGGTCCCTACCTCAACTTTTTGTCGGTGCCCCCAAACATGAAGTACGTCTGGCTCGACGAGTTGAGGGTATATATCTATATCTTCTAGTTAATTATTAGTTACTCTTTAATCAACCATTTTTTAAATTACATGATAATTAAATTTGTATGTTAGACGACGTACTGGTGGCCCTCCATCGCGAGGACGCGATCCACAGGACCTACAGAAGCGCTGCCTCGAAGAAGATACGGGATATGATTCATGACCTGAAAATGGGACAGACGAGGCCGATTTGGATCCGGCAGGACTATTATGAGGACCTCTTAGATATGATGAATACTCCTGCGTACAAGGAGAAATCGGAGAAGGCGAAGGTGAATCGACGGGCCGCGGGACTTCATACGGGGGGATCAAGGCCACACGCAGCGACGCTTGCAGATCTGGTAAGATATCGTAAATTCATTTCACTATCGAATTAGGTATTATTAATATACGGAGTTAATTAAGTTCTACAGAAATTTCGTATTCAGACCCAACGAGCGGTGAAGGAAGGAAGGGCGCCAGAATCGGTCACCATGCACGACGTGTTCCAGTATACGCACAAGAGACGGAATGACGGGAGCTTCGTCGACGAGAGGGCCAAGAAGACTGATGTAAGTACTTATATTTATGAGATTTATGTTAGAATTAAAAGTATTTGGACTATAACTTAGGTAAACTTAGGATTCACACTTAGCTTAGTGAAATATAGGATTTAGATTACAACTTAGATAAATCTTATAATAAAAGCACATTCATTTGATAGGCTGCGTATCGTGAGGCCTTTAGCTGGGCTCAGTTAACTGACACCGAGGATGTCGGTGAAACGACGCCCGCCCGGACGCCCTCTTCTTTGGCCGTTCGTAACGACTTGTTCGTAGATACCGTCGGCGGCTTTAAGAAAGGGCTCCTGTACGGAGTTGGCTCCCTAGGGCCGTTGCACATGGCGACTCAGAGATTTCAACCGACACCGCCTCCTCCCGCGGCCCCGGCAGACGATAATGTTAGGTTGTAGCTTACGCAGCTGCACGAGGCGGTGTCGTCCTTGCGGGAGCAAATTGCCACGTACTTTTTGCCTCCGACTGCTGCTGCCGGTCCGTCTGCTGCGGTGTCGGACCATCTTCTACTGGTGCCGGTCTGTCGACTGCTGCTTTCGGTCCTTCTTCCGTCGATCATCTTTCTTTCAACCCTGCTTTCCCTCTGGTACCGCCTCCGACTGTGACGGCACTCCTTGATCTCATGTCGCCAGAGCAGCTACACCGACTTCCGAGCACTGTCCTCGAAGGCTTGCCGTCGTACCTGGTGGAGCAGTATATTCGTCGGGCGCAGGAGGGATTACCACCACCAGACAATCAAACTCCTCCTCCTTGAAGTATTGTATAAGAAAATTTGGAATATTTGTGTGAATTTTGGAATATTTGTGGGAATTTTGGATTATAACGATGGATATTAGTTTATGATTTCAGAATATTTGTGATAATTTTATATTAGTTTGGTTTGGTCTATGTGATTCTTGGATAATTGGTGTGCATTAAATTCGTATGTGCATATTTGGTCTATGTGATTCTTGGATAATTGGTGTGCATTATATATTTGGTCTATGTGATTGTTGGATAATTGGTGTGCATTATATATTGGTTTGGTTTATGCATATTTGTGTGAATAGGGAAAGCTCTGCATTTTTTTTCAAAAAAATCTCAGTTAGCGACGGACTAGTAACCGCTTAGCGACGGATGTTTCCAGTTTTTGACTACTTTTCGATGAAATATCCGTCGCTACCTGGAGAATTGAAACTGTTTCCAATTAGCGATGGGTGGTCGACGGATTCGTGTCGGACAATTCGTCGCCAAGGTTCTGGAAATACCTAGTTCGACGGAATAGCGACGGAACATCCGTCGCCAAGGTTCGGGAAATGCATGACATTTCCAGAACCATGGCGACGGATTATCCACCACAAGTCAGTCGCTACGTCGACGGATGAGCGACGGAGTCGCGACGACATATCCGTCACCATGGTTCTGGAAATGTCAAGCATTTCCAAAACATGGTCGACGGATTATCCGTTAGGATTCCGTCGCTAATCCGTCCTTTCTTAGCGACGGAGATCGACGAAATAGCGACGGAACGATACACTCTGATACGCTGTTACGACGGTTTACCGACGGACCGTTATGTCGCTAGCGTCTACACAGTTCAGTATTTAATCCTTGAAATCGACGAAAGACCGTCGGAAAGTCATCGCTGATGCATCGTATTGTGACGACAAAAAGTCGTCGCTATTTCGTCGCTTGATGACTACTTAGCGACGGAGCTTTATTAGCGACGAGCTGATTGCCGACGGATTATTTTGACCAAGATCCGTCAGTAATCGATCACTAATATTGATTGCCGACGGATGGACGACGGATCTGGACGTCGCTAAATTGACATATTTTGGTAGTAGCATTTGACGCATAAGGATGTAGAGTTTGTTTGGTCAGCAGATTGTCAGACATCATTTGAAGAGTTGAAGAAGAGATTAATTTCAGCCCCGATCTTGACACTTCCAGTAGGATCGGGAGGGTTTACAGTGTATTGTGACGCATCCGGGAAGGGACTTGGGTATGTATTGATGAAGCATGGTAAGGTGATAGCATATGCATCTCAACAGCTTCAGGACCATGAGAAGAACTATCCGACCCACGACCTGGAATTAGCAGCATTAGTATTTTCGCTTAAGTTATGGAGGCATTATTTATATAGGGATCGAGTGGGAATTTACACTGATCATACGAGCTTAAAGTATGTATTTACCGAGAGGGACCTGAACATGAGACAGAGAATATGGTTGGAATTACTGAAGGACTTTGATGTAAATATTCAGTATCATCCAGACAAGACGAATGTGGTAGCAGATGCCTTAAGCAGGAGAGGTGGTGCATTCGTTTTAACCTCGTAGATGCATATTTTGGAAGATCTTCAGGAAGTGGGAATTGAAGTGATCTTGCCACACGATACAGGAGTTATGGCCAGTTTACAGATTCAGTCTACTTTAGTAGAGAGGATCAGAGCAGCCCATGTCACGCCCCGCTCCCGCAGGAGCGATCGTCCTCGCTAAGACGTGATGCCGTACGGGCCTAGGTTGCGCCCGTGCAAGGCCAAGTCCAGAAACGGTCGATTTGAGCTAGGCCACAGAGTCACATAGAGTGTCCCCATTGCAGCGAAAAGTAAATGAACACAAGTAGAAGCGAATTCAAACTCTTTATTGATATTCAAGAAGTTTACAAGCGGTGCTAGGCCGATATTACAAATCGCTCAAGCTCTCTCTCTCTGTAACATAAAAGGCGTGCCAAGTGGCTTACAACATGGAATGATTCATGGCGATATTTTGATACATTATGTCCCGTATATGGTGCTTCAGCTCCTTACAACGTTCCAGGGCTCCAGAGATAGCTCTGCGCCTTAGCACGTTCGATAGAAGCTCCGCACCCGCCGACGATACCTGCATCCTGCAAGTAGACTATGGGGTTATCAGTACATTGTTATGCACTGGTGGGGAGGCTAGCTCGCCCACAATGCTATCATTACCAAATACGTTCCATTCACTTTTGTGCATCTCTATCATTCATTGTCTTTCTAATCTTGCCTTAGGATCAATTTCATGACATATGTCAAAACCTATACCGTGTTGCCAAATTCAAGTGTCGCATGGAAATACATGCACGACTTACTCATACTTACCGTACGGCCTTCCCTGTCCAACGTAAACTAAGTTAGTCAACAATTTATATGAAATAACTTAACGTAGTTTATGAAAGCATTCAATGTCAAGTGCGTGTCCTTGCCTCGGGTTCTAGCACGTCGTAAGCACGTTTTCTAACTCGTTTGCTCAAAGTACTCTTGATCATTTTGTGTGTTATATTCAAGCCTATTCAGAAAGTGCTTTGTACAGTTAACTTAGACTACTTTGATTTCAATGCAAGGACTTGCACGTGGATTACCACCAGCAAAGCCCGCTTAAATCTATATGCACCGGTCGCTGGCATCACAAGCCATTTTGGACACATCCAAGCCGTGGTATTTCTCAACTAGCGTAGGGTGAGGACTGGCACACACCCCATTAGTCTCTTGAAATACACCTGCACTTACGTCCCCCGGGTGGCCGAGTCCGCACCCAGGCAGCCCGTAAGCCATGACTTGATCCCGCCTAGGCCGGCCACGATCCTCCCTTTGATCATGCCGCAGAATTCGTATCACCCGTGCACGGGTCCGTCCACGACCATTTCGTATTTTATCGTCATAGGCTAACCCTTAGCCATAATGCGTTATCGACCAGGTTGGCGTCCGTACAGCGCGGGTAGCGAGCCCCGTTGCACGTGCCCGTCATACATGTCGCTAACCATTCCTTTCCTTCTTATCTTTTATTCATTCCTTCTTTTCTTTCTTTCACTTGTCCATTCGTTCATTGATTTATTTTTTGTATTCATCCTTTCGTTGATTCATTCATTCACTCGTTTGTTCGTTCATTCTTTCATTTATACATTATGCAACTTCCCGTACGGGAGTCATCTTGGCGATCCATCGGTCCCATAGTCTTTCAATGTTGCTAAACTCTACTCGGAACGACTATGTTGATAGTCTTTCCATTTTATTGTTGTAAACCATTCATTGTTTTCATTGTTGAACGCATAAGGGACTTGAACGTAAGCTTGTGCCTTAGCACGAGCGCGGAGCGCGGTGGCGAGAGTTCTCACCTTTCTATATTCTATACAAGCATACAAGATGGGATTATTCCCTTAGCTAGGTGCGTTGAGTCATTTATTAGCATGCACGGTGTTATCGCCTAGCGATTCTAGCAATAGTGTCTGTATTGTTATGTGTCTAGGCTAAGCAAAGACGGGTTCATCGGAGCCACCCACCTTAGCGACGTTCGCATCGGCCGAGCGATACTCCGAGCGCGCCTTTGAAAGTCTAAGTCTGGATTCATCTTCGGCGGGCCAATGTAAGCCTTGCATCGATTCTTCTTCAGGTCGATGCCAACTCTTTGGGTCGACGGCTCGTTTGAGTCATTGCACTTGTCGTTTGAATCGGCGTTTCGCTAGGGCGGAGCGGGTCACTACAGCCCAGGCAGAGGATCTGCGGATCCAGAAGCATCGATCAGATTGTGAGTCAGGTCTCAGGAAGGAATTAGTAATCCATAAGGATGGTACACTTAGGTTCAAAAATCATCTTTGTGTACCAGGTAGAGACCTTCGACAAGAAGTTATGTCAGAGGCTCATAGTTCTCCTTATTCCATTCATCCTGGAGGCACAAAGATGTACCAAGATATAAAGCAACACTTTTTGTGGAATGACATGAAGAGGGAGATAGCGAGGTTTGTATCCAGATGTTTGGTATGTTAGTAAGTGAAGGCAGAGCAGCAGAGACCAGCAAGATTGTCACAGCCGCTTCCTATTCCGGAGTGGAAGTGGGAGCACATCACGATGGACTTTGTGACCGGTTTACCTAGATCTTCGACCGGCCGAAACGCAATTTGGGTAATCGTGGATCGGCTCACGAAGGTTGCTCATTTTCTTCCTTTCAGAGTAGGGCAGTTTACTGAGCAGCTGGCAGAAATGTATATGAAGCAGATTATGAGGCAGCATGGTGTTCCAGTCAGCATAGTATCAGATCGAGACACACGGTTCACCTCTCACTTTTGGCAGAGTTTGCATCAAAGTTTGGGTACCAAGTTGAGGTTCAGTATAGCCTATCATCCGCAGACGGATGGACAAACAGAGAGAACCATTCAGACCTTGGAAGATATGTTACGGGCTTATACTTTAGACTTCGACAGAACTTGGAAAGATTATCTTCATTTAGAGTTCTTTTACAATAATAGTTATCAGGCAAGTATACAGATGGCACCGTTTGAAATATTATACGGAAGGAAGTGCAGGTCCCCTTTGGCATGGGACGATGTGGGAGAACGAAAATCGTTGGGACGAGAGATGATCACGCAGACCGTGGAAACAGTCAAGTTGATCAGAGAGCAGCTTCGAGTCGCGCAGGACAGGCACCGACACAGGGCAGATCAGCATCGTAGGCCTCTAGAGTTTGGCGTTGGTGACCAAGTATTTCTGCAGATTTTGTGTACTTGGGGTGTCATTAGATTTGGAACCCGAGAAAAGCTTAATCCGAGATTCGTTGGTCCTTTTAAGATTCTCGTTCGGGTAGGCGATGTTGCTTATCGGCTTGCCCTTCCTTCCTCACTATCTGGCGTACATGATGTGTTTCATATATCTTAGTTGCGTGGGTATGTCCCGGATCCGAGTCATGTCCTCGATCATTTGGAGTTAGACGTTGGTACCGACCTAACTTACGAGGAACAACCCGTGTCTATTTTGGACCGGCGAGAGAAGGTGCTTAAGAACCGGACTATTAGCCTTGTCCGTGTCGCTTGGGGCCATCACTCTCCGGAAGAGTCAACCTGGGAGCGCGAGGACGAGATTAGATCTCGACATCCGCACTTGTTCGACTCAGAAGGTATGTTTCTCCTCATGCCTTGGTAATCTGTTTACATTCTTATGTTACACTATTTTAAAATATATGATCAATGACTGCTAATGATAGGTTGCTTGTGTAGATTATAATTGCACCTTGCTTGCCCGAATTCCTCTATCATTGTCTTGGCTAAAATTTCGAGGACGGAATTTTTCTAAGAAGGATAGAGATGTCACTCCCCGATCCCGATATACGTATTCTTTTATGAATTCTGTACATGGTATCCCATATTTAGCATGTGCATAATTCTATTTATTATTATTTAATGGTTGCATGTAGCTTTTAAGCTTGTCATTAGTGGAATGGTTAGAGCATGTTTAGAGATTAGGGTTTTCTTAAGCCAACCCAACCCCTATTTATATTCTCTTCCTCACTCTCTCTCCTCATTCACTCTTCCATTTATTTCCCTCAACCACCATCCTTAGGCAAGTACGCTCAAAAGTGGAAATTTGTGCATTTTTTATTCTTAATTTTTCCTTTGATATTATTTGTCTATATTGTTCTTCTCTTTATTTTCTACAAATTTAGTTCTTGGAGTTTTTGATTTTAATAGCTAGTTTTGTGTAGATCTAAGTTTTTAAAATTAGGGTTTTATGTATTTACATGGTTTTGATCTATCAAACTTGGTTATTTTCGAAAACTAATGGTCCTAGGTTATAGAAAATTTGATTCTACACAATTTTGACCTTTGAAAAGTTAGATTTCGACTTGTTTTGAGGAAGTTATGGCCAAAATAATATTTGGACATTTTCTATGTCATCTGTCCTGATTTTGGCAGGGACGATGAATAGTGCCGCACCCGCATGAATAAATAGTACCGCAGCCGCATGGATGAATAGTAACGCATGAATAGTACCGCAGCCGCAGGAATGAATAGTGCCATATGAATAGTACCACAGCCGCATGGATGAATAGTGTCACATGAATAGTGCCACAGCCGCATGGATGAATAGTGCCGTAGCTGCAGGAATGAATAGTGCCGCATGGATGCATAGTACCGCATGGAATGAATAGTGCCGCAGAAGGCTGCATAGTGCTGCAGAAGGCTGTATAGTGCCGCAGAAGGCCGTATAGTGCCGCAGAAGGCTGAATAGTGCCGCAGAATGTCGCATAGAGTGACTTTGGCACCTTGTGCACCTTGCTCCTTGTGCACCTTTTACCTTGTACATTGTCCATGCGCCATTAGGACCACTTCATGACTTGTGAGCACTTCATACCCTAAGTGCATAGTGCCTTCTTATTCTATTTTCTCTTGTGTCTTGGTTCTCATTCCTGATCTGACTCCTATACGTATGCTGGATAACCCTATGTGTGTACTAAGGTACAATCTATGTGAGCACCGATGTGCTATCCTATGTGCTAAGTGTTCCTATGTGATACCTGTCAGTACCTCCAAGAGTCCAACATTTACATAGCGATTGGTCAGTAGCAATGATGTGGTATATGTTGTGTGTTGCATTACACCAAGAAGGGGTACATATGTATGACTCTATGAGCCAGTACGGATCCCTTCTTGGGGTACTCGTACATTGTACGACATCTAGGGGAGTGAGCATGTGTCCACGACATGTGAACTCCGAGGATAACCTAGGGATTAACTAGGCAACTAACTTGGTAGATGCATTGGGTGGGAAGAATCCCGAGATTGTGCCATACTAGCCACCCCAGGTCCAGTCCTGACGTGTTGGGTTGGCCGCCACGGATATGGTTTCACTCGCCTATAGCGGATGGCTATATCCGACTTCTACGAGCTATGTGTTATATGTTTTAGCGCGGTAGCCCTCCAGGGGACCGGTGCATAATCAATGTGCTATATGTTTAAATGGTTTGGCTAGCCCTGCTGGGTTGACACGATCTGAGGATTCCTTTTAATCAGTATCGCGGGGGTAACTTCGCCAAATATAGAAAGCCGCATGAATGAATGGCCGCTTGAAAAACGACTTGACTGTGCCTTGTAACTTTCGTTAGTAGCCGAGGGACATGGGCTGTCATGGTGCGTGGTCCAACCCATGTCCTTGTTTGGTTGTTGGGTTGGACTATCGTGCTAGGACAGGCTGTGGACCGAGGTTACAACCGGAAGCTTTTATTATTACTAGTATTATTATTTTGTGCTTGGGTTTTATCTCACTCTTTTGTGCTCCCTTGTGGTACTTGCTATTCGGGGCTGACCCCGCTGGTTTTGTTTGTCTAGATCTCGTAGCAGCGCCTGAGGATCCAAACTTCTTTCCTGATGTCAATGGTGCATACTAGGAGCATGGCTGGCGGAGGACTCGAGTGGGTTTCTTCTCCACCACTCTAGTATCTTTACTTATGTTCTGGCATTTAGCCACCGGTACCTGTTTAGCCGGCTAATCTGGATATTTTGTCTTTGCTTAATTTGTAATTAAATCAGACTGCAGCTGAATACAATTATGTACCTATGACTCTCTGGGCTAGCTAACTTATAAAGCTAGATCCCTATGACCATTTTGATGATGCGTCGGGGATGCCTTATTGCTTTATCTTATATGATCATTATTTACTGCTTCTTATTTTGATTGATTGAGACCTAGATGCTCTGTAAGACCATATGAGACTTGATTGTAGCATGCACCTCCTTGTCTTTTGACAGCCACGATCGCCGTATGACATTTATATACCTCATATGGAGTAGCTGGCCTAGTTCGTCTCCGTATTTCGGTACTGAGGCGTGACAAAACAACACCTGGGCATATGTAGGGATGTTGTACAGGACAACTAGAGTCGAAGAGGTGTTAGGGTGGATTAGAAATATGGTAGCAGTGGATAATGTCTGGGCATGGTTTTCCAATGTATTTGGGAGGGCAATAGTTAAGTGACAGTGATTGGTTCAGTCTAAGGCCTTAACTCAAAGTGCCAGTCACCCTTTGCTTGGGTGACAGTACTAGATAGATATTTGTATGGTTGTAGGAGAAGGATGTAGACTCAGTCCAGGTTCACCCATGGGAACCAGAAGTTAGGTTGATAACAGAGATGGCTACAACATAAGTGGTTGTGGAAGATAGTAGGACTACCCAAGTATATATACACAGGTATATGTATAAGACATAATGTATGAGTTATAGATAAGAAAAAGAGTAGCCTAATAGACTCGATAAAATCAGATATTGCCAGATAAGCAAAAGAAAAGGTTAGAAGCCTATACACATACACATGGGGAGTAGACAGAGCCAGGTAAACATAGAAACCTTAATAGGATTGTTTGCCATTGATTGTAAAAGTACAGAACAGTTTTATGGGAGGACTGAACTTAGACTCACAATACAAACTCGCTTGTACAAAGAAAGCCTAGGGACGAAAACCTAGGTACAACAGACTAAGTACAATTGTTTATTTTAGATTCTGGAGGGTGACGATAGAGGCTCGGGAAGGCGACGGCAGCCCTGCCTTACTCCTTGGACGATCGGTATGCAGCCTTAACTCCAGAAGATTGCTTGGCGTTGGAGGAAATGCTCTCGTAGCTCTCTGAGTACTCTGGTGCTCTCTCTCTGTGTCTCTCCTTCTCTATATGCTCTCTCCTTTTCTCTCTCTCTGTATATCTCTGTGTATATCTCTCTTGCGGGGGAATAGCACCCTGCTATTTATAGGGATGGAATGTGATCATTAAGGTTACCAATGATTGCTTCTTAGAGATGGCAACAGCCTGTAGATTATTCAATCTAGGCCGTTCATCTTGAGCGGGCAGGATCTGGGCCATTAATGATGATTACACCAAATCATGTCAGTCATTAATGTTGATTGCAATAAATCTTCATCATGATGATTTGCTGATATCCGTAAATCTTAAATGAATCAATTTAATTCAGTCTCTTGCCACGTGTCCCAGATTATTGGGATCTGACCCAAGATTTGATTATCTTTAGGACACGTGTCCTGTCATCGTTGTTGAGCCGCATGGGGGTGCTCATATTCGGGCCGCATGAAGAGTGTTCCTATTTGGGCCGCATGAAGGTCGTCAGGACCGAGCCGCATGAAAGACTTCATGACCGAGCCGCATGAATAGTCTCTATACTCGAACCGCATGAAGGTTGTCATGACCGAGCCGCATGAATATGTTCATGACCGAGCCGCATGGGGGTCTTCATGGTCGAGCCGCACGAGAGTCTTCGTAACCGAGCCGCATGGGTTTCTTCATGGCCGAGCCGCATGGGGGACCTTCATGATTGAACCGCATAGGTTTCTCTGTACTGGCAGTGTGGACTCGTTTAGTCTGGCCGCATGAACTTGCCTCGAAGTTGCAAAGATTTTCTCCAATTCCCTAGGAAGATGGCGCTCTTTGTGTCAGTCATCATGACTACTTTACGTCGGGGTTGTCAGCTGTCAGCTATCAGCCGTCAGAGCATTAATTGTGTTTGAATGACGCTGGAGTACAGCTGTTCTGAGAAGACACGTGGCTTCCCTCTGCTGGCCGCATGGAGTCTACTCTGTGTTTGAGCCGCATGGGACTATTGAGCCGCATGTATCTCTGAGCCGCATGGGCTTTCTGAGCCGCATGGGCTTTCTGAGCCGCATGGGTTTCCCTGGGTCCTGTGCCGCATGAAGAATGGGCCGCATGAGGAATGTCTCATGACCGAGCCGCATGAGGAACGTCTCATAGTCGAGCCGCATGAAGGACGTCTCATGACCGAGCCGCATGAGGAATGTCTCATGACCGAGCCGCATGAGGAATGTCTCATGACCAAGCCGCATGAAGGACGTCTCATGATCGAGCCGCATGAAGTACGTCTCATGACTCGCATGAGGAATGTTTCGATCAACCTGTGCACTCGTTTTGTGGGCCCGGGTATCCAGAGCACACGAGTACGAAGGTATTATGTTTGCTCCCTGATGTGGGGCTAGTAAAAACACATGCCCTCAATCTTTGTTGGGAGACTCTTGAGAACTACCCCGTCCGTTTGCCGCCGGGGGCTGGACACGGGCGGTTCTGTACAATTTTCCACCAGAAGCCCACTTAGCGGGACGCTCTTGATGGTCAGAGGTTGGGACAGCTGACTGAGCTCGATGAGCCCGCGCTGCCCTAGACTTCTTCGACTTAGCACCCGAAGGTGCGTAATAGGAAGAGTCCAAGTTTGGAAGGAGGGAAGAGAAGTTGGTATCCTTTTCAAAGGAGGCAAGGGGGCTCTATTTTATAGAATGGAGTGAGCCCTTTCTTCTTCTCCTTTTCGATGTGGGACTAAAAGCAATATTTTCCATGCTTCTACAGGACCCCCTTCAAAGTTTCCAAATTGCAAATTTGGAATACTTTGAATAAGAAGCATGGAAAGTAGATTTGTTTAGGTGTGGCAATCCAATCAGAGGTAGCATGGAGGTTTGGGTACTTACGCTGGGGATTTTATGTGGACTTATCATCCTTGGCGTACCTTGGTTTTAGGTGCGGATAATAAGTTGAGAGAGGGAACCATCATATTTACTCAGAGGTGGTATGTAAATATGAGGTTGATGGTAGAGCTTTCCTACTCAGAGGTGATATGGACATGGTAGGAGTGAACTCAAATGAGGATACATAGAACAACTCAGAGGTGTTATTAACGTGGAAGTTCTATGCATTGGGTGAAAGAATGCTATGGAACAGCTGGGCTCCGAAAGCATGTGATGATGAGGAAAGATGTGGATGTACTAGGGGACCTAGTACAGCATTTGTGGTCAGCAGAGGACACTTGTGGACCTATTATCCTTGGCATACCTTGGTTTTAGGTACGAATAATAAGTTTGATAGAGATACCTAGAACAACTCCGCGGTAAGGCGGATATGGAGGTTCTTGGTATCGGACGAAAGAATGCCATGGAGCAGCTGGGCTCCCGAGGCATGATGAGAAATTTGCGGTCAACAGAGGACATTTGTGGTCGCCTGAGAACATTTTTGGTCAACAGAGGACATTTGTGGTCAACAGAGGACATTTGTGGTCAACAGAGGACATTTTGTGGTCAACAGAGGACATTTGTGGTCAACAGAGGACATTTGTGGTCAACAGAGGACATTTGTGGACCTATTAACCTTGGCGTACTCCGGTTGTGGGTACAGATAATAGGTCGAAAGGGGATCATCATACTTACTCAGAGGTAATGAGGACATGGCAAGTATGAAGGTTTCTTCGACGGAGCCTTCCCATTCAGAGGTAATGAGGACATGACGGGAGTGGGCTCAATGAAGGAGGGCACATAGAATGACTCAGAGGTAATGAGGACATGGAAGTTCTATGTAAGGGGTGATTTATTTTTGGCGGAGGTGAAACGACTCAGAGGTAATGAGGACATGGCCGTTTTGTAAATTTGTGGATCGATTACCCTTTTTGTGCACTGGAAGTGCGAGTGTTAGATCATGAGGGAGGATCTCCTCCAAGGAGAAAGTTCAGAGGTACGATCGTACATGACTTGCTATCTGAAGGAGTGACTGGGATGTGAGTTCAGAGGTACCAGCAGGTACATGACTCGATATTGTGAAAGTGTGAGTTCAGTGGCACCAGCGGGTACATGACTCGAGAATCTGGAGGAACTATGAGGGTGAGTTCAGTGGTACCAGCGGGTACGTGACTCAAAAATTTGGAGAGTTGTAAGGGTGAGTTCAGTGGTACCAGCGGGTACGTGACTCAATAATCTGGAGAATGTCGTTTAGACATAATATTTCTTCAGAAACTTGCCGTTAATGGGCAACATGAGCAAGTCTCAGTGTGAGCAGCCACATACTTGGCCAGCTCTGACTCTTCTACGGCCACCCCCTGTGTAAATACAGATTGAGAGGATGACTTGGGCAACTTGATCGTTAGAGGTTCAGCTGATGGAGTAGAGCGTGGAGTTGTTGGCAGACTAGCGACCCCCAGTTTGGCACTTGATGTGGAGCGAGGAGTGGTTGGCTCGCTGGAAGTGTCAGACCTTGCATCGGGATGACGACCCTTCTTGGGAAGGCGTATCGTCAGTGGTCTGTCGGAGGGATTGAGCTTCTCTGTTTGGGGTTGGCCGACTCTCGGTAATCTGATTGTCAGTGGCCCCGTTGTGGGTCTCGGCACTTGGCCGGACCTTGGCAGCCGGATTATCATCTGTTCTTCCTGTGTCGAGAGACTGATTGCGTCCTTCCGTAAAGTGATAGTAAGGGGTGCGGACCTGCCCGGTTTGCGAGCTTAGAGATGGATCGTCAGAGGTTCTTCTGATCCTGTGGCTGTCTCGGTATGAGCTTGTACATCTCCTTTATCAAGATGCTTCTTCGACCGTTCGTATAGACAGGAGTCTGAGTAGTAGGATTCGATCCCCTTGAAGGGATCGATATCAGCAAACTCCGTCCTCACGAAGCCTTGCTTGTTGACATATTTGAAGCATTGGTGTAGCGTGGAAGGCACGATCATGTAATCGTGTATCCAAGGGCGCCCCAAAAGGATGTTGTATGAAGTGTCGGCATCTATGACGTAGCAAGTGACTTCTGATTGGAGATCGCCAATCTGACATTTCAGACGGATCTTCCCGATTGGGTAGCTCCTGCCCGAATTCAACCCGCTGATGGCGGTATTTGTAGGGGTCAGGCGATGCATCGGAATGCGAAGATGATGCAGTAGTCCTTTCGGAATGATGCTTATGGAAGACCCAGGGTCAATGTGCATCCTGTCCACCTTTATGTCGCCGATGTAGCCTGTGTAGTATAATGGGCGATCGTGTAGATTAGTCTTGATGAGCATGTCTTGTGGAGTGAAGACGATGTTGGGCATTGCTCCCGTACAGGCGCTGTCTTGGAGGTCTGCGGGCCAATTTTCTCCCGTGAGGTTGACCTGAGCCAGGTACGCGTCGGCATTTTGAAGTACATCGCTCAAAGCTGTGCGGACATCCTTCGAGAGTCTCAGGAGTTTATATAAGGACAATTTGGCCGGTGTATTGGCCAATTGTGCCAAGATGTCGAAGTTGTAGGGCCTCTCCAGCCCCTGAGATGTTTCCTTTCGGAGGGATTTGTCGAAGCGAGTCTCCTTCGGCCTAGGCTTGTCGGTCGTTGAAGGCTGAGCCGGTCCCGGAGCATCCGTGGTAATGGGCGGATGATCATCATTCGAGTTTTCAGCCACAGGTTGAGATTGTGCTCCGGATCGAGTAACAACGGCCGTGACTTCCTCTCCATCTGCTGAGGTGGTGCGGCAGGATCTGACTTTTCCACTTTTCTTTTTAGAAGATAGAGTGGACTGAGTTACCTCGTGGACTAGGTCCGGATGGACCTACATGATTTTCCCTCGTGATGTGGTGAGGGGTACTAGACCAGCAGCTTGAGCAGGCGGGAGATTAGCAATCTCTATCGTTGCCAGAGGGATGGGTATAACCCCGTCCTGGGTCTCTGTTGGAGGGAAGCTGCCGAATTGTACGGACACCATGTTGGCTGCCACGGTTACCTCCTCGAAATCGATGGCCAGAGCGTTCGAATCGATGAGGTTCTGGATATATCGTTTCAGTTGGTAGCAGTCGTGCGTAGCATGGTGGACTCAGCCGGCCGAGGCTCCCGTCTTGGTGGAAGAAGCTGAATCCTATCTCCTTGTATGAGCATATCCAAAATAGGCTTGACGTGACCGTCTTCAAAAGAGTAAGTAATTTGAGGCCATTGTTTGTCCGCAGGTTGCGACTCAGGCTTCTGGGCTGTATCGGCCACCATAGCCTGCTTGCCTCTGTTGTCCCGGTTGTTGGAGGGGCTACCCCCATTGTCGTTGGTGGTGCTGGGACGCTTGCCTTTGTTCTCTCCCTCTGAGATATGTAATCCCAGTTGGCGAGCCTTCTTTAATCGTTCTTCGGCACTTGTAGCACTAATGATAAAAGCCTTCCAGTCCTTGAATTGACTCTTGCCCATCCAGAGACTGATTGTTGGGAGTAGTCTCTTTTGGCAAATTTCGATCAAGGAGGAGTCCGGGTTGCCAGATGGTAACTTCATTACGGTTTGACGAAACCTCTCAATGTAATTCCTCGTCAGCTCTTTTTCTCCTTGAATGACGTCCATGAGGGTAGACATCGTGACGTCCTGCCCTACCTCATAGAACCTCTCCAAGAACAGGCGTTTGAAGCCAGCGAAGGAATGGATGCAATTGTCCGACAGGTTGCGGTACCAATCGAAGGCAACTCCTTCCAATGCCCCAATGAATAACCGTGTCAGGATAGCGTCATCATGAGGCAGATGGTCGGTAGTGACCTCAAAGTAAGTGATGTACCGACTTGCTGAAGTCTTGCCATCATATGGGTTGATATTGAACGGCTTATATCTTGGTGGAAAGGGAACATTCCTTCATTCAGCAGGATATGGTTGCCGTATCCGGAGGTCTTGAGAGTTTTCTCTGGCGTGGAACATGGCTCGGAGCTCTTGAACTTCTCTCCTTACTTCTCGGGTCTTATCTGTCGCAGTCGGAGCCGTTATTTCGGGAGGATTATTGCCCGGGTTTGGTGCCGCCGAATTTGAATCTACGTTGATGGGGGGACCCGTGCTTGTCTGGCCAGGTGTCACCCCCTGCAGATTAGGAAGTGCCGCTTTGATCTTGTCTACAGATTTGACCAAGGCGTGCAATATGGCCTCCAAAGTGTCGATGCGCTGGCGATCACCGGAACCGCCTTGATTGCTGTCTGTCATGAACACCGTCTTCACATGAGGAGTGACGGAAGGAGTGGTGGAGGATGTACCCTCCGAGTCGTACCCGTGCATCGAGAAATCATCAGGATATGTGGGGATGTACTCTTCAGGTTCAGACTCGGAAGGAACACTACCCCCGGCATCGGAGCTTGCTTTGTCTAGGATGTCCTTGGGGACGTCGGTATCTGTTGTATCCGTCGGAGGATTTGCTTCCTCGAGTCCGTATTCTTGGAATGTCGGATTGTCGTGGATGTTTGGAGGAGTGCTACCCCCAGTTCCGACGACCCCCAATGTTGCGGACGACGAACTTCCTACTGCAGCAGTTTTCGTCTTCGAACGGGTGTGTTGAAATACTCCAGTGGAGGATAACCCTTTTGACGATGGTTTCTTAGCTGCAGTAGTTGACACCTTTGGGCTGGAGATACTCGTTTTCTTTCCTCTTCCCTTGGCGAGAACTTTCTGCGCAGATTTGCAGGAGACAACAGGAGGTGCCTCGTCTTCTGAGCTCGGGTGATGTAGTCTTTGGAAGACGGATGGCCGGTCTTCCGTCACCGCCGCGCTGCTGCAGCAGCAGTTGACGATGATCTGGGTGCATTAATGTCCGTGTGAGGGCTCTTTACACCCCGAAGCTCTTTCTCTTTTCTTGCGTTTGTGGAGGATAACCTCACGCAGGTCAAAGGAACCACTTTGTCTGTTTGCCGCCGGGGGCTGGACTTGAGTGGTCTTATACAACTTCCCATCAGAGGCCCGCGTGATAATCAGCGGGACGCCCCGATAGTCAGAGGTTGGGGCAGTCGTCTGGACTTGATGAGCCCGCGCTGCCCTAGACTTCCTTCTTTTAGCACTTGTGGGTGCGTAATAGGAGGAGTCTAAGTCGAATACCACAGAGTCTAGATTATCATCCAGATAATGATCAGAGTCAGGACCGCATGAGAGCCGATCGAAGACTGATCGAGAGAAGCGTGGGACGGATGCTATATGGCTAGCATTGGGTACCGTGCAGGCTGTCTGCATGCGGCTGTCTTTTGTTGTAGGATGAGTCTTTATGCGGTTAGGAGTCACGACCGTGCAGGCTGACCGTATGCGGTTGGCATCTGTGGCCGCATGGGTTTTCTGCAAGCGATTGACTTTAGTAGCCGCATGAGTCTCATCCGTGCGGTTGACAACTGTAGCCGCATAAGTTATGCGACTGACAGATGTGGCCGCATGAGTTTTCTTTATGCGGTCGGCGGTTGTAGCCGCATGGGTTTTCTCCCTGCGGTTAATATTCTTCTGTGGCTCGGAGCGCGTAGAGTTCCTCTTTGCCCCTGCAAGTCCAGCATCATAATATTTTCTTCTGCCGGACTTGGGGACAGCAGAGTTGTCTACGGTCTGAAGTGGGGCCGCAGGGGAGTCTTTCTCGCCATCTTGAGCAATAGAGAGCACCTCATCAAGGGCTTGCGGAGGAGCAAATGATTTTGGCCTCCACTCTTTGCGAGCCTTTATGGTGCGGGTGCGCTTCTGGATCGGGCCAGCGCTACCTTCAGAGAGCATCTCTTCGAACGCCTGTTGGTCGAAGCGTATGACCATCTTCTGTTGTGTAGAGCCAAGTTTGGCTGCGTCCGATTGCGTCACCAACTCCTCAACCGTGGAGAAGTTAGTCCCCAGCAGAGTCGCCATCGTGTTTGCCATTGATTGTAAAAGTACAGAACAGTTTTATGGGAGGACTGAACTTAGACTCACAATACAAACTTGCTTGTACAAAGAAAGCCTAGGAACGAAAACCTAGGTACAGCAGACTAAGTACAATTGTTTATTTTAGATTCTGGAGGGTGACGATAGAGGCTCGGGAAGGCGACGGCAGCCCTGCCTTACTCCTTGGACGATCGGTATGCAGCCTTAACTCCAGAAGATTGCTTGGCGTTGGAGGAAATGCTCTCGTAGCTCTCTGAGTACTCTGGTTCTCTCTCTGTGTGTCTCTCCTTCTCTATATGCTCTCTCCTTTTCTCTCTCTGTATATCTCTGTGTATATCTCTCTTGCGGGGGAATAGCACCCTGCTATTTATAGGGATGGAATGTGATCATTAGGGTTACCAATGATTGCTTCTTAGAGATGGCGGCGGCCTGTAGATTATTCAATCTAGGCCGTTCATCTTGAGCGGGCAGGATCTGGGCCATTAATGATGATTACGCCAAATCATGTCAGTCATTAATGTTGATTGCAATAAATCTTCATCATGATGATTTGCTGATGTCCGTAAATCTTAAATGAATCAATTTAATTCAGTCTCTTGCCACGTGTCCCAGATTATTGGGATCTGACCCAAGATTTGATTATCTTTAGGACACGTGTCCTGTCATCGTTGTTGAGCCGCATGGGGGTGCTCATATTCGGGCCGCATGAAGAGTGTTCCTATTTGGGCCGCATGAAGGTCGTCAGGACCGAGCCGCATGAAAGACTTCATGACCGAGCCGCATGAATAGTCTCTATACTCGAACCACATGAAGGTTGTCATGACCGAGCCGCATGAATATGTTCATGACCGAGCCGCATGGGGGTCTTCATGGTCGAGCCGCACGAGAGTCTTCGTGACCGAGCCGCATGGGTTTCTTCATGGCCGAGCCGCATGGGGGACCTTCATGATTGAACCGCATAGGTTTCTCTGTACTGGCAGTGTGGGCTCGTTTAGTCTGGCCGCATGAACTTGCCTCGAAGCTGCAAGGATTTTCTCCAATTCCCTAGGAAGATGACGCTCTTTGTGTCAGTCATCATGACTACTTTACGTCGGGGTTGTCAGCTGTCAGCTGTCAGCCGTCAGAGCATTAATTGTGTTTGAATGATGCTGGAGTACAGCTGTTCTGAGAAGACACGTGGCTTCCCTCTGCTGGCCGCATGGAGTCTACTCTGTGTTTGAGCCGCATGGGACTATTGAGCCGCATGCATCTCTGAGCCGCATGGGCTTTCTGAGCCGTATGGGCTTTCTCAGCCGCATGGGTTTTCCTGGGTCTTGTGCCGCATGAAGAATGGGCCGCATAAGGAATGTCTCATGACCGAGCCGCATGAGGGACGTCTTATAGCCGAGCCGCATGAAGGACGTCTCATGACCGAGCCGCATGAGGAATGTCTCATGACCGAGCCGTATGAGGAATGTCTCATGACCGAGCCGCATGAAGGACGTCTCATGATCGAGCCGCATGAAGGACGTCTCATGACTCGCATGAGGAATGTTTCGATCAACCTGTGCACTCGTTTTGTGGGCCCGAGTATCCAGAGCACACGAGTACGAAGGTATTATGTTTGCTCCCTGATGTGGGGCTAGTAAAAACACTTGCCCTCAATCTTTGTTGGGAGACTCTTGAGAACCACCCCGTCCGTTTGCCGTCGGGGGCTGGACACGGGCAGTTTTGTACAATTTTCCACCAGAAGCCCACTTAGCGGGACGCTCTTGATGGTCAGAGGTTGGGACAGCTGACTGAGCTCGATGAGCCCGTGCTGCCCTAGACTTCTTCGACTTAGCACCCGAAGGTGCGTAATAGGAAGAGTCCAAGTTTGGAAGGAGGGAAGAGAAGTTGGTACCCTTTTCAAAGGAGGCAAGGGGCTCTATTTTATAGAATGGAGTGAGCCCTTTCTTCTTCTCCTTTTCGATGTGGGACTAAAAGCAATATTTTCTATGCTTCTACAAGGATCATGACTAGCTAAATACACAAAATTCCCATTAGAGTCGACCTAGGAAGTTAACAAATGAATAGATAGGTTAGCTAGTACTTTTAATCATGTTTTGACATTATGTATATGGTATTAATAGGTTACTTGGATCTCGAAACAGATTGTAATCCATACCCGCAGCTCAGGACCACAGGCAAGTACACTCTCTGATTGCTTCCAATTATTATAGTTTTGTTCAGTACATATTATACATATGCTCCTTGCTTGATGACACGATGGACACACGAGATGGTATCATGGACTCCCATTTATCATAGTCTTGTCTTATTTTACCATTGTGTTTCGTAACTTGTCTGGGTCCATGTATACTGGTCGGGATGGGGAAATATCTTAGTAGACGTGTAAACTACCCATTCCATCCCAATATGTCTAATCTTGATTGATAGCAGCTGCACATGACACGTGCAGGGTGCCGTATTTATCCCTTAGCCTTTCACATGTCGAAAAAGATATTTCAACACACTTAGATAGTTGTCTTTTATTATTTCTTTACATTTCACCAATTGTCATGTCACTATGCTTTTACATTCCTTCTAGCTGACATACCATGTTCTGCGATTCATGCTTTCATTCTAGATATAGCATATCATCAGCTTACCTTCTAGTTTCTTCCACATATGCTATATTCATGCACTGTCGAATCTATTATGTTGCAGATAGCTTTTCAGTTTGTGTGCTTGTTCCATTCCTGACTGGAAAACCAACATTTTTAGGTGATGAGTTAGAGGATTTCTGTACTACATATTATGAGCATATTACAGATCCTAATTTTGGCGCACCGGGCGAACTGAAGGCTTCCTTTACAGAGTTACCTGCTACAGATGATTACTAGGAGATTTATTTAGCATTCTCACAGACTGGATTAGTTTGAGACTTTTAGATGTTATTTCTATTTTGTGATTCATGAGTTGATTTGTGACTGTTCACTAGTATATTTCGTCTTTGGAGACTATGTCACTTTATACTTTTGATATATTTTGGAGTTGTCAGAATCATTTATCTTTCTCTCCAAACTGTGGTTATTTTATAAAATTCATCTCGTTTTGATCTATACTGTGATGTAGTTTACATTGTGTAAATGTATATAAACTGCGTGGTTGTTTTTATAAATATGGAGATGACTAGACAGCGTACTACCGCTGACTCTGCGGCGTAGGCTGGACGTGCCCACGGCTCTTGCCCAAATACTGGGTGCGGGTCGTGACAGCGGACTCCGTTGCAAATAAGGCAAAAGATCGACCTCTTATAATTCAACATAAAAGCTTAGCCTGCACATAAAACCAACTAAAATTAATACTTGTTCGAATCGAACTTATACTTTGCATCACTTTGATTCACTAGATCTTCGAATCGACTCAATTTATTTTTTTTTGGCCAACGTAACACATGCATCGATCCGACTCGATGCATTCTTCGAGTCAACGTAACTCTTTGAGTCAACGACTCATTGTAATGCACCGTGTAGTGCGATGCATTACAGTACATTTATGAGTGTATAACGTAGATATGTAAAGGAAAATATAGTACGATACATTTAGCATAGGGTATGTGGTATAGGGTGGTAAGGCTGTCACGACCAGCACCCGCTTTTCGGGATACGAGTGTGTGTCCAAGCCAGCCTACGCCGCAGAGTCGGTGGTAGGATGCTGTCACTGCCAAGATGCTCAATATCACATAAATATAACATTTTATTGCTCATTCACATTGCTATATTAATTACAAGATTTATATTTAAAAAAAGTACAATGTTCTTACATATTGAAAAAACTACAACACATCCATCTAATTTCTAGGTTTGGCCTGCAAATACACCCGTATCACCCAATGCCAAGAGAAGCCACAACTAACCTAAAAAATGTTGGTTATCCAGTCATGAAAGGAACAAGCACACAGACTGACGACAACCCGAAAACACAATAGAATTTACAAAAACATAAAAATAGCATATGTGAAATGAAGCAAAAGAGTAAACTAGTAACATGTCATATCTAGAATAAACTGGAGAGATATAGCAGGATATATGGACTAGAATAAAATATGTAAACTTGGTGACATGGCAAGTAATGACGACTGCAAGAAGAGATACAAGGAACCACTATCTACGTGTTTTGAAATATCGGGTTCGACATGTGAACGGCTAGGGGGTAAATTCGGCACCCCGTACGTGAATTGTGCGACTGCTATCAGGCACGATCAGACATTTTGAGATGTTTCTGGGTAGTCCACATGTCTACTAAGATATTTTCTCTCTCGACTAGTACTCATTGACTTGAACAAGTCACAAAACACGAAAATACGATAATCACGAAATATAGTATGTAGAGATCCATGATACTAATCCGTGTAACAATGTGTCAGCAAACAAGAGAGCATATGTATAAACATGAAATAAAAAGACTACTATGAATTGAAAGCAATCAGAAAGTGTATTTGCCTGAGGTCCTTTGTTGGTGAAACAAACCATCTCGTTTGGTCCAGGATAGTCGCGGATGTCATAAATTTACAAGACGGCCCCTAACGAAGGAATGAATCATGCCATTGGGTCCGGAACGGTCCGATTAGCCCAGGGTCGATATGAAGTGGTCAGAATCACAAGACTTGAAGCGTATGACTAGTCACAATCAAGATTGATCCAATCTAGAAGGAAATTCTAAATAAGGAAAATATTTATTTAGGAAAAGTATTTATCACTTATTTTATAAAATGATTTTGATAATTGAAACTATATTTTACTAGTCAAAATATGTTTAGATATATATACTTTGAAAATCTAGACTAAACTAATCTTTAACAAATAATTTAACCAAATAGAGAATTCTACGACTATATTTTTAAATTAAAACTACATTTAAGATACCATAAATAATATTTTAATTTCTAAGCAAAATACCATATTTTGAAAATAGATAGAAATATCGTAATAATATTTTTCCAACTCAATTTTGTCAAAATACATTTTTTGTTTGGCTACAGTGTCATATATCTTATTTTAGGAAATAATAACATAATAGGAATATCAATATATATTCTTGGCCCACACCAAGTCCATAATTATTTAAAAAAATAACCATACTAACAGTAATAGAGTATATATACGGTTTGTATATGTACAAGTATACCCATATAAAAATATACATACATATTCCCTCATTTAATTAATGCATTTAACACTAATATACAACACCAATATCAGCTATGTTCCCAGAGCTTCTTTATAAAGAAAGGGAATGGAAACTGAAGAGGAGAAAGAGAGTGGGAGAGGGGACTGCTCACCGAGAGTTGGGAGATTGGGTGCTCCGGGGAGCTCGTCAGCGGGGAAGGGCGGAGAGGTCGGTGGTAGGGGCAACCGCCCGGTGCAAGGAGGCGGAGCAAGGCACCATGGAGGGGGAACTCACCTGCTCGAGAAAGGGGACGGCTGTGAAGTGGTTGGGGCGGCGCCCGCGGCACCGTGTTAACATGGTGCACGGCTCCGGCCACGGGCGACTGGTCGGGCGGACGCCGGTTGGTGGGCACGCGCGGGTGAAAGTGCCAGCGACAGCGCAGATCTAGCGACGCACACGGCGGAGGAAGTCGACCCGAGAGCGACGCACGGAGGTGGCAACCAAGGAGGCGTATGGACGGCACAGCAGGCCCTAGCGGTGCACGATTCCGTCGGTGACGTGAGGAGTCGACATGGCTTTCTGGTCATGCGGCTCCCGACAGAGGTGAGGGCGGCACTTGGGCGATGTGGCTGCCGGGTTCGAGCACGAGGATGGCTAGGCCGATGGCGAGGTATGTGTTTCTCTTCGATTTTGGGTGATGGTGTTTGTGGAGGCGGTGACAGCTGCCACGGCGGCGTCGATGTACGGTGGTGTCGGGAAGGACAGGGAAGAAGGACGACGGTGGTGATCAGCAAGGTGGCTGTTACAATTTGGTTTGTAATTTGTGTAATAAAATGGATTTGACACGGACACACGGGTCCGGACACGGTAGGGGTGGTGATTGTGTTGGACACAAATATGGTGATGGTGGTGACAATTTGGTCGGGGCACGGTAAGGTTGGCTGGGTTGCTGGTGTTGGCTTTGGTCGGGGGTCGAGGTTGTCTCCGGCTATGAGGTGGTAGTGTTGTCGATGGTGGAATCGACAAGGACAGGGAAGTCAGCCTCGGATCTGTGTTGGTGGCAGTGCCGCGACGAAGGGGGTCGACTTCGTTCAGGCGTCCAATAGACGCCCGGGGGGTCCGGGCAGTCGGCACTGTGTTGTCACCATTTTGGGCTAACAATGAAGAACCCGGGGTTGCCGAGGAGGCTCTGTGGCGGTGAAGGATGGATTTGAAATTTTGTGTTTGTTTGTGATGGGGAAGGAGATGGAAAGAGATCGGCTGATCCCTCTTTCCCCTTATACTCATACTTTATATAGATGCAAAAGTTAGAAAGATTAGAGGTGATATTTAGATCTGTTACATACATGGATTTGGATAAGGGTTTGAATATATAGAAGATGATGGTGATCGTTTGAAAAGTGACCCGAATAGAATTATAAACTGAAACCCCTTTATAAAATCGGTTATTTACAAAATCCTCCCTTTTCTCCTCTTAGCCAGTATTAATATTTACCCATTACTATTTTTTAAGCATTTAAAAATTCACATTAAAAGACCTTACGATAATCTAATCAAAATATATTAGAGATCGAATAATTTAAATAATATCTAATTTTACCAAATAGTATTTAAAGCAAAAGTTTATAAATCTAATTCATTATCTAATTCATAAAATGAATGATAATAATAACTCAAATAATTATCGAATCTAATAAGTTCTAGATTTAATCATAATTAACTTATAATGATTAGAAATAATACCACATATTATTGATAATATGTAAAACACATTTAGCCAAACTAAATTTAATACGTGGTAACCATAATATTCTATAATAATATTTTATTAATATCAAATAATCTTGAAACATAATCGCAATAAATGATCAAATATTTGCAGAAGTTTATTCGTAAAATATCTTCTTAAAATAAATTTGACAATTCCTTCAAGGTATCGATAATAGAAAATAAACACTATTTTCTAACTAGAAAATTATATTTAAAACTACAACTAAAATAAATGACTAAATAAATAATTTGAAAACTCGGGAAGTGGGCTTACAAAGGCATAGTAAAATGTTAGGGTATGGTACCATGGCATAGTGTGATATGTGAGATGGGTATGAATGATATAGTAAATATGTAGTATATAATCCTAATATCTCTACCCCTATGAGATTGGACCTAGAAACCTAGGTATGACATAAATAATAACTAGTTTGACTCTAGAAACAAGATATTGACCTAGTTTGACCATAAAAGTAAGGTAATGACCTACTTTGACTTCCATGATCTAGAATTGACCTAGAAATTATATTTTAATTTAGTTATTAATGATTATCATTCCAAAACACCAATTGACATTGATATTCCATATTTAGGTCTTCGAGGCACTATTACGGATGCAGTTTAATACTTCATCCTGAATTCCAGGCAAATTACATCCTTTGATAATTTTTCATTTTTGATATCTTCTATGTTTATTGTATCTATTCTAGATATCCTTGATTTTTTGACACATGTTTACATGGATTGGTATTTTCGGATTCCATCATGAGATATTATTTCTTGAGTATCTTGGTGTATCTTATGCAAGACTTGTTTTACTTGTAGTTGTATGGACATTGATTCTGGAGGAGACTTGCTACCTTCTCATAGAATTCCGTATTGTACACTACTAAAATCTGCTCAATTGGCGACATAAATTTAGCGACGTTCGATTAACGTCACTAAATTGTGTTCATTAGCGACGTTTTATAGAAACGTCGCTAATACTCGCTACTAGCGACGAAATAAGCGACGTAACAACGACGTATATTAATTGCATGAGCTAGTCGTCGCGAAACGTCGCTCTGACGTCGCTAATAGTGACTAATTTAGCGACGGTAGCATTAGCGTCGCTAAATTCTAATTATATTCCCCCCCCCAATGATTCATTTCCCCCATTTTACTCTCTCACTCTCTCTCCTTCTCCCCTCCGGCGCTCTCACTCTCTCCGGCGACCCTCACTCTCTCCGACGACTCTCCTCCCTCTCCGGTACGTGACTCTTCCCCTCCCTCTCTCTCTCTCTCCGGCTGTTTTGGTTGTTGGTGATTGGGGGGGTACGGGTGGCTCGGGAGGAGGGGCAGGGGGATGCAGGTGGTTGGGGGTGAGTGGGGGGTGGCTGGGGGGGTGGGGCAGGGGGGACGAGGGCGGCTGGGTGAGGGGAGCTAGGGTTCGGGTTCGGGTTAGGGGTGGGTATGTGTGGGTGGGGGGGGGAGCGCGGGGGGGGGGGGGGTTGGGGGCGGCTGGGGGAGGGGAGCAGTGGGGGTGGGGGCTGCCGGAGGAGGGGAGCAGGGGGGTGGGGGCGGCTGGGGGAGGGGAGCAGTGGGGGTGGAGGCTGCTGGGGGGGGGAGCAGGGGGTGGGGGCGGCTGGGGGAGGGGAGTAGGGGGTGGGGGCGGATGGGGGGGAGGGAAGCAGGGGGGGTGGGGGCGGATGGGGGGAGGGGAGCAGTGGGGGTGGGGGCGGATGGGGGAGGGGAGCATGGGGGAGGGGAGGGTTAGGGTTCGGGTTAGGGTTAGGGGTGGTATAGAGGGGAGGGGAGGGGGGCTTGGTCAAGGGCACCGATAGTGCCGAAAAATATGATAATTTAGTAATAATTATTTATTTTCCGATACTGAAAAATGTGATACTCCGATTCGAACGCACCGATAGTGTCGATATTTGTAACAAATAGTTTTGTTGGTTGGTTAATTGGTAACATGGTAATCGGGACATATAGTCCCTGCAGCCATTCGACTGGCGATGCAGAAACTATGGTACCACATGGTGATCAGGACATAGTCCCTGCAGCTATTCGACTAGCGAGGCAGAAACTATGTAGCCGTAGATAAAGTTGACTGTCCTCCGACCCTCATCCCTCGACAATGATAATATGACAACCTATCACTATATCTTATATAGTAGTAGATGATGTCTTAGTATTACATTATATGAGTTCATCTTGATTCTGTTACATTCTTCAGATACTAGATACGATAAGAACATATACTACACCATATGTACAGAACATAGATGATTCACACTAATATATGCTAGAATGAATTTTGGGTTGTGTTCTGAGCCATTCGTCCCCATACTTTGCAATTAAGCATGTGAAATATATCGTTGAAGAACATAGAACTTGTGGTCGTTACTGTAGAAAGTGCAAACTGACATGAACTGACGCACGAAAAGGAGGAAATCAAAGCTGTAACAAGTAAAGTTGTATTTTGGATGTTCTACTCTTGTAAGCTCTTTATTCACAAAACAAGATATAATGAATACAGAACAAGTATCGAGTTTATAACTCTTGTAAGCTCTATACTTGAGTTACGAACTCGATACTTGTTCTCTATTATTTAATTATAGCTTACTTTGTGAACAAAGAGTTTACAAGAGTTCTTTTTCCAAAGCACAACTTTTCTTGTTCTAGCTTAGAGCTCCTTATTTTCGTGCGTCAGTTCATGTCGTTCTTCACTTTTTGCAGTAACTTTGTCACTGCCACTTTTCTAGCTTGAGGGTATTTTGGTCATTTTCAAAATTTTGGAATTATTTTGGGATTATTATTATTAATTATATTTAATATAATTTTTAGTGATTTTTGGTGATTTTTGGTAGAATTGTTTTGATCCTATATTTGACTTTGACTCATGTTGACTAGGAGACTGTCCTATTGGCTAACCTAGGTCAAGACACTTTGGTTAGGTTAAGAAACCCTAGTGTGACCTAAGTTAATTATTTCAAGTTCATTAGAATTGGTTTGGGGTGATTAGGAGCTAGTTTGGCCTAAGAATGGCTTGTGTAGTCACAAGTCAAATCATGACTTGAACCTATTAGGACCCAACCAACTTAGCCAAAACCCTAGATCTAAACCCTATGACCAGCCACATGACAGCCCTCCCCTCTATTTATATCCTCCCAAATTTTAGGGCTAGCCTCTTTTCATTAGGGTTCATCAAGTTTTAGAAAGAGGTAAAGTTCCATCCTTACAAATTCATAGAAAATCCAAATTAGGTCCTTTTTCCTTCAAACAAATTCCTATAGGCTCTAAATGTTGTTCTCTTGCTGTTGGGATTGAGTTTTGACAGGGAGCAAACAATTTGGGGAGTTTTGGTGCTTTGAAGGATCCTCTTCTTTGGAGCTTTTTGGAGCTTTGGACACCTATAGGTATAATCTCTATTAATGCTCCTAAAATTCTGTAAAAATCATTTCTAGGATGCCCTAACCCTAGCCTAACTGTAGGAATAAGGTTTCCTAAATTTTCGTGTCGATTCGTGTCCATTCTGGACACGTATCAGTGTGTGCTGCTAAGTGTTTGATGAAATGCCCCAATGGGCATTTCGTGTGGTTTTTGGTGTTCTGTTTGAATAGGAATTTATGATTTGGTCTTGCTTACACATTTCTGTGCTTGGTGTCGTGTCTTAGTGCTGTGTCGAGTCCACACGGACACGCGAACACGTGGTCGCGCGCGCGCGTGCACAGGCACTGTGCGTGCCCTGCTGTGCGGGGTCTTTTCCGACACGGACACGCGTCCCCGACGCGTGAAACTTGACACACATCATGGGGCAACATCTGTCACCCCATGTGTCAAGTTGCACAGGCCCACGTGGCGTGTCGGACACGCACGAGCACGTGCATGGGTTTTTGCCTGTGCGGTTTTCCCCTGAGAATGAGCGCTGACACGCGAGTGTTGTGTCGCGTACACGCGACTTAGACATGATTTAGGGTGTCCAATGGATAGCCCTAGTATGGATGAACATGTGGACCAAATTTTGTGGGTCGTGTCGCTGTGTGTCGTGCACACGATCGACACGAACACGTGCACGACGATTGTGTCCTGTGTTGTGCAGTTCACTGTTTTGTGGGATTTTATTTGTTGGACACGTTTGTGTCCATTTCTGTGGACAGAAACACATCTTATAGCATGTGTACATTGTGCTTAATAGTTACCAACCTTTACTTTGCTATTTTAATTTGATTTTTATAGTTAAATGTCAATTTTCCCTTTTCATAAAAACCTGTGAAATTCCCTGTTTACTGTTTTTTGTTCCAGTTTTGAAAACTGAGTTTTGGACATCAATTTAACCTGTTAAACACTGTTGTTTACATGTAAAATAACCTATAACTTGTTCTCCTATATCGATTCTATTGATGTGTCGAATTTGGATTGGAATGGAGGTGGTTTGGATACAAAACTGAGATATCTCATTTTGGACTGTTTGGTATCATTTGAAAACTGAGAATGAGTTTAAAAATTTGAGTTTGTGATATGTTAACTGAGATTCCTCCTAATTGTTTTGTATAGGCTGTTAGCTGTTGTTGAGTGTGGGCTTTAGTTGTGTTTAAATTCTTATCAACCTGAGTTTAGTTCATGAAATCTGAAAGTTGATAAATCTGAGATTGTTTTGACTGTCTTCTTAGCTTGAATTGATTCCCTCCTTTTGTATTAACTGTTGAACTTGTGATTCACCACACAACTGAAATGTGTAGGAATGCAACTGAATTCCTTTCCTCCCTGTCACAATGCACCTCCACATTCACATGTATACACTGATCTACCTTATTTCCTGCACTTTTAATCTTCACTATTGAACTGAAATGAAAACTTCTAACCTGGTAATGATTCCTTTACATTCATGTATAAGCCTGGATAATGTTATATAGACTGTTTTGAATGGACTTGTGTCTCCCATGCTTATATGTAGTTCAGTGGTAGGATGGGGGAAATGTTCCTGTTAACTGGAAATTGGAGTATGGGTAGTTGGTTTTATTCAACTGCTCTTAACTGAAATTATCTAACCAGGAATTGATGATCACAAACCTGAGTTTGAGGGGCATGATTTGAGTGTTACTAATTATTAAGTTGGGTAATTAGTTTGTTCCAGTTCTTACAAACCTGTGGTGGGATTAGACACTATGGACTGAGTTAGTATGCTTTTATGTGAGCTCTTAGGGCTGATATTGTATTCCCTGTTTTTCAGTTTTCATTGAGCATGACACATACACAGGTTCTCATATGATTTCCCTCACTCTCTCTTGTATACATATATAATATACCTGCTTATAGTTTCATTTAGTTCCTATATATATATAGATATATATGTAATGTGTATGAAATGTATTTTGTGTGTGGGATAGGCTATGTATATATAAGGGTTGCCATGATGTATGGGTTATGTATTATAGATTTTGTCATGAGTTTTGAGTGATAGTGTATAGATAGAATTGGTTATGTGACTAATGCATGGCTTGACAAGGTATTGCCTAGATTAGTCTAGAAAGCCTAGAATAGTCTTGCTAGACATAGTTTAGACTAGTTTGACCTAGATTAGACTTGGTTGACCTAGTTTGACTTCTAGGGTTGACCAAAGTTGATCAAAAGTTGACTTTGGTCTAGATTGACCTAGATTCATGTAGAACGCATTGTAGTGCATTACATTTCTATTCTGGACTTGTTGTGACTCGTACTGTTCTAAATAGGAGCCAGACACCACTCCTCGGACAGTACTTTCATCTCGGACTTTCAGATAGCAGGCGAGTACATTCTCTGATCTTTTCATACCTGTCTGGATATATTCATGCTCTAGATTACTCTACATGATGCTGACACGTATCTTCACGGATTAGTACAATATGGATCCCTTCCTGAGATGTTATCCCTCTACGGGTGCATCGGGTATTTCATGTTCATGTACTTTATCATGTGCATCACGTACTCCTTGTACTCGTATTTAGTTCATGTTTTTACATGTTCTCATGTGCTGTCATGTGCTTTATGTGCTTATCATGTGCTCATGTACTACTCCTTCGTGAGTTCATGTATCTTAGCTGTATTCATGTGCTTATGACATAACTTGAACGGATCCTTGTGTATTGATTGGGGCGGGATGAGTAGAATTGGTTATGTGGACACAATCCCCAGTAGGTATTCATGTGCTCCTTATTTGTATTCATGTGCCCCCAAGCCGTTTACATAACCATTATGCTCTAAATCACGTAGTCACTTACAGTCTTTACTATCATGTATCTATTTCCAGTTACAAAATATCTCCTGTTTTACTTGTACTTCCATTCAGCACTTCCTGTATTTTACTCTATTGTAATGATTTATACTCCTAACCTGATATGAACTGTTGAGAGATATGTGCTCGTTCCCGTCCTGACTGGACCTGTTGAAATATTACAGAGGACGAGGCTGAGGCGTTCTGCCCTACTTATTACGGTGCCACACTAGATGAGTGCCCAGACTTGGACCAGCAGCAGGAGCCACTAGCTGTAGATGACACTCCTTTAGATTAGGACTGTCTTTCTATTTGGGATTATTGTACTAGACTTTGAGATATTCTGAGATGTATTTATTTTTAGACACTTAGTTCTGGATTTGTATCTCTGTGATTCTCTGTTCTGGATTTTGTTATCTTTTATTATCTATCTATCTTACCTGTTCTACCTTAGCTGTGATTGAGTTTTATATTCTGTTATGTCACCCCCATTCGGGGAGTATAACTGCTATACCTTCAATTGTTAGATGTTGTGACCTAGGACAGCGTTCTACCGCCGACACTGCGGCGTAGGCTGGACGTACCCACGTCTCGTACCCTTACTCTAGGGTGCGGGTCGTGACACGTTTTTAGTGGTGGCCCATACAGGTCTAGATTAGAAATGTAGTGGTGTTCGAACTAGAATACCGCTGCAGCCTGCAGTAGAAATTAGTGATTTTTTTTTTTGAAGGTACTCAATCACACTAGGAAAACTCCTTATCAGATTTCGTATATCTATTTTGCTGCTTGTTGTCTTCCTTAGAATTTTAAACTGTCCTCCTTTGATTATTTCGACTCATTCTCAGTAATTGCTTCTTGTTTGATCTGTGTCTCCAGGATGGTTGAGACGCGATCGCATCGCCCCGTGATAGGAGAGGCTGGAGAGGGGTCTGCCACCTCTCGTGTCCAGCATCCAGCTCCCGGTGCCACAGGGCCAGTGCAGCCCTCGGGAGTGGGAGTTTCTGCCACTTTTGGAGGAGCACCTCCACCAGTCGGGAGGCCGAGCTTGGTGCTTCCAGAGATCCTTCCCACGCAGCAGCCTCCGCCTGCGGGGATGGTTGATGCTACCCATCTCTTCTCCTTCGTGGAGAGGATTCTGGAGTCCTCGCACCAGCGCAGTGAGAGGCAGACAACAGATTTCAGGCAGGGGATTGATGAGGCGCACCAGCTGGTACGCACGACTGTTGAGATGGTGACTGGTCAGGGAGCCCAGCAGCAGCCCCGTCGGAGGGAGAGAGATATCCAGGACTTCCAGAAGATGCACCCTCGGGAGTTCTTCGGCACTGAGGGCATTCACGTTGCAGATGACTGGGTTGAGCACATTGAGGAGATTTTCCGACTAGCAGAGATACCAGATCGGCTTCACATTGAGGCAGCGGGCAGCCAGATGCAGGATTTGTCCCGAGCATGGTACCAGACTGATCCCAGAGTGGGGGTGGAGGGCCAGACTTGGGCCCAGTTCAAGGAGCTGTTCAAGGAGCAGTTCTTTCCCGATGTAGCCTTGGGTGGGATCGAGGCGCAGTTCGAGGCTCTGGTTCAGGGGAACCAGACGGTGGCAGAGTATGCCGGGGAGTTCTGCCGACTGGCCCGGTTCATTGATGACTTGACGGAGAAGACCAAGGCGAGGAAGTTTCGCCGAGGTCTGATTAGAGAGATTCGATCGCTGACTAAGAGCGACCGGAACGCTACATTTGCTGAGATTTATTCTGGGGCCATGGCGGCAGAGGACGACCTGGGACTGAGGCAGAAGAGAGGTCGAGACTTTCAGTCAGGCAGTAGCAGTCAGGGGCAGGCCAAGAGGCCTCACTTCCAGCAGCAGCAGCAGAGGCCAGTGCAGCAGTATCAGCAGCAGCATCAGCAGCAGAGGCCAGTGCAGCAGCACCAGCAGCAGAGAGGGCAGCAGGCACCTCGTCAGTTAGTCATTTGTGCCTTCTACAAGAAGCCGGGGCACATGATCCACGAGTGCAGAAAGAAGCTAGGCAAGTGCCTACTTTGTGGTGCTGGAGATCACCAGTTGAGGGACTGTCCAGGGGCTTTTGGACGAGGACAGCAGGAAAGTGGAGCCAAGGCTCCAGTAGGCCAGCAGAGGGGACCAGCCCTGCAGACCCAGCAGCAGAGGTTCCAGCAGCACCAGCAGCAGGCACGGGGTGGACAGCAGGGACGAGCTTTCGCCATGGCAGCTGAGGATGCTGAGGTTATCGGAGAGCTGATAGCAGGTTCGGTTCTTCTCGACTCCCTTCCAGCATTCGCATTGTTTGATTCCGGGGCTTCCTACAGCTTTATGTCTGTATCATATGCTATTAGACACAGTTTGATTTCGGAACCATTGCCTAGGACCTGCAAGATCACGACCGGGGGTGGGATCATCCTCGTGAGTGATGTTTGCAGAGGGCGGAGTGTTATATTGGGAGGCCGAGAGTTGGGAGTGAGTTTACTCGTCATGCCATTACCGAACTACGATATAGTATTAGGTATGGACTGGCTGAGTAGACACCACGCCCGCATTGATTGCCGTGGGGGTAGAGTTTTGTTCGGGGCGCCAGGAGAGCCAGAGTTTGAGTACACCCGACGGCAGGCAGAGCAGGACGGCGGAGTTTTTTGTGGAGCATCAGTTGAGGAGCAGGTGGCTCCGCATCCCTTGATTGCAGAGTTTATGGACGTTTTCCCAGAGGAGTTGCCAGGGCTTCCACCAGACAGAGATGTGGAGTTCTCGATAGACTTGGTTCCCGGCGCAGAACCGATCTCCCAGCATGTCTATCGAGTGAACAACAGCGAGTTGGTGGAGCTGAAGAAGCAGGTGGATGAGCTGCAAGACAAGGGCTTCATTCGCTCTAGTTCTTCACCTTGGGGTGCACCGGTACTCTTCGTACCGAAGAAGGATGGGTCGGTACGTATGTGTATCGACTACAGGGCACTCAACAACCTGACAATCAAGAACAGATACCCACTGCCGCGGATCGATGATCTGTTTGATCAGTTGAGCGGAGCTCGGGTGTTCTCCAAGATTGACTTGAGGTCGGATTATCACCAGGTGAAGGTGAAGAGGGAGGATATCCCCAAGACCGCTTTCAGGACGCGGTACGGGCAGTTTGAGTTCTTGGTTATGCCGTTTGGGCTAACCAATGCACCAGCAGTGTTTATGAATCTAATAAACAAGGTGTTCCACCAGTACTTGGACAAGTTCGTGGTGGTGTTCATTGATGATATCTTGATATATTCCAAGACTGAGGAGGAGCACGAGGAGCATCTGCGGATAGTGCTAGAGACTCTCAGGCGGGAGCAGCTTTATGGAAAACTCTCCAAGTGTGAGTTTTTCTTGGACCAGGTGGACTTCTTGGGGCATGTGGTGACTGGAGATGGTATCTCAGTTGACCCCAAGAAGATTGTAGCAGTTGAGGCTTGGACAGCGCCGACTTCAGTGGCAGAGATCAGGAGTTTCCTGGGGCTGGCAGGGTACTATAGGAGATTTGTGCAGGATTTCTTCCGGGTTGCAGAGCCGTTGACACGGTTGACCCGGAAGGATACTGAGTATGTTTGGTCAGAGGAGTGTCAGGCAGCTTTTGATGAGTTGAAGAAGCGGCTTACGACAGCTCCGATTCTGACATTGCCTTCAGGATCAGGTGGTTTCACTATTTATAGTGATGCTTCAGGAAAGGGGCTGGGTTACGTCTTGCAGCAGCATGGGAAGGTGATTGCCTATGCTTCCAGGCAATTACGTCCTCATGAGAAGAACTACCCTACCCATGACCTGGAGCTGGCAGCGATGATTTTTGCTTTGAAGTTATGGAAGCACTATCTGTATGGCGAGAGGGTGGAGATCTTTACAGACCACAAGAGCTTGAAGTACGTGTTCACTCAGAAGGAGTTGAACATGAGGCAGCACAGGTGGCTTGAGCTGATGAAGGACTTTGATATCGCACTCCAGTATCACCCGGGGAAGGCCAACGTGGTTGCCGATGCCTTGAGTAGGTATCCGACAGCCATGTGTTTGACTATGGATCGGCACATGCTTGCAGATTTGGAGAGTATTGAGATTGAGGTGATCGTGCCCGGAGTGCAGATGCAGTTATGGGGCTTGCAGATACAGTCAGACTTGATGGACAGGATCAAGGCGGCACAGTTTGATGATGTGGCTCTGCGGAGTATCCGAGAGCAGATCAGTATGGGAGTGCAGGATATTGAGTTCTCACTTGCAGAGGATGGTGCCCTGAGGCACGGTACCAGGTTATGTGTGCCTAGCGGGGAGCTCAGAGAGCAGATTATGCAGGAGGCTCACAGATCGCAGTACTCTATACATCCTGGTGCCAATAAGATGTACAGGGATCTGCGAGAGCATGTCTGGTGGTACGGGATGAAGAGGGAGGTGTCCAACTTCATAGCTAGATGCTTGATCTGTCAGCAGGTCAAGGCTGAGAGACAGAGGCCTGGAGGATTATTGCAGCCGCTGTCCATTCCAGAGTGGAAGTGGGAGCACATTACCATGGACTTTGTATCAGGATTGCCCCGTACACCTGGAGGAAAAGACGCGATTTGGGTCATCGTTGACAGGTTGACCAAATCGGCCCACTTCTTGCCATTCAAGGTGGGTACGTCTACAGAGAGGCTGGCGGAGTTGTATATGAGACAGATAGTCAGGATTCACGGAGTTCCCGTCAGCATAGTCTCAGATCGGGATAGCCGCTTTACTTCCCATTTCTGGAGGAGTCTGCAGACTAGCTTGGACACTCAGCTCAAGTTCAGTACTGCATACCACCCCAGACGGACGGACAGTCAGAGAGGACTATTCAGACCCTTGAGGATATGCTGCGGACGTGCGTCCTGGATTTTGGAGGTTCCTGGGAGGATCACCTGCATTTAGTGGAGTTTGCTTACAACAACAGTTTTCAGGCCAGCATTGAGATGTCACCGTTTGAGGCTCTGTACGGGCGTAGGTGTCGTACACCCTTATCTTGGGATGATGTTGGAGAGCGAGCTTTACTGGGACCAGAGATGGTTGTTGACGCAGCCGAGAAGGTGAAGCTCATCAGGGACAGACTTCGCGTGGCGCAGGACAGACATCGGCACTGGGCCGATAGCCACCGAAGGCCGCTGGAGTTTGAGGTACAGATTTAGAGCTAGGATTAGAAGTAGGTTGTTTTTGTATTTAGTTTGTATGATTGATCGTGTTTGATTTTTTAGTAACTTGAGACCTTGCTTGTGATTAGGTTGGAGACATGGTTTTTCTGCGGATATCTCCGACTCGTAGTACGATACATTTTGGTGGAGGTGGGAAGCTTAGCCCGCGCTTCATCGGCCCTTTCGTTATCAGCGGGAGAGTCGGTGACGTGGCATACGGGCTAGATTTGCCACCTGCACTAGTGGGCGTCCACAACGTATTCCACGTATCACAGCTGAGACGGTACGTGGTTGACCCTAGCCATGTGCTCGATCACTCGGAGATAGAGGTTGGACCTACTCTCAGTTATCCAGAGCAGCCAGTGGAAATTCTGGATCGCCGAGAGAAGGTATTGAGGAACCAGGTGATACCCTTGGTACGCGTCGCATGGAGGCATCATTCTCCAGGAGAGTCTACCTGGGAGCGGGAGGATGAGATGCGCGAGCGGTACCCCTATCTTTTTGGACCCTGAGGTATACTTTTCTATCCTTCTTCGCAGTTTAGTTTCGCCTTTAATTTCGAGGACGAAATTATTTTAAGGGGGGTAGATTTGTCACTGCCACTTTTCTAGCTTGAGGGTATTTTGGTCATTTTCAAAATTTTGGAATTATTTTGGGATTATTATTATTAATTATATTTAATATGATTTTTAGTGATTTTTGGTGATTTTTGGTAGAATTGTTTTGACCCTATATTTGACTTTGACTCATGTTGACTAGGAGACTGTCCTATTGGCTAACCTAGGTCAAGACACTTTGGTTAGGTTAAGAAACCCTAGTGTGACCTAAGTTAATTATTTCAAGTTTCATTAGAATTGGTTTGGGGTGATTAGGAGCTAGTTTGGCTTAAGAATGGCTTGTGTAGTCACAAGTCAAATCATGACTTGAACCTATTAGGACCCAACCAACTTAGCCAAAACCCTAGATCTAAACCCTATGACCAGCCACATGACAGCCCTCCCCTCTATTTATATCCTCCCAAATTTTAGGGCTAGCCTCTTTTCATTAGGGTTCATCAAGTTTTAGAAAGAGGTAAAGTTCCATCCTTACAAATTCATAGAAAATCCAAATTAGGTCCTTTTTCCTTCAAACAAATTCCTATAGGCTCTAAATGTTGTTCTCTTGCTGTTGGGATTGAGTTTTGACAGGGAGCAAACAATTTCGGGAGTTTTGGTGCTTTGAAGGATCCTCTTCTTTGGAGCTTTTTGGAGCTTTGGACACCTATAGGTATAATCTCTATTAATGCTCCTAAAATTCTATAAAAATCATTTCTAGGATGCCCTAACCCTAGCCTAACTGTAGGAATAAGGTTTCCTAAATTTTTGTGTCGATTCGTGTCCATTCTGGACACGTATCAGTGTGTGCTGCTAAGTGTTTGATGAAATGCCCCAATGGGCATTTCGTGTGGTTTTTGGTGTTCTGTTTGAATAGGAATTTATGATTTGGTCTTGCTTACACATTTCTGTGCTTGGTGTCGTGTCTTAGTGCTGTGTCGAGTCCACACGGACACGCGAACACGTGGTCGCGCGCGCGCGTGCACAGGCACTGTGCGTGCCCTGCTGTGCGGGGTCTTTTCCGACACGGACACGCGTTCCCGACGCGTGAAACTTGACACACATCATGGGGCAACATCTGTCACCCCATGTGTCAAGTTGCACAGGCCCACGTGGCGTGTCGGACACGCACGAGCACGTGCATGGGTTTTTGCCTGTGCGGTTTTCCCCTGAGAATGAGCGCTGACACGCGAGTGTTGTGTCGCGTACACGCGACTTAGACACGATTCAGGGTGTCCAATGGATAGCCCTAGTATGGATGAACATGTGGACCAAATTTTGTGGGTCGTGTCGCTGTGTGTCGTGCACACGATCGACACGAACACGTGCACGACGATTGTGTCCTGTGTTGTGCAGTTCACTGTTTTGTGGGATTTTATTTGTTGGACACGTTTGTGTCCATTTCTGTGGACAGAAACACATCTTATAGCATGTGTACATTGTGCTTAATAGTTACCAACCTTTACTTTGCTATTTTAATTTGATTTTTATAGTTAAATGTCAATTTTCCCTTTTCATAAAAACCTGTGAAATTCCCTGTTGACTGTTTTTGGTTCCAGTTTTGAAAACTGAGTTTTGGACATCAATTTAACCTATTAAACACTGTTGTTTACATGTAAAATAACCTATAACTTGTTCTCCTATATCGATTCTATTGATGTGTCGAATTTGGATTGGAATGGAGGTGGTTTGGATACAAAACTGAGATATCTCATTTTTGGACTGTTTGGTATCATTTGAAAACTGAGAATGAGTTTAAAAATCTGAGTTTGTGATATGTTAACTGGGATTCCTCCTAATTGTTTTGTATAGGCTGTTAGCTGTTGTTGAGTGTGGGCTTTAGTTGTGTTTAAATTCTTATCAACCTGAGTTTAGTTCATGAAATCTGAAAGTTGATAAATCTGAGATTGTTTTGACTGTCTTCTTAGCTTGAATTGATTCCCTCCTTTTGTATTAACTGTTGAACTTGTGATTCACCACACAACTGAAATGTGTAGGAATGCAACTGAATTCCTTTCCTCCCTGTCACAATGCACCTCCACATTCACATGTATACACTGATCTACCTTATTTTCTGCACTTTTAATCTTCACTATTGAACTGAAATGAAAACTTCTAACCTGGTAATGATTCCTTTACATTCATGTATAAGCCTGGATAATGTTATATAGACTGTTTTGAATGGACTTGTGTCTCCCATGCTTATATGTAGTTCAGTGGTAGGATGGGGGAAATGTTCCTGTTAACTGGAAATTGGAGTATGGGTAGTTGGTTTTATTCAACTGCTCTTAACTGAAATTATCTAACCAGGAATTGATGATCACAAACCTGAGTTTGAGGGGCATGATTTGAGTGTTACTAATTATTAAGTTGGGTAATTAGTTTGTTCCAGTTCTTACAAACCTGTGGTGGGATTAGACACTATGGACTGAGTTAGTATGCTTTTATGTGAGCTCTTAGGGCTGATATTGTATTCCCTGTTTTTCAGTTTTCATTGAGCATGACACATACACAGGTTCTCATATGATTTCCCTCACTCTCTCTTGTATACATATATAATATACCTGCTTATAGTTTTATTTAGTTCCTATATATATATAGATATATATGTAATGTGTGTGAAATGTATTTTGTGTGTGGGATAGGCTATGTATATATAAGGGTTGCCATGATGTATGGGTTATGTATTATAGATTTTGTCATGAGTTTTGAGTGATAGTGTATAGATAGAATTGGTTATGTGACTAATGCATGGCTTGACAAGGTATTGCCTAGATTAGTCTAGAAAGCCTAGAATAGTCTTGCTAGACATAGTTTAGACTAGTTTGACCTAGATTAGACTTGGTTGACCTAGTTTGACTTCTAGGGTTGACCAAAGTTGATCAAAAGTTGACTTTGGTCTAGATTGACCTAGATTCATGTAGAACGCATTGTAGTGCATTACATTTTTATTCTGGACTTGTTGTGACTCGTACTGTTTTAAATAGGAGCCAGACACCACTCCTCGGACAGTACTTTCATCTCGGACTTTCAGATAGCAGGCGAGTACATTCTATGATCTTTTCATACCTGTCTGGATATATTCATGCTCTAGATTACTCTACATGATGCTGACACGTATCTTCACGGATTAGTACTATATGGATCCCTTCCTGAGATGTTATCCCTCTACGGGTGCATCGGGTATTTCATGTTCATATACTTTATCATGTGCATCACGTACTCCTTGTACTCGTATTTAGTTCATGTTTTTACATGTTCTCATGTGCTGTCATGTGCTTCATGTGCTTATCATGTGCTCATGTACTACTCCTTCGTGAGTTCATGTATCTTAGCTGTATTCATGTGCTTATGACATAACTTGAACGGATCCTTGTGTATTGATTGGGGCGGAATGAGTAGAATTGGTTATGTGGACACAATCCCCAGTAGGTATTCATGTGCCCCCAAGCCGTTTACATAACCATTATGCTCTAAATCACGTAGTCACTTACAGTCTTTACTATCATGTATCTATTTCCAGTTACAAAATATCTCCTGTTTTACTTGTATTTCCATTCAGCACTTCCTGTATTTTACTCTATTGCAATGATTTATACTCCTAACCTGATATGAACTGTTAAGAGATATGTGCTCGTTCCCGTCCTGACTTTGTTTGCCATTAAAATTGTTTTGATTGAAATCTTAATACAAACAGAACAGTGATACAATATAGGACTTAGATGTAGTCCTAGGAGTACACTTTTGTTTAAGCTGGGTCCTTAGTGCCAATGGAGCGAGTGGTAATGCGTTGACTCCGTTGACCGGCTGACGGCGGTTATCGGTTCTCTGAAGGTGTTGATTGCTCTGGGTGCTGGAGCTTGCTGAGAGGAGGAAGACGTTGAGTGTCTAGAACTGCCTCTCCGGTGATTCTCTGTTGTGGATTCTCTGTGAGTCTTATGTTCTGAGTCTCTGTGTGTGTGTGTGAAGGAGATGATCCTTCTATTTATAGTTTTGCAGGCTGGCTGCTCATGCGCGCATGCAGGATACGCCGGTGTGGGGACGCCACGTGGAGGTTGCTGATGGAGGCGCACGGATGCTGCGCCCTGATCGAGGGGAAGAACTCTTCATACTGCTGTTGTGAGCCGGCACGTAGCAGAGAGAAGATCTTTCCGTTGCTGAAATCTTGGACGAGTTGAGTCAAAAGACACGTGTCGTCGACTCATGGTTCGAAGATCTCGGATTGGTGGAGAGGAGTGATCTGGTGGGCTGCGCCTTGGATTGGGCGCAGGATGAGGCTGCGGCTCATAACCTTTAGGAGTTACAAACCATTTGGGGCGCATGGCTTTTGAGGCGCATGCAGGCGACTTTCCTTCTGTCTTTCGGGATCAGAGAGCAGTCTGAGGCGCATGGCTTTTGAGGCGCATGCTGATTTGGACGCATGGCCGTAGAGGCGCATGCTGATGGTGGAGTGGCCACGTGGCAGTAGCCGTCGAAATAAAGTCATGATGATGCTGACGTTGCCGACGCTTCGTTTTCTGAATAAAGCTGTCAACTGTTCAGACTTTGAGAGGCGTGCTGCCAACTCTGTCAGTTCAGCATTTAATGTTGGTGACGTTCGATGGACAGCTGAGTGGGCGCGTCGGTTGGCGTTCCACTCGGTATGGAGATGTGTGGGGGCGCACCCTCTGTAATGCGCTGAGTACTGTAGGACGCGTCTGTGTGATGCGCCTGATGCCGAAGGGCGCGTCCGTGTGATGCGCTGTCTGGCTGGCACATCGGACATGTCTTTTAATGATGCGGTTGTCTCGCTCTTCGAGTGCCATAAATAGCCGTTTGGCTGAATTCGAGGCGTCCGGTTCATCCATTTAATATGAATTCATTGTACGGAATTCGGAGGGCCATCCACTTGGCGCATGGGTTTGATCTGCCCGGCCTATAAATAGTGGCATGGAGAGAAGATTTGCTTCTCATTCCCTCACGCACTTCCAATATGAACTTGAACATGCGGATGCATTCTGTTGACGAAGTGCTCCCGAGGGTGAAGATGAGACGCTGTGTTGTCTTCGATGCACTTGAAGGTGACTGTTACATCCAAAAGACGGAGTCGAGGGCTTCTGAGGCAGGCGGAAGGTGCCTGTTGCATCCAAAGATAGGGATGCCCGAGCCTCGTCTCCGTTATTCCGGAAGAGCCGTAGATCGGAATGGCGGTGCTAGGCTCTCTCTTCCTTCAAAGTGGGTGTTGCCCATTTTGATTGTGTTGAAAGCTGCTCCTTTAGCCGCGGTTTCGATCACGGTCTTCCTTCGACTTTGGAGGCTCTTTCGAAGCCTCCCCTGGCCACAGCATTTGCGGTGCTCTTCTCTTCCTTGGTTCCAGCCAGAGGATTAAATGCTTTGTGTATCGAAGCATTTATCAGGCGAGCCTGGTTGGAAGAGCGGCACATAACTGGGCTCTGCTCGGCCAGGTGAGCCTGGCTGGAAGAATTTGGCTGAAGGGATGCACATAACTGAGCTGCTGAAGAGATGATGGGATGCGCCTGGATGGAGGCGCATGATGTCTGCTGCGCCTGACTGATGGCGCATGGTGGCTGCTGCGCTTATCTGGAGGCGCGTGGTAGCCGCTGGCTGTAGACTTAGGATCCTTCCTTTGTAGAAATTCTCCTTTGTACAACCTTTTCTAGACATGTAATAGACTTTTATATATAAAATGAAAAGTCCTTCTTCAAATGTCTATACTTATTGACTTTGCTGTGAAGTTCTTCGTCTGAGCTCTAGCGCATGTAGTGTCTGGCGCATGGGCTTTCTGGTTGTGAAATTCCATGCTTCTACAAGACCCCCTTCAAAGTTTTCAAAACTTTTGAATAAGTTTTGGAATACTTTGAATAAGAAGCATGGAGGTCATGGCGCATGATTTCTGGGCGCATGCCTGTTCGGGCGCATGCTCTTCTCAGTTAATGATGATGGTGCCTAGGTAACCGAAAAGATAAATGATGATCTTTTGATTTTATTTGCTGCTATCCTTGCACAGAACCCGAGGCGACGGCTGAGATCACACGTCATCTGTTCACGCGTGCGACCAAGCCCTATAAATAGGTAAGAGTTGGAGAGAGAAAGGGTTCTTCTTCTCTGTGCCTCTGCTTCTTTAGAGTTTTCAAAACCCTAACTTTTCCTTCCTCGAGAGAATGGCTCCCAAGACTCCTCGCGGTGCTGCCGGCAAGGGGAAGGAGAAAGCGAAGGAGTCTGTCGATGAGGATGTACCTATCACTCTTGCGCCTCTTGCCGACGTTCGTCCTGAGGTGACAGGTGAGTTTCGTCTCTGCTTTGGGCCCTGTGCCCTAACTGCCGACGCGTATAGACTTCGATCTTTGATGATACGCCGAGGTTCTATCCTGCCGACGTGCATAGGTTTATACCTTTATCATGCACCGAGGTTTTAATGGCTGACGCGCATGGGTTTTATTCCCTAAAGATGTGCCGAAGCCTTTGCTGACGCGCATGGGCTCATGCTCTGATAATGCGCCGAAGCTCCAATGCCAACGCGCATGGGCTTACGCCCTGATGATGCGCCGAGACATGCTGACGCGCATGGACCTATGCCCTGATGATGCGCCGAAGCAGGTGCACATGGGTTCATACCCTGATGATGCGCCGAAGCAGATGCGCATGGGTTCATGCCCTGGCAATGCGCCAGTCTGCTTGACATATTTTGTCTTTTTGCCTGACTTCCACTTTTGTTGTGCCAGTGTCGATGACGATCCCTTTGTTGAATGAGGTCCTCCTGGACGCTTCTCTTTGTCAGATGGGAGTTGATTTTGATGAGGCGGTGATCAACCCTGCAAAGGATGCTATCCTTCAGGACCAACCTCGTGAGAGGATGCTACAAATCCAGGTCCAGTTGCCGCTTTTCCTCCAGAGTATGATGGAGAGCGGTAAACTGAAGTTTGCTGATTCTGAAGGTGTGACTTTCTTAAAGCCTGCCTTTCTGTTTGGCGACCGATTAGTCTCTTCCGAAGCGAAGATATTGAAGATCAGAGAAGACTGGTTCTTTGCTGCTAAGGGCATGATGTTATACATGCGACAGGTTGACCGCCAGTTGCCACTGACAGCCTTTTATCGTCTAGCTTCGAAGAGAAGGATGGGTTGGGAACTTACTCCTTCTCAAGGAGGTGCCTTGGGGGGTTCCCTTTCGATTGACACCACCTCGAACCAGCGAGATACCTTGACCGTCTCGCGAACCAGTTCTTCGTTCAGTTACCGAGCTTTGCGTCCCGGGAGCATCTATAGTGAAGTCCCAAATGACATGTTTCCCTTCAGTGCCCCGACTTTTGCAAATCGGATGCTGACGTCGAAGGTCACGTATCCGACAGCTGGTTTTAGAGTCGAAGGTTGGTGTCACTATATCCCAAAGTGGGACGAGTTGACCTCCTGGGTGCTTTCCAGGTTCAAAGTTGAGCTTAAAGAGATAGGGCTGACTGCCGCTATTCGGGCCACGCAGGCAGGCGTGGACCTCAATAAGCCGATGTTCCTTGCGCTCTTGGAGCTTTTCAACGCCCAGACTGGCAGCTTCTTTACTCCAGTGGGGGAGTTGGGATTGGCCCTTCATGAGATGTACGAAGTGTCCAAGCTTCCTTGGGGCTCGGAACCGTACGAGGAATATTTTCCATCAAATGAAGAGATCCAGGTCTTGGAAGATAAGGATCCGGAGATGATGGCCGTTTTCAAGGAGGTGACGAGCCATCATTATCTGATGCACCGGAGGGACAAGGGTAAGACCCAACCTCACGTGACTGCTTGGAGGGACTATGTCTTCAGGCAGGATTTGGCGGATCCTTCGAGGATCCGGTTTGCGACTCCACAAGGCTTGAACCCCGCGGAAGTGAGTTCTGAAATAACCCGGCTGGACGAGAGGACCCCACATTCCAATGAGAGCGGCAAGGATACGTACAGCTGTTTCTGGCACTGCGCGCACCGGATGTCGTCTAAGGCAGTGTTGACGGCCTACTTGATGATATGGCTCCGGGATTGTATATTTGCAGGGGGATCCGGTGCCGTTGAGAGGGTACATCGGAATCTCATTTTGCCTGCAGTGAAGTTGGCCTTTGGACGACCTTTAGCTCTCCTTCCCGCGATGGTGTGCAACCTGTTGCGCGGTTTGAGGTCTTTTGCTGATGATGTGATCCACGAGAAAGGTAGTAATGACAACTTTCCCCGGGCCGAGCTGCCTTTCTATTATCTTATGGGGTGGCTGATCTTACATCATCCGAATGTGATGAGTCCTGGCCCTGAGGAGGACCATGTTGAAGGAGATGCCTTCATTCGCCGCTTCTACAAGAGGAAGTGGTCTTACACTGGCGTCCCCGTTTGTAGGAGGGTTTTGTCCTTCCTTTAGGGGTAGGAAATCGTGAAGGTTGGCCCGATCTTCAAGAATTTCGAGGCCGACCAGGATTTGGTTGATTCTGGCGAGGATGCGGTTACTTTGCCGAAATGAAGTTTTCGTTGGTTGCAGAGTATCCGGCCTTCACACCTGGTCTACCGTAATCAGAACAGATGTTATCTGGAACCGTACTTGCCAAGCCGATTTGCTCGTCAATTTGGCTACACTCAGCTAATGCTGCGAAATCCCAGTAGCAGTCTAGGCTTCATCGGGAGTTTGCTGGATGGAGCCCGGGGCTGGCAGTATTATAACGCTGGATGCACTAGCGTTAAGTTTACTACACCAGTTCGCAATCCTCGGCCGCCGATCTTATATCCGGCTGCCAAGCTGTATTGCACTATGAATACTATGTCTCCTGGTTATGACAGGGAGACTAGTTTCATCATTGGAACCCAGTTGGAGGCAACAACGAATATGTTGGTGGCAGCTCGGTCATATCGTCCACCAGAATTGGCGAGGTATCGGGCTGCTGCTGTGGCACCAGTGAGAGACCCGTCTGTCGGGAAAAGGCGGGCTGACCCGGAAGCTGGTTCTTCTGTACCGAAAAGGTCGAGAAGGACGTCGACCGCGAAGATTACGGAAGCGCCACTTGTAACGCCAACGGGCTCAGCTCCCGCTGAGGTAAGGAGTGCTTCATAATTCCAGTTTTTTATGTCATCGTGGCGACTTATGTTCTTCTTCTTGTAGGGATTGAAGAAGAAGTCTCGTGCTTCGAAACCGGGCACCAGTAAGCCGAAGGAGGTGGCAGGCTCTTCTGAGGAGCGCATTCCACCAATGATGATGTCTCCTGTGGAGGAGGGTCCCGAAGATGTTCCCGCGAAGGTTTTAGTATCTCCTGACTTTGAAGGCGCAACAACTTCTGGAATAGTACCATCTGCCGTGGAGGCCTTGGATGCTGAGGGTCCTACAGACTCGAGGCATCCTGATGATGAAGTGGATTGGAGTTCGTCGCCTTCTGGTGACGTCCCTCCAGCGTTGCAAGGGTCCGTTGCTGGGGCAGCAGAAGCAGTGAGGATAGAGGAGAGGGTTGATTCCCCTCCTTGTCATGATGAAGGGAGGTCGGCTGAATCATTGCCAAACCCTTCCTTGGCTTCAACCATGGACATAGAGATGGCTACCGATCAGGAGGTAGCGACAGATTTTGTCCCTGTAGAGGGACTTGAGAAGAATGAGACCGTTCTGCCGGTCTTGTCTCCTGGGGCTGGCCAGGAGATAAATGTTGATCTCCCCGTTTTGCCGGGGGAGGTAGTTGATGCTGATAGAACGTCGGGGGTAGAAGAGGTGGCCGTTGACGTCGGTGATTTCTCCGGGCTTGAGAAGGGTAAGGGTGTGGAACCCTCTGTTGCTCCTTCCACTTAGGGTACTATCACGACGCATGTGCCGGCTCCTTCTGTTCCTTCGGCTCCTCAGGCTAGCAGTCCGGGCCCTGTTGATGAAGAGCCTATTGCTGCCGAGGTTCAAACCTCTCAGATCGAGGTTGGCGGATCATCCTCCGGTCCGCAAACTGTAGTAGCTCCCCCAACTCCTGCTATAACGCCGCAGGTGCTGGCGGAAGCCGACGAGTATGTGAAGTTCCTCGTCGAGGGAGTGTACAAAATGCTGGAGAAAGGTGTATCTGCAGTGATGGATGCCAAGGGGAGCTTTGCGGCAGCAAAAGCTTTGGCAATGCCTTGTATCGAGCTGATCCGCGTTCACCAAGGCCATGACCATATGGCCGAAATACTAGAAGTTTCGGTGATTGAGCTGGACGAGCGGCTCGCGGAACTGCAGCGCATCCAACGAAATGACCTCTCTGTCTTGATAGATGCAGAGATAGGGAAGTTGATGGCTGAAATCGAGGCTTCCCATCGAGCTGATGTGAGCAGTTGGGAGCGTGAAGTGGCTGGGACTGAGGCTGCGGCGGAGCAGTTGTCTCAATCTATGGAGAAGACGACGGAGAAGCGGGCTGCGGTGGACGCTAACATCGCAGAGGTTGATGCTCAGATGCGCCGTCTTGAAGACCAGCGGGCCCAACTTCAACTAGAAGCTGATCGTGTCCTGGCCGAACACGTGGCATTCAAGCAGGAGGAAGCGACTCTTACTCAGCGGACCCTTACTTTGGCTCAGCAGCGACGACAGCTTGATGAGAAGTATGAGAGTAAAACTTCCGCTGAGGCTGTCGGATTAATGCGTCAAGAAGCCGAGCTGCGAGTCCAGGCGACTGTGGAAACTCGTACTGCCGACCTGAGACGTCGAGTCAGAGAGCTCTCATCCCACCCTGGAGAGGATCGGGGACTGTAGCTTCTCTTCTTTTTATGTGTTTTTGCAACTCTTGCTGGGGGAAATAGCGTATTTCTGTACTCCCTTTTTTGAAAAATAAAGAAATACACTATCTTTGTGATGTGTTCATTTTTGATCTCATGAACTTGATGATTTATGTGGACCTATTATCTTTTGCGCGCCTTGGTTTTTAGGTAAAGATAATAAGTTTGAAGGAACCAACATGTTTGCTCAGAGGTAATGTGGACATGGCAATCATTAGGTTCAAATGATAGAATCCTCCTACTCAGAGGTATTTATGGACGTGGTAGGAATGATCCTGGGGGATACGCTGAACAACTCAGAGGTAATGTGGACGTGAAAGTTCTGCGATCAATGTACGACAACACAAGAGTTGTTTGTACGGGATGTTTACTCAGAGGTAATGTGGACGTGGTAAACATGAAGGATAGCGTAAGCTTATGAAATGTAAGGTTCCGCTTTGTAGGATGTAGAGAGACAACTCAGAGGTAATGTGGACGTGGTTATCTTTCTACGGAAGGATGCCACGGAACAGCTGGGTTCCGGAAGCGTTTGATTTTGTGAAAAGAGGTTGTTTGGGGAAATACATGTCTTGGAGGATGTCAAGAATAATACTTCTTTAGGAACTTACCGTTGATGGGCATCATGAACAAGTCCCCATTGGGTTTGGCGAGCCGGTAAGCATCGTTTGAGTATACCGTCTCAATGATGAAGGGTCCTTCCCATTTGGGCTTGAACTTCCCTGGTGTCTTATGAGTTAACACCATTGGCCTTCTGACTACTAAAACCAGGTCGCCAACTTGGAAAGTTCTTTGCTTGACCTTCTTGTTGAAAGCCTGTGATATACGGGCTTGGTAAAGTTCGATGCGTTGTTGAGCTAGGAGACGCTTTTCGTCAAGTGCCTCCAGTTCCCGCAGACGACGACGTTGATTGTCTTCTTCTGTAAGATCGTTTGTGATTGCCACGCGGAGCGAAGGTATCTGTATCTCGAGAGGCAGTACTGCTTCGCTCCCGTAGACCAGGGAGAATGGAGTGTTGCCTGTTGGGGTCCGTACCGTTGTACGGTAGGCCCAAAGGCATTCGCCAAGCTTTTTGTTCCAGTCGCGTTTGTTGGATGACACGACCTTTTTGAGCAGCCTGACGATAGTTTTGTTGAACGCCTCGGCCAATCCGTTTGCTGCCGGATTGTAGGCGGTTGAGGCCACGTTTTGAATGCGATTCTTGTCACAGAACCTGCTGAAAATGTGGCTGATGAACTGGAGACCATTGTCATGAATGATTCGCCTGGGTACTCCGAAACGGTAAATGACACGGTGTTTGATAAAGCTGACCACCCTGGAGCTTTTTACTTCCGTTAGTGGGACTGCTTCCGCCCATTTGGAAAAGTAATCGGTGATGGCCAGGATGAAATGATGTCCTCTTGATGAAGGAGGGGTGATTGGTCCTACAATGTCCATGCCCCAGGCTTCGAATGGCCAGGAGGCGACTGTAGGATGTAGAGGTTCAGACGGTGTATGTATGAAGTCTGTATGAAGTTGGCATGCATGGCACTTCTTAGCATATTCCACTGCGTCGGCGGCCATGGTTGGCCAGTAGTAGCCCATACGTCGCAGTCGATCTTGCAACTTAGGACCAGGTTGGTGAGCTCCGCAAGTTCCGTCATGAGCTTCTTGAAGAGCTTCGACCGCTTCTTCGTTAGACAGGCATCGAAGGAGAAGCCCGTCGAAGGAGCGTCGGTACAGCGTTTTGGTAGTTGTATCGTAGTAGAATCGAAGAGAGCGTCTCCTGACTGAGACAGCTTCCTTCGGGTCCTCTGGAAGGATTCCGTAGACAGCGAAGTCAATGAACGGGAACCTCCAGTCTCGGACATTAACCCCAGTATTCGTCGGCATGGCGTGGGCCATTTGCAAACATAGGTTGTTTCTGGGACAAATCAAGTCTCGGCCAGTTACCGTGACATAGTGTTGAGTCCCAAGGGGTGCGGCCAATGAGGCTGCGAGGCCAGCCAGAGCGTCAGCCTCCAAGTTTTGTAGACAGGGTACATGTTCGATGAAGAACCCAGTGAAGGTTGAAATGATGTTCAATACAACTTCATGGTAAGGGATCAAATCTTCATGGCGAACCTCGTATTGTCCCCGAATCTGGTTTACGACGAGTTTCGAGTCGCCGTAGGCTTCCAGATGATCTACCCCCAGCTGTTGTGCTAGCTGGAGTCCCATGACGAGTGCGTTGTACTCAGCAACATTATTGGAGCACGGCTTCGAAAGATAGTATGCGCGCTGGATGACCAGCTGATCGGGGGAGACCAAGACTACCCCCACTCCTGCGATGATTTGGCCGTTGGGGCCCGTTCTTGAAGCGCCATCGAAGAACATCCGCCAAACGGGGCTTCCTTCAGTGACGTTTGATTCTTGGACTTCATCCGGGATGTCTTCATAGAGTTTTGAAGATTCTGGGATGGGGTGTGCAGCTAAAAAGTCAGCCAGAGCCTGACCCTTGACCGCCTTCTGCGGGACAAACACCATGTTGTATGGCGTTAGTAGGATCGCCCATGTAGCCAGCCGGGAGTTTAATGATCCTGGCTTCGTCATGAGAACTCTGAGTGGATTGACTCGGGAGATGACGTGAATTGTCTGGCCCGAGACGTAATGACGAGTCTTCTGAATGGCAAACACCAAAGCCAAGCACTCCTTTTCAACGGGATTGTACCGGTGTTCGGCCCCGATGAGTGTTCGACTGAGGTAGTAGATTGCTTGCTCGTAGCCTGCATCGCTGTTTTGAGCTAGTAAAGCGCCGAGGGAATGATCCATGGCACGGACGTAGAGGAGGAATGGTTTGCCGGCGACAGGTACCACTAGGACTGACGGGCTTGTCAAGTAAGCCTTGATGTCGTCGAAAGCCTTTTGGCACTCCTCTGTCCAGACGTAAGAGACTCCCTTCTTCATGAGCTGAGTAAAGGGTTGACATTTACCGGAGAGGTTTGCTATGAACCTCCGGATGTATGCCAGACGTCCCTGTAAATCCCGAAGTTCTCGAAGGTTCTTCGGAGGGTCCATGTTGAGGATGGCTTTAGTCTTCTCGGGATCGACATGAATGCCTTTTGCCGTGATGACAAAGCCCAAGAATTTGCCGCTAGAAACCCCCAGGAAGGACTTAGCGGGGTTCATTTTGAGTTGATGTGCCCGCATGAGATCAAAGACCGTCCTCAGGTCCTGTAGGTGATCTCTTTTGAGGCGACTCTTGACTGCGATGTCGTCAACATAACACTCAACTGTCTTGCGAAGATGTTGATGGAAGATGGTACTCATCGCTCGTTGGTATGTTGCACCGGCATTCTTCAAGCCGAAGGGCATTACTGTGTAGCAGAAAACACCTTTCGGAGTCCTGAATGACGTGTGTTTTACGTCATCGGGGAACATCTTGATTTGATTGTAGCCTGAATACCCATCCATGAAGGACATGCGTTCAAAGCCACATGTGTTGTCGATCATTACATCGGTGATTGGAAGCGGGAATTTATCCTTCGGGCAAGCGGAGTTGAGATCCCTGAAGTCGATACAGACTCGTATCTTCCCGTTCTTCTTGGTGACAGGGACGACGTTGGCTACCCAGTCCGGGTGTTGTTCCTCACGGATGAAGCCACTGGTCAAAAGCTTGTCCACCTCCTGATCGATGGCATTCATGATGTCCGGACGGAAACGTCGCTGTTGTTGTTTGATAGGTTTGGCATCTGGTAAGATGTTCAACCTATGCATCGCGATCTGTGGATCGAGACCCGGCATGTCTTCGTAGCTCCAGGCGAAGACGTCAATATACTCTTTAGCCAGTTGGACTAAAGATTCTCGGTCTTCTTCTTCCAAGCTTTTGCTGATAAAGATGGGTTTAGAAGAAGACCCATCCCCGAGGTCGATCTGCTCGACTTCGTCTTCGATGGGAGGTTCTCGTAACTCAAAACGAGACTCCCATTGTTCTCCTAGGCGTTGAGCCCAGGGTTCCTCTTCGAAGGGTTCCGGCGGTTGGTCTTCGCCTTCATCTTTCTGAGGTTGCGCCGATGTCATGTTAGCTGACAGCACTTTCCTGAAGACTGATCCGATACTGGTATCGGAATCCCACGTCGATGCTTCAGACGAGTGGGAATGTTCTATGTCTTCTGCGTCTGAACTCTCTGGAGTTGATGGCGGCGTGACATAGCCTAACCCCCGTCGAGTCCGATTATAGTAATCCTGTGGCTTTCCATTGGGCATCGAAAGCCGGACAGGGAGATGCCGACCCTTGCCGTAGTTTAGGCCTTTATTGCTTTTCAGGTCGTAGCCCATCTTTTGGATGATGTGCTTAGCCGCATCTGTGTACCGATAGACTTGTACTCTGCCGGTATCAGGTTCGGGCTCGATTGACGGGAGGTTCCGACGACGCTCGATTTTGCCCGAGATGATGGTGCCTTGGTCTCGGCTCCGTGGAGGGACTATGAAGACTCCTTGAGACGGGACTATTTGATTATGGTAGACGGTCGTTACTTGTGTTTGCAACGACCGTAGAGCGTTGTCTAATGTATACATGGCATTCCAGTGTGGAAGACAAGAATAATTGAAAGACACTCTATTATTGATAAAGTACGAGATTTTATCCCGTGGGATTACATTGTCGAAGGAGGGTGCGTCTACATCAGCGGAGATATATTCGCCAAGCTCCTCATCTGTAAGCACTGGGGCCGGATCAGGAGAGTCCTCCACCGCTCTAACTTTGGGGTCTGAGAGGGTTATGTGAGCCCTCTCCGGCATCTTGGATGACTGCGACGGCTTGCCTTTAAGACGCACCTTGAGAGGTGCCTCGGTTGCGCCTCCGATGAGTGGCGCCTTCCCTTGTAATTTTACCACCAGGGGAGCCGCTGTTTGAGGTGGCTTTCCCTTGAGGCGTATCTTCAGGGGAGCTTCGCGAGCCGGCGCTTTTCCTGATAGCTTGATGCTCATTGGAGGCGCCTTCTGGGGTGGTTTCCCCTTCAGACGGATTTTCAAGGGGGCGTCGGGAGTCGTCTCAGGCTCCATGTCCGGCTCTGTTGCCGTCTCTGCCTCATCATCAGCGTCATTGGCTTCCTCCTCGTCAATGGGCTTGTACAAGTCGGAATCGGTGAAGTAGGCCTCAATCCCTTTGAAGGGATCGATATCTGCAAACTCCGTCCGGATGACGCCGTTGGTGGATACATATTTCATGCATTGGTGGAGCGTGGAGGGCACCACCATGTACTCATGTAACCATGGTCGTCCGAGTAAGATGTTGTAGTTGACCTCGGCATCCACCACATAACAAGTCACCTCAGTTTTGAGGCTGCCGATGTGACATTTCAGCCGGATCTTGCCCAGTGGCTCGCTCTTGCTAGCGTTGAAGCCACTGATGGTCGTATTGGAGGGCGCCAGCCGGTACATTGGGATCCCCAGCTTTGATAGCAGCGCCTTTGGAATGATGCTTAGGGAAGACCCCGGATCGATCTGAATCCTGCTCACCTTTACCGAACCAATGTACCCTGTGTAATACAACGGTCGGTTATGTCGGTGATGCTTGAGCAGCATGTCTTGTTGGGTGAAGGTTATGTTTGGGATAACTTCATCCGCACAATGACAGTGTGCACAAGTAGTTGGGAGGTCTTCAGGCTGCTTGACTTGACTGAGAAAGGATTCGGCATCCTTCAGAGCTTCGCAGAGAGCTTCTCGGGAGTCCTTGGAGAGACGCAGGAGCTCGAACAAAGACAAGCGTGCAGGAGTACTGGCCAGTTGTGCCAGAATGTCAAAATTGTGGGGCTTGGCTAGCCCCGAAGCATTTTCTTTCCGCAGAGGTCTGTCGAAACGGGCCTCCACTTGCTTTTGTTTATTGGCTGCTGAGGGCTTGGATGGACCCTCCTCAGGGATGGTGCCAGGAGGCACCCCTTCGGCGGCAGCTTCACCGGGCTGGGAGTTCTGTTGTGCACGCGTCTGCACAGGAAGCGCCTCTTCCGTTGAAGAAGAGACCGTGCGGCAAGACTTGATCTTCCTGCCTTTTGCTTTGGAGGTAGGGCGTACCTCCGGTTGAGTTACCTCGGAGACGAGGTCGGGGTGAACCCAGAGGACCTCTCCTCGAGATGTGGTGAGTGGGACAAGTCCACTCACATTGTCACGGGTGGGTGGCAAGTTCACCACCTCCATTGTCGCCTTAGGGATGGGGACGACGCCATCTTGTGTGGTAGTCGGCGGCAAGGTGCCGAACTGAAGTGACACCACATTAGCTGACACCGTCTTCTCTTCATAGTCGACGGAGATTACATCCGCATTGATCATGCGCTGGATGTAATTTTTGAGGACGTAGCAGTCCTTAGTCGGGTGTCCGACAAATCGATGGTAGTGACAGTACCTCGGGTTGTCCACTTTCCCGACTTCATCGGGCCGCTTCGGGTCCGGAAGCTTGATCTTGTCACCCTGCTTCAGTATCTCAAAGAGTTGCAGGGTGTCGTCATCATTGAATGAATAGACCTCCTTGGGTCTCGGTGCCAGTGGAGGCTTTGAGTAGGCGCAGATGCGCCCTTCGAGGCATTAACAGTCAATGCCTGTTTCCCCTTTGTTTCTCGTCCGGAGTTGTTGACTACGGACTTTTTCCCCTTATCGTCAAAGGCGGGGAAGCTAACACCCAGAAGACGTGCATTGGCCGCCTTCTTCTCTGCAGCTTCAGCTTCGATGATTAGGGAGCTCCAGTCGGGAGGGGGAGTAGAGTTAAGTCAGAGCTTTACTGCAGGCAGCATGTTCATACTGCAAGCGGAGAGAAGCGCATGCTCCGGCATGCCTGGAGGTAGCCTGAAGCAGGCCTGACGGAAGCGTTCGATGAATGCCCGAACCGTTTCCTTGTCCTTCTGGCGTATCTCAATGAGAGACGCCATCGTCATGTCCTTCCTACCGTCGTAGAAGCGGTCAAGGAAGAGGCGTGTCAGGTCGTCGAAGGACGATATGGAATTATCGGGGAGGTTGCAGTACCAGTCATACGCCACCCCTTTCAGGGCCCCAACAAAGATGCTGGTGAGGAGCGCGTCCTCCTTCGGAAGATGCCCTGTCTGCGACTGGAAGTACGTCAGGTACCGTCATGGAGAGTCCTTCCCGTCATACGGCATGAGTGTTTGTGGTTTATACTTTGGGGGATAAACCACCTTGTTTCACTCAAGGGGATAAGGCTGGGGAATGCCAATCTTCTGGCGCTCCTCCTGCCTGTTCTTGGACTCGAAGCGCTCCCGCAGATCTTTGATCATTTCGACCACGTCCTTCGTGGAGCTAGGAGTCGGGGAAGGAGGTACCACCTGGAGTGGAGCGTTTGAGGGCTCCGACGTCCGGGGTGCTTCTGTGTCTGAGGGTGTCCGTTGGAGGGGCACACTCGACTCTCCATTGGCTCCTGGGTCGGGACCATTTGAAGGTGTCCTGATCAAGGCCGACCGCATCTCAAACACTGCTTGAGTCAGTGCTTGCATTGAAGCAGAGAGGGTTTTGAGTCCTCCCTCTAGCGAGTCTATGCGCTGGACAATGTCCTGTGGCGGCACATCAGTCTCAAGATCACCCCCGGTCATGTATACTGTCATGACACGGCCGGAAGTGGATGGATTAGTTGAGGCTTCGCTCTCAGCCTCGCTCTCATGTGGGGGAGTCACTTCTCCTGGTGTTTGGCCACCCCAGCCACATTCTGGAGTTCATCTTCGACAGGCGCATCTGCAAGGGCCTGACTGCCCTCAGCTCTGTCTTGAAGGGCCTCTTCGTTTCCAGCACTACCCCCGGCGGTGTCCTGGAGGACATCGTCATTTTGAGGTGCTTCAGGGAGGCCATCTTCGCCTTGATGAAGATCCGCCGCAGCTGTGCTTTGGACATCTTCGTCTTCGGAAGGAGGCTCGACAAGGGTCTGGCTACCCCCAGCTTCCTCCAAGAACTTCTTCCTCGACCGAGTGCCTTCGAACACTCCAGAGGTCGTGACAGCTGCCTTGGTTTTCCTCGGCTGGATTTTGGATGAAGACGAGGAATTGGCAGTCGTCTTCCGGACAGATGAGGAGTTGGAGATCACGTTGCATGAAGCAACCTTTAGCTCCTCCTCTGCTGACACCTTCGTCCCAAGGCGATGTCGGAGGGGTGTCGATGATTGTAGCCGTTGGAAGACCGACTGCTTTGGCGGTACTGCCGTCTTGCAACAGCAGTTGATGGTGACCACTGCACAAGTGTGCCCCGTGAGAGGCACATCGTGCTTGTTGGTCAACTCTCCTGACCGGCGCTTGTTAGTGATCACGTTGCGCAAGTCGTTGGAGGAGAGTGCTACCCTTACACCCCTCTCAGGCGCATGGCAGGGCCAAGCGCCGGGGTGGTCGGGTGAGTGCTGTGCCCCCTGATCTAATACCAAGCAGGCATCACGATCAGTAGTAGGGGAACCACAGCATTTGAAGTGACTTGAACGGACCTCAAACGCACAACCAGTGGAGGCGCGGGAGTTCAAGACCACTGAGTTTGCCTCTCTCGGCTTGGTTGTGCACGCAGTGAATGCGTCCAAGCGAGATGAGGACTTTGAAGGTCGACTCGTTGTCGGTACAGAAGCACTTGAGTCAACCTTGTACAGCTTGTCATCGGCAGCGCGCGTGATCGTAAGCGCGTGCCTCTGGCCGGCTGCTGGCATAGCACGTTTGTGGCGCATGGCCCGTGCCGCCTTGGATTTCTTCATACCAGCCCGCTGGGGCGCATAGTACTCAGCATCCAAATTCTCCTCGCCATTATAGCTAGTGAGTCTGTCAAAGACAGAGGCTCTTTGTGGCGCATCAGAAGTGATGCGCGGGGCATTGGCTGTGCCCCTGCTCCGTCGACGTATCTTCCTCGCCTGAGAGGAAGATGGCTGGGGAACGTGGTCAGCCGCACGCTTCCCCGAGAGATGCGCTGCATCAGCGGGCGCACCTTGACTGCTGAGGACGTCAGCAGGAAGGGAAGGCTGGACGGGCGCATCCCCTTCAATGGTGGTGCCCGAGGCGTCGACTTTGCGCACCCAGACTGCGCGGGTCTTCTTCGGCTTCGACAGCCGCTTCGAAGGACTCGCACTTCCTTCAGAAATGAACTCCTCGTACGCCTGTTGATTGAGGCGCACTACCAGCATCTTGTGGGAGGAGCCCACCTTCACGTCGTCGGCCTGTGACACAACCTTCTCGGTAGAGGAGAAAGAAGTCTCCAGCAGAGTCGCCAGCTTGTTTGCCATTAAAATTGTTTTGATTGAAATCTTAATACAAACAGAACAATGATACAATATAGGACTTAGATGTAGTCCTAGGAGTACACTTTTGTTTAAGCTGGGTCCTTAGTGCCAATGGAGCGAGTGGTAATGCGTTGACTCCGTTGATCGGCTGATGGCGGTTATCGGTTCTCTGAAGGTGTTGATTGCTCTGGGTGCTGGAGCTTGCTGAGAGGAGGAAGACGTTGAGTGTCTAGAACTGCCTCTCCGGTGATTCTCTGTTGTGGATTCTCTGTGAGTCTTATGTTCTGAGTCTCTGTGTGTGTGTGAAGGAGATGATCCTTCTATTTATAGTTTTGCAGGCTGGCTGCTCATGCGCGCATGCAGGATACGCCGGTGTGGGGACGCCACGTGGAGGTTGCTGATGGAGGCGCACGGATGCTGCGCCCTGATCGAGGGGGAGAACTCTTCATACTGCTGTTGTGAGCCGGCACGTAGCAGAGAGAAGATCTTTCCGTTGCTGAAATCTTGGACGAGTTGAGTCAAAAGACACGTGTCGTCGACTCATGGTTCGAAGATCTCGGATTGGTGGAGAGGAGTGATCTGGTGGGCTGCGCCTTGGATTGGGCGCAGGATGAGGCTGCGGCTCATAACCTTTAGGAGTTACAAACCATTTGGGGCGCATGGCTTTTGAGGCGCATGCAGGCGACTTTCCTTCTGTCTTTCGGGATCAGAGAGCAGTCTGAGGCGCATGGCTTTTGAGGCGCATGCTGATTTGGACGCATGGCCGTAGAGGCGCATGCTGATGGTGGAGTGGCCACGTGGCAGTAGCCGTCGAAATAAAGTCATGATGATGCTGACGTTGCCGACGCTTCGTTTTCTGAATAAAGCTGTCAACTGTTCAGACTTTGGGAGGCGTGCTGCCAACTCTGTCAGTTCAGTATTTAATGTTGGTGACGTTCGATGGACAGCTGAGTGGACGCGTCGGTTGGCGTTCCACTCGGTATGGAGATGTGTGGGGGCGCACCCTCTGTAATGCGCCGAGTACTGTAGGGCGCGTCTGTGTGATGCGCCTGATGCCGAAGGGCGCGTCCGTGTGATGCGCTGTCTGGCTGGCGCATCGGACATGTCTTTTAATGATGCGGCTGTCTCGCTCTTCGAGTGCCATAAATAGCCGTTTGGCTGAATTCGAGGCGTCCAGTTCATCCATTTAATGTGAATTCATTGCACGGAATTTGGAGGGCCATCCACTTGGCGCATGGGTTTGATCTGCCCGGCCTATAAATAGTGGCATGGAGAGAAGATTTGCTTCTCATTCCCTCACGCACTTCCAATATGAACTTGAACATGCGGGTGCATTCTGTTGACGAAGTGCTCCCGAGGGTGAAGATGAGACGCTGTGTTGTCTTCGATGCACTTGAAGGTGACTGTTACATCCAAAAGACGGAGTCGAGGGCTTCTGAGGCAGGCGGAATGTGCCTGTTGCATCCAAAGATAGGGATGCCCGAGCCTCGTCTCCGTTATTCCGGAAGAGCCGTAGATCGGAATGGCGGTGCTAGGCTCTCTCTTCCTTCAAAGTGGGTGTCGCCCATTTTGATTGTGTTGAAAGCTGCTCCTTTAGCCGCGGTTTCGATCACGGTCTTCCTTCGGCTTTGGAGGCTCTTTCGAAGCCTCCCCTGGCCACAGCATTTGCGGTGCTCTTCTCTTCCTTGGTTCCAGCCAGAGGGTTAAATGCTTTGTGTATCGAAGCATTTATCAGGCGAGCCTGGTTGGAAGAGCGGCACATAACTGGGCTCTGCTCGGCCAGGTGAGCCTGGCTGGAAGAATTTGGCTGAAGGGATGCACATAACTGAGCTGCTGAAGAGATGATAGGATGCGCCTGGATGGAGGCGCATGATGTCTGCTGCGCCTGACTGATGGCGCATGGTGGCTGCTGCGCTTATCTGGAGGCGCGTGGTAGCCGCTGGCTGTAGACTTAGGATCCTTCCTTTGTAGAAATTCTCCTTTGTACAACCTTTTCTAGACATGTAATAGACTTTTATATATAAAATGAAAAGTCCTTCTTCAAATGTCTATACTTATTGACTTTGCTGTGAAGTTCTTCGTCTGAGCTCTAGCGCATGTAGTGTCTGGCGCATGGGCTTTCTGGTTGTGAAATTCCATGCTTCTACAGACTGGACCTGTTGAAATATTACAGAGGACGAGACTGAGGCGTTCTGCCCTACTTATTACGGTGCCACACTAGATGAGTGCCCAGACTTGGACCAGCAGCAGGAGCCACTAGCTGTAGATGACACTCCTTTAGATTAGGACTGTCTTTCTATTTGGGATTATTGTACTAGACTTTGAGATATTCTGAGATGTATTTATTTTTAGACACTTAGTTCTGGATTTGTATCTCTGTGATTCTCTGTTCTGGATTTTGTTATCTTTTATTATCTATCTATCTTACCTGTTCTACCTTAGCTGTGATTGAGTTTTATATTCTGTTATGTCACCCCCATTCGGGGAGTATAATTGCTATACCTTCAATTGTTAGATGTTGTGACCTAGGACAGCGTTCTACCGCCGACACTGCGGCGTAGGCTGGACGTACCCACGTCTCGTACCCTTACTCTAGGGTGCGGGTCGTGACAAACTTCCTCCAATTAACCTCCCTCCCTTGGCAATGATGATACGACAACCTATCTTGATTCTGTTATTATAGTAGATGATGTCTTAGTATTACATTATGTGGGTTCATCTTGATTCTGTTATATTCTTCAGATACTAGATTCGATAAGAACATATACTACACCATATGTACAGAACATAATGATCCACAATAATGTATGCTAGAATGAATTTTGGGTTGTGTTCTGAGCCATCCGTTCTCACACTTGGCAAAAAATTGAATTTTTTGTATTTTATCTGCTTTCGAAAATGTACTCAAACGAGATGGCACCCGTTCTCACAGATGGCACCTAAGACCCGAGGATCTCGCTTGAGGGAGGCACAGATGGCTGTGAAAGAGGAGGTGGCTCCAGCTCCAGAGGGCAGTTCCACCAAGAGAGTTGCTCCAGAAGTAATTCCTAAAGCCGAGGGAGCTGTGAAGGAGGAGGTGGCACCACAGGGCAGTTCGACCGGGAGTTCCAGTCATCCATCTCCTCTGATTATTGATCTGGCTGTCGCGGATCCTACTTATGCGCGCTGGCTGAGGGAGTTCAATTTGTCCCAGCATAGACGACAGTAGATACATATATTGACTGGATTTGTTTTGATGGATATATCTCATCTGGATATTGTGATGGATATTTGTTTTGAAGGATATATTTCTTTTTGGATATTGTGATGGATATTTGTTTTCTTGTGTGTGAAGTATATTGGTATAGCTTGCTGTGTGATGCATATTGTGATGTATATTTGTTTGTGTGATGTGTGATGCATATTGTGATGTTCCGAGAGGCTTGAGGAGACGACCAATTATTTTTGGTCTATTCTGGATTGTATTGTGCGGGCCGGTGTTGAGTGTTCCATCGAAGGGGTCAGCGAACCCAGGGATTAGATTCTGTATTTTGGATTGTACATTTGCATTCTAGATTTTTTTTATTTTTTTCAATTTAGCGACGTTTTTAGCGACGTTTATATTCGTCGCTAAACTTTAGCGACGAATATAAAGATCGCTAAAAATGTCGCTAAAGTGTTGACGTGGCAAGTAATCTGATGCCACCACATCGTCGCAAGAACGTCGCTAATGTGTCGCTAATCGGCGACCACTTGAAAACGTCGCAAATTAGCGACGTTATAAACGTCGCTAACTAACGTCGCCCTAGCGACGTTTTACGACGTTTTTTTCGATTAACGACATGCTTTTTTCCGTTGTTTATTGAACGTCGCTGAAAACATCGCTAATTTAGTTTAGCGACGTTTTGGCCTAGTTTAGCGACGTTTTGGAACGTCGCTAATCTGACAAATTTTTGTAGTGGTAACGTACCATGGTTGGATCCACTATATCAGCCAAGGACGAAAAGTATTAGTGTAGATATGTGATCATACCCTCCTTGTATCATGTCTTGTTCCTTGAATAGTGTTGATCGTACACCGCACGTATGATTAACCAGGCATTTATCCTTGTGCAAGTTTACAAGCCGATCATAAGTTGAAACTAGTGCTCACTCACTTAGATAGTTATTTCTTGATTCTTGTATATGATATTTCTTGCTCTTGTATTTACTTACAACATTTCTCATATCTTGTTATATTCTTGTACATATTCTATTATCTTGTATTTCTCTCTATTTACTGTTACATAGTCCATATCATTTATTAAAAATGTTATTAGAGGTGTTCGCTCCAATCCTAACTGGATATATTTTTCAGATGATTAGAGGAGTGGTGCTCTATTCACTAAGGACCTCAGGACGTAGTAGGTGTAGACTTGGAGACCATGGCCAGGAGAGAACCGATCCCAGCTGTTGAGAAGGCTTAACTAGTATAGCAGACACTTAGCTAGTATATTCTTATTGTACTGGATCTGTCTCCAGCTTAGACATTTGAGTTGTTATTGATATTTAGACTTATTGTGATTTGTTGATAGACTCATAGGCTTGTTTATTTTGTTGTGTCTATTATAGTTTGAGACTTTGCGACTTTCCTTCCTTATTTGATATTATGCCCTTTCTTATAGATATTGTGATTGTCATAATATATTACCATCTTGTCCTCCCTATGGAGTTGAGATATCATTGACATATTTCATATACTATTGTGTGAGATAGTTAGATAGTAATATGGACCTAGACAACGTTCTACCGCCGATGCTGCGGCGTAGGCTGGACGTACCCACGTACTCGTGCCCGATCATCTGGATGCAGGTCGTGACACTATTGTTTAATGGGTCTGTTTGTGGTTAAATTTTATTAAAATTATAATTTTTATACACACATTTGTTTTATTTCAAAGTTGTGCCCAAAGTTAGACTAGTAGTTAAACTATCAAAGTTGGAATTCAAAACATATGCATATAATTATTGTTTTCAAAATATGCTCATTTTTAATCACAATATTTGCATAAAATTGAGGGTATATTCATAAATGCATAAGTCATTCAGTTTTTGGTTTTCGACCAAAACAAAAAATGGAAACCAAAAAAAGGAATTTTAGTATTTTTAAAATTGAAACCGAACGAATTTTTTTTCAAAATGAACTAAATAACTTATTTGGTTCGTTAGATTCGGTTTTCGGTCCAAAACCAATAATGCTCACTCCTACTTCTTAGTGGGCTGGCCACCGAGGGGACATCTCAATGGGCTGGCTATGATACTTCTCAGTGGGATAGCCAAGGAACTTCTCAGTGGGCTGACGAGGGGACTTCTTAATGGGCTAGTGAGAGGATATCTCAATGGGATAGCGTAACTGACTGATTCACAGGCCATGGTATGAACGACAATTATACGCAGATATTGACGACTTTATCGGCGCCGATAACTATTTAACATGAGGATACCTAGGAAGAAGGTGGTTAGGACCGGCCATGGCCCAGGGCGGCCAGGGCGACCGCCTAGGGCCTCAAAAATATTTTTATATATACATAACTTTTGTAATATGTTTAATATTATTATGAATACAAAATAATATAGTATGTTACTTAATATAGTTGTTTTTCGCTTATACCTATTATGCAAAAGGCTATGGGTTCAAGGCCTAGTTGAAGCATTTTGTTTCGTTTTTAAAAAATAATTTTCTTTTTTTTTTTTGAAAAAAGGGGTATTATTTTAAATTTTGCCCTGGGACCCGAAAACCTCTGGACGGGCCTGAAGGTGGTGATGCGCCCCCGGAGAATATGTCTAAAAGGAGAACCGACTCAATCTCAGGAAAGGTTATCGTAGGGATTATTTGCAGTTTGCCAAGGGGTCTAGATGAGACTGTTATATTAGAGATGAAATGCCTTTATTTAATTAGTAAAAAAATCATATATATCAATGTCTACAAACATTACAACTTACCTCCGACAAAATTACAACTTTCCTCAGAAAAATGAAAAAAATGGATCTTTTTTACATTCTTTGAGATGTTGAATACAAAAAAGAGGCATTTTATATCAGTGCTTAAAATATCGAATACAAAAAATAAGGCGATTATGGATAGTACATGCATAACATTTATTAATCATTTTTGCTTATTTGATATAAAAGAATTAATTTCATTCCATGCACTAAAATAAATTTCAAAAGATGTTGTAAAAGTGTTAAAAACCAAGTCCAAAAATCACTGTTTTCACTTTCAGCAACAATAAGCAGTTGGATATAATTGATAGTTAGGATCCTGAGCACAAGCAATAAATACGATACCTTAATATTGAGATGAAAGGAAATTAGTAGCAGTACTAACCACAGGTAAACATTCTCTTAAAAATCCATCAATGCATGTTTTGAAATAAAATAAAAAAATTGAAGACTATTATTTTTTGTAGTCTTTATAAAACATATATTACCTAGATTTGTCTCGATAATTCTAAAACCATACTCTTCAAGACTACTATATGCATTAATATAACTACCATTTATTTCAGATAAAACAGTTTTTCCTAGCTTTCAAAACTTAGAATATTTAATACGTATTCGGTGTTCTCTCTATATATAATTTACAACTTACGGTGGACTATGCGACTGACCATCTCTAATTTTATCAATTATCTTATTTTTAACTGTAGTATCCCGACCCGCAAAGTCAATCGGAGGAATCGAAACGCCGACTGCGTTGGAACTTAGCCTTGCAACGGCTACTCGAAGACATTGCTCGGTCAAGGCGACCGCTCGATCAGGTGGGGGAGTTTCGGTGAACTTGCTTCATCTTAGCCTTCACTTAATAACTTGCTTGTTTTCAACTTGCACAAGTAGGCTAATCTAAAAGCTACGAACGCACATAGCTAAGGAAATAATCCCGACCCGTCAGAATGTCCTAGAACATGAAAAATGGTCCCACGGTCTGCATAGAAGTCGGCTCAGCGTGCTTTCAAATGACACTCGATCCTTCGTTCTCGTGGCTTGGGAGAAGGAAGTTGGCCTAAGTTGCTAAGTTGCCCCGACACTCGAAATGGCCTAAGTCATAGGCGTCGCCCGTATGAGTGCTTAACAGCGCATGCACGGTCCTGTCCCGCAAGGCTTGGCATAGCCTTTGCTCGTCCCTTGGGTTAAGTTGTAGGCTTGAGTGAGTTAGGCAAAGTTATGCCGGTCGACCTAAGTCTTTCCAAGTAACTGTCCCACTCACTCTGCGGTTGTCAAGTTAAATAGTCCCACGATCCCAAGGCCCGTCATATGAAATATGACTTGGGCGATAGCGTTGCGTAGAACACGAGTCGGTTTAAGGCACGAGCCACGGTTGGTTCAGTGGAAAGTTAGCCACGGTCCCTCGATACTTAAGGAAAACCCGTTATGTTCAAGTTAAGTTGGAAGGCTATGCAGTAGCCGTCCCCCGAGTTCAAAGAATGTTAAGTCTAAGCGATGGTTAGTCGCCGAGAGAAAATATGTCGGGACTGTGGTTCAGTCGCCGAGGCAACCCTGGTTTGGGCTTTGCGAAAGTAGTATGAAAAGTGGAAGAAGTAAAGCAAATGAACTAAATGATGATGATGAGACCATGCATTACGTTAAGTCTAGAAGTTAGCGTAGGCGCGTGGTCATGGACAACTTGTCGACAAGGGCGATGGTTCTTCGGATCGGAAACCTTGGGCCAGGGACCGATCCGGCCTAGGAAGAACAACGTATAGCCGAGCTGGGTATGAAGCAACCGGTAGGTCGGGGACTTGCATCGAGGATCACAATCGGCGGTGCAAGGGTCCCGAATGCCAGGCTATGTCCAGAATGGCTATTAGCTAGTGACCTTTCATATAGATGTGTCGGCACGGGCGGCAATCCGCGTGTGTGTCTTTGGATTGAGTTGAATGTGTATGGAGTTAGAAGACACAATGTCTGGGCCTAATATTTGGCTACAGCGAAGGCGGCGTGCTTCGGCACGGGATATGGCATCGTGAGTTAAGTTTGGCATAGAGTTTGCATGAGTTAGGCTTGAGCTATTGCGAGTTAAGTCGAGAAGGGCCGTAGGGCAAGTTGTGTGAAGCTAGAATGAGTCGCTGGGCACGACCTCGAAATATGAGGCACGGTCGTATTGTCACAACACAAGTGTAGGCGAGACTAAGCGAGGAGGCACTGCCTCGGAGATATTGAAGCACGAATCGAGTTCATGGCACGACCGAGTCGTTACGTCCCAGAGTTTGGCACGAAAGACAAGTATAAGTCGGTGCGTCGACAATGCAAGCACGAGAAAGGTCTAGAGGCAAGAAAATGGAGTCCTTCGTGTAGTTGCGTCTCTGATTATGGCCGTAAGGCAAACACGACTTGATAGGTTAACGTTATTGGCACGAGAAGGGTCTAAGGCAAAAGTATGAGTTAACGTCGTCGTGCAAGCACGGGATGGTCCTTAGACACAAGAAATACAAAGACGTCGGTCCTAAAACTGATCCTAAGGCAAGAATAGAAAGACAATCGTAAAAGGGTTTATGTTGCACAAAGTAAATGAAACGTGTAGGTTTTGTATGGGTGGGCGAGGAGCTCACTCCACCAGTACAGTTGAGTACTGACACCCACACAGTGTTTCATGTGCAGGCACAGGTAGAAGCTCGTGGCGTGGAACTCGCTTGGATGCGTCGAGGCACGGAGTTCCTTGGCGATTCGAAGCGTACGGCCGCATGGATTGAAGACTTATACGAGACATAATGTATGGACATCGCCTTCCGAAGCTTTCGCTGGCTCAAGCATTGTAATCGAGAGATGAGAGAGAGCAGAGTGACTTGTAAATGAGAGAAAAGTGAGCATGAATGGACTTGTAATTTGGCCCTGCGCCCAAAAATGTAATCTTGTATTCTATATTAATAAAGAGCTTCTTTTGAATGACTTGTGTTTATGTGTTCTTGTTCTAATTTCTGCTGCGTATTCAATGTATCTGCTTGGGACTTCTGTGCGACGACCCCGTCGCCGCCGATGAAATCGGCCGTTATGGAACTTGTCTTGCACGAGTGCAATCTAGCCTCGTGCGGCATCACGCCTTAGCGAGGACGATCGCTCCTACGGGAGCGGGGCGTGACATTAACCGATGTAGTAGTAGCTAATGGATGACACCCTGTTGTAAGTCCACCTAAACAAGAATATCATTTTTTTAACGTAGTAATAATAATTGTTCCGTCTTCAACAATGTCTTTAACGTTCACTCTTCAGTTACAACTTGATTTCTTACATTTATATACAATCCCACTGCATTATTTAAAGTAGCCGAACATGTAAAATTATGTTTAATTGATATATCACTATAAAACTCCTAAATTTAGTATGATTCTTCGACGAATAATTCAAGTGTTAACATTAGCAAACATTATCATCACATTTATCATCTAAATTTTTAATTAAATTATCACTATTTTCATCGTGTTTATCACCTTCATCTAATATATATTCTTCAGTAAATATAGTAACTTGGTGAGAAGAATTAGGACCAATATTAACAGTTTCATTAAAAGTAGCACATTTACTACTTATATTATTAATCTTGGTGGTAGTAGAGTAACATAAATATTTATATGCAGTGATTGTAAATTAACTTGAAGAATAAATATTCATGCTTGTTCACCATCTAAATTTAAACAAGTAGATACAAAAATATGTACTAATATAAATTCATAATCGATAGAAAATTATTCAATAATTAAATTGCGTAAACTATCAAATGTAATATTTCGACCAATTATAAGAACTTAGGTTAAACATCCTTCGTAAGCTAACCCATTTAGTATACCTCCAAACGAGCATAATATTGTTAGACTTTGATCAATGGTGGACAACTGAGCTACTGAATGGAGTAGAGAGAGTTGAGCTTTTGAATAGAGTAGAGAGAACTCTTGAAGAAGAAGTTTGATTGTATAGAGAGAATAAAAAAAATTGTAGAGAAGAAAGATGTTTGGTGTGGTATTCTAGAACAAACATTGTAATTTATATAGGGAAGAAACATGAAATAGACCTTACAGAAATAGCGTTGGGATGAAACCCCCCACCGACCAACTAAACCTACTCCCCTACTACCCAACCCCTAACCAAATTAAGCAAATATCCCAACCAAACAACCTAAACTAACTAAACCGACTAAACCAAAACCAGAATCAACCAAACCAATACACTAAACCAAACCAAATCAGAATGTTCCATTTCCGTCGGATATTCTGGCAGAAAGTTTTTCGTACGACGAAATTTTGTGTTTCCATATTGGTTAATTTGTAAGTAAATACCTTGAATTTTAAGGCTTTTGTAACTAAATATTAACAGTTTTTGTTAACAACTAAATACTCTGAACCATGGATTATTAGCAAGTTGCTCCCTTCTATTAGATGAAGTTATATTTTCGTTAGTTTGACTTTTTAAGACTATTTTGTCCTTAATAGTAATAATTACTTTTGTTTAAATAACTAAATGTCAAAAAGAAGTATATTTAAAAAATATAACTTCTTCGCCATCCATTTTTATGGTAGTTGTTTCATATTTTTATTTTGCTTTTCTTAATTTGTTGTAGGGGGCAATTTTGTCTTCTTAATATCAGACTTAACACATTCAGGACTTTGAAGTTCATGATATTTAGTTGCTAAATAAACAAATTCTTGATATTTAGTTGCAAAAATATGAAAGTCCAGAATATTTAGTTGCAAATTAGCCTTCCATAATTTAAGAGAAACTAATATTGCATTGAGCCTTCTATGTATTAGAGCATCTCCAACCCTATTGTGACTTTGGAAAAAAATTAATGCCACATAGGAATGACAAAATTTTATTCAAAAGTTTTTCTCCAATGCAATTGTCAAGTCAATTGTGAAGTTTATGTGGCAAAAATTAAAGAATACATTGTGAAATTGATTGTCTTGTTCTAGACAATGCACTTGACAATGTCTTCTCTTCCATGTCATCAATTATGAATAAAAAATATTAGAAAAAAGAAAGAAGATGAGTAGTTGTCTTAAAAGTTGTCTTGGAAGTTGGAAAAAAAAACTTTTTATTGTCTTCTCAATACTTTTGCATTGGAGAGTTTTTCTATCTCATTGTCTTTTGAGATATAATTTTGCCACATAAACAAGACATTGTCTTGTGGCTCATGCCACATAGGAGCCACCTAAGACTCACAATACTTAGCAAGACAATAGGGTTGGAGATGCTCTTAGTTTTTACATATGCATATCTCCTTGGAATGGGAACAAATATAATTATTCTGCTTATAATCCTTTTCCATATTCGTATTTATTGGAGAATGAATGCTGTTGTGCCTTTATCCTCTTTAAAATGCCCATAGGGAGTGAACATTCTCAGGTGCGGATCCCTCCTCTCTCTCTCTCTCTCTCTATATATATATATATATATATATATATATATATATATATATATATATATATATATATCGGATCAAAAGACCCATCTCCGGAGTCCCGCGGGAGCCCCCCTCCCATGCACCGTTGGATCGAGCGGGCGGCCCGCGCGCACGCTCGCTCGATCCAACGGTCGAGGACGACGGGGCTCATATATATATATATATATATATATATATATATATATATAGGGGACGGATCAAAAGACCCGCCCCCGGAGCCCCGCAGGAGCCCCCCTCCCCTGCACCGTTGGATTGAGCGGCTCGCGTATGCGTCCGCTTGATCCAACGGTCGAGGACAACGGGACACTGGTTGCAGCAAGAGGCTCCTATGGGAAAGACCATGATTCGAGTCCCCACTTAGGCGTCGGCTGGGTGGCTGTGTGCCACGTACGTGCCAAGCCTACTTGGAGGGAGGGATTCCCTATTGAGCACTCTAGGTTATCCAACCCTGTTCGGGTTGGCTAGGTGGCTGTGCCACGGACCCGAGGGGACTATATATATATATATATATATATATATATATGGTCCGGATCAGGAGTCCCGTCGCCCTCGACCATTGAATCGAGCGGGCGCACGCGTAGGCCCCACGATCTGATGGTGCAGAGGGGTGCGGGGCTTTGGCGGGGCTCCTCCCGCGGGACTTTTGATCCGTGCCCATATATATACATATACCTTTTTTTTTTATGTATCCGTGCCCATATATATATATATATATATATATATATATATATATATATATATATATATATGGTCCGGATCAGGAGTCCTGTTGCCCTCGAGCATTGAATCGAGCGGGCGCGCGCGTAGGCCCTGCGATCTGATGGTGCAGAGGGGGTGCGGGACTTTGGCGGGGCTCCCCCCGCGGGACTTTTGATCCGTGCCCATATATATACATATACCTTTTTTTACGTATCTATTTTATTTTCATAAATTTGTTATATATATATATATATATATATATAATATATATATATTCTACTATATAATATGAAAACTTGATGGTGAAATTTTTGAATTCCTAAAATATCCTTGAGTATTTTATAAACATAATGTTATTATGTCAACTTGCATGTCATTTATGTTTAAGAGTCAAAGCAATAAAGTTTGCATGCAAGTTTTCTTTTTTCATACAACTTTTCATGTTCCCATGACAAAAAATTTCTATCATTTCCATTTTTCAAATATTATTATTCTCAATAGAAAATTTAAATAAAACAAAATTTGTACTTTGAATCTCTTGGCATTGTAAAAAAAACACACATACACACATGAATAATCACTTGAAAAAGACGAAAAAACGACAACTAACCTTATCTACCTATTCTACTGTATAATAGAAAAATTTGGTGGTAGAACTTTTGAATTCCTAAAATACCCTTGAGTATTTTATAAACATGATGTTATTATGTCAACTTGCATGTCATTTATGTTTAAGAGTCAAAGCAATAAAGTTCGCATGCAAGTTTTCTTTTTTCATACAACTTTTCCTGTTCCAATGGTAAAAAATTTCTATCCTTACTATTTTTCAAATATTATTATTCTCAATAGAAAATTAAAAAAAAATTGTACTTTAAATCTCTTGGCATTGTAAAAAAAATACACACACATATGAATAATCATCTAAAAAAGACGAAAAGACGACAACTAGCCTTATAATATTCTAATTAAAATACGTGTAAAGTACGTACATGTAGACTAGTATATATAGTCGTAATTTCCATGTTTATATCCCTGATTTTTGGATTCACCTACTAACTTGGGTTTCTACCCTAACATTCTTGACTTGCTATGAATGATCAAGATATTGTACCATCTAATAGTGAAAGCTTACATAACAGTTGTTGTAGCGCCTTTTTGCTTTCCCAAGCTACCTTCAGGACTAGGAAAATTTACCAGATTTTAGTGGAAGGCACCCTTAAAATCAATCTATAAGCAGATGTATCTTTCTTTCCATATCTGTATAGCAAGAGTAACTAATCTGGCCTACCTTTTCTTACATATATATTTTTATGCTTTTCTAAAGCCATATTATTGGCTTCTTGTGCTATTTATGTTTAAACAGTTTCTTCAAAAAAGAGTTCTACAATAGAATATCCTTCATCTTCTTGTGTAATTCCTACTCCATACTCTGATCTTCTTCTTCTTGTTTGCAGACATGCCGTCTATTTTGGTGGTTTGTCAAAGATGATACTCCTCTAGTTTTCAAGGCAGGTGGTTCGACATCATTCGAGCTGCCAGAACATCACTTACATTGTACTCACTGGTTACTGCAGACCATGACTCAGTTAGACGGTATCGCTCTATCCTACTGTACTAACCATAAGAAAAATGATGCTTCGTATCCGGTTGTATCTGTGTGTATCCTATTTGTAAATGGAAAGTTTCAGTGTCATCCATATTTCAAGGGAATAAGCCAGATCATTCATGTGGTTGCTCTGCTTTTGATGGCTGCCTGTTTGTTAATGCAACTAGAAGTTCTTGTTCCTTGGTTCATACTTGCTTAATAAAATCTGATCAGTGAAATTTATAAACTCCTACCGACAAGACTCATTTGTCACGAGTCTCTTTGTGCTTGTGCAGCTCAGGTTGATCAGTAAATTTCAAAATTTTACTAGTTGTGCTGTATATATATATAATCATGTATCTAAAATAGAACTAATATGTAACATGACTTTGTCTTACCATAAAACAATTGTAGTGTAGTGGTTAGTATGTTAAAGTTGCACTGTTGCACACTAGAAATCCTAGGTTAAATTCTTGGTTGTAACATTTTTTAAATTTTACTTTTATTTCAATTTTTTATATTATATATGGATCCCGTTTTGAAAGTTTGTCTAGGGTTCCTATGAACTCAGGGTCGGCCCTGGTTGTGCTATTTTTAATGAAGAAAGGAGATAAAAACAGGTGAGAGGTATTGTTGTTTTTCTCAGCAAAATTTTCTTAGGTATCATGGATTTTTCTAGAGCAGATCTTAGTCTAGTCTCTGGGAATTATATTTAGCCAAGAATTTGTTATTTGTTTCTTCATTTGTTATTTGTTTCTTGGGCCACCCCTGGTGACCTTCTCTTTCAAACTCTGTTACATTGAAAACATTGGACAAAAATATTCTTTTCTTTTTTCCTTTTCTTATATTGCTATTTTTTCATCAATTTCCTCGCAACCAAAAACACCCAGGCAAAGAAAAGGAAAGCTACCAACATCTACAAGAACTGTTTGTTTGCAAACAAAATATGTTTATCATGTTCCTCAAATAAGTTAAAATTGTTGGTGTTTTTGCCTTTGGACTAGAAAAGATAGTCCCACATCGGCTACACCAAATGGTGAGTATCTCAATATAATGCATTGCTTGTGTTGAGGTGTGCACATGAGGTGTAGTGGGGCACAAGTTTGTGCCATGTGGAAGTATTTTCCTAGAAGGAAAAAGGATTAAATCCAACAAGGATGCAAGTTAATTTTTGTTGTGCGGACTCGGACTCGGACACGGACTCCAGGATGTCTCGTGCATGCACGGGAGTGTTCGAGGGGTGGGCGTGGACTGGCATACTTCTATGCTGATTGTGGGATGATCTAAAATATCAAACTCTATTTTTGAGTATTGGTATTTTAGTCCCACATCGAATAGGAGAAGAGGTGAAGTCTCAACTCTACTCTATAAATAGAGCCCCTTGGCCTCCTTTGAAAGAGGCACCAAGAAGAGAGTTGAGGGAGTCTGTTGAGTCCAGGAAGCCCGTTCAAGTCTCATATTGACTTACAAGCGTTCCAGAAGTTCTTCGTGAACTTGCTGGTTCCTGGAAGCTGTTCGTGCTCGTGTGTGACGAATAAAGCTTTGAGCAACGGTGGTTCATTCACCCCAGCATCTCATTCTCGCCTGTCATCGCTGCTGTTGCCTTTTACAGTAACTTCTTTTTAGAAGCTCTACTGCCGATAGTTGCTTGCACAAAGTCTCTTTAGATTTTTTGTGTATTACGTAGAATCGTTTTAGATTCTCGTAATTCAGAATCCTCCAGAATCTTTGTTGCACATCTTCTTTAAGGTGTTGCATTTGAAACGTTGTGTGTACAATTGTTTCAGTTTCAGAATTTTCCATCGAAAATTGTGCCTCGGCACTAACAATCTCAAAGCTTTATTGAGAAGATGGATAATTCTCGTGCTTCGCTCATCGATACCGGCTTTAACAAGTTGGAAAAATTCGATGGCGAATACTTCCAGATATGGAGACGAAATGTCACTTTAAATCTTCAACTCGTGAATGTTGATCACGTGCTGTCAGAAGAAGAACCGATCGTTCCAACCACTGGATCTGCTGCGGCTGTGGCCGCTGCTACGACCAAGCAAGCGAAGTGGAAGAGAGAAAACAGTATATGCAAACTACTGATACTCAATTCCATGGAAGACTCTCTGGCAGAGTCCTACTCCAAGAAGACATCTGCCAAAGAGATATGGGACTCCTTGGAAAAGCTCTATGAAGATGACGAGAACCGGTCCAAGATCTTCATGGTAGAAAAATACCACAAGTGGACCTTCGAAGACGAAAAGGCGATGCTGCCCCAAGTGAAAGAGTTTCTGAAGTTGCGTCAGAAACTAGAAGACGAGAACATGCCCCTCATCGACAAGTTTGTCGTTGGAGGGATCGTCGCGAAACTTCCTACAGAATGGAGCAACTTCTATGCAAGGATGCATCGAAAGAAGATGGAAATTAGCTTGAAAGATTTCTTGCAAGAGATCCATGTTGAGGACGAGATGTGCTCCCAACAGAAGATGGATACTCTGTCCAAACAACTGGCGAAGGCAAATCTGGTCCAAACCAGAGAGTACCAGGGGAAGCAGGCTGCTTCTCATCGCAAAAAGAAGGACTTCACGAATCTGAAAGTGAAGGGTCCTGCTTTCAAGCAGCAGAAGTCCAAGTCCCATGTGACTTGCTTCAATTGTGGCAAGAAGGGCCACTACAAATCCGAATGCAAGTCCAAGCCCAAAGAACAAGGTGAGCCTAGTAAGGTTTCTATGATTACTAATCTAGTTGCCATGATAGCACAGGTTGCAACTGTGGGGGCTGACTTGGACTGGTGGATAGACACTGGTACGACCTGCCATGTCTGTTCAGACAAAGACTGGTTCGTCTCTTATGAGCCAACTTCAGAGAAGGTCATAATGGCAAACCAGGCACAAGCTGAAGTACTGGGGATCGGGACGGTGGAGCTGAAACTCACATCGGGGAACACTCTGACGCTTCAAGGTGTGAAATGTTCCAGTAATTGCTAAGAACCTGATCTCTGGAAGTCTGCTCTGCAACGCAGGCTTGAGGATGGACATCAATGCTGGCCAGTTGGTGATGTCCAAGAAGGGTACATTCTTCGGAAAAGCTTTCCAAACTGAAGGAATGTACAAGATTCAGCTTGTTGTAACCCAGCATGATAATATAAATGCAATCACTTTTTCTGATTATTCTCTTGAGTTGTGGCATAATAGGCTAGGACATGTTCATTGTAAAAGGATTAACAGAATGTCTAGTCTAGGACTAATCTCCAAGTGTGGGGGTAAGGTAGAGAAATGCGAAGTATGTGCTCAGACGAAGATCACAAGGAAACCCTTTCACAGGATCCATCGAAGCACAGATCTTCTGGAGTTGGTTCACTCAGATATCTGTGACTTCAAACAATTCTCTACAACGGCCGGGATGAAGTATTTCATTACTTTCATCGATGACTTCTCAAAGTATGCTTTCGTCTACTTGCTCAAGTCTAAAGACGAAGCATTCGAGAAGTTCAAGGAGTTCAGGGCCGAGGCTGAGCGGCAAACTGGACAACAACTCAAGAGGTTAAGGAGTGATCGAGGCGGGAAGTATCGGTCTCATGAATTCTTATCATTCTGCAAAGAACATGGAATCACCAATGAGACAACGGCTCCGTACTCTCCTCAATCCAACGGAGTAGCAGAAAGGAAGAACAGAACGTTGACAGAGATGATGAACTCCATGCTGTTGACTGCAAGTCTTCCAAAGTGCTACTGGGGAGAAGCTGCACTAACGGCAACGTTCATTCTGAACAGAGTGCCATATGCAACTTCCGACATAACTCCTCATGAACTCTGGTTCAAAGTCAGACCTAACTTGAATGTCATTCGAGTGTGGGGGTGTCTGGCTTATGTGAAGCTCCCGGATCTGAAGATTCAGAAGCTGGGGACAAGGACTACGAAGGCGATCTTCTTGGGGTATGCCGAGAAGAGTGATGCTCGGAGATTCCTTGATATCGAGTCAAACCATATCATCGAATCTCGCGATGCTGAATACTTTGAAGACAAGTTTGCAAAACACAAGAATATTGTTCTCGCGGATCTTCCGAAGAATGATGAGGGTACAAAGCAGACAGAAGTCTTTAATGAACCAGTAGTCCAAGATGAAGCTGTCGTCAAGGAGACACCAGCTGAACCAGAACTCGCTGAGCCGTTAACTAAGCGAACGAGGAGGCCGAAAGACTTCGGAGATGACTTCGTCACCTATCATGTGGAAGCAGATCTGCTTACCTATGATGAGGCGATGAAGACCAGAGATGCTGTATTCTGGAAGGAGGCGATAGACAACGAGATTGACTCAATCACCTCCAACAACACATGTGTATTGGTTGACCTGCCAGAAGGAGCAAGACCCATCGGATGCAAATGGATCTTCAAGAAGAAGATGAAAGCAGATGGAACCATTGACAAGTTCAAGGCCAGGCTAGTGGCCAAGGGGTTTGCTCAGAAGCAGGAGATCGACTACTTTGACACTTATGCTCCAGTAGCTCGGATGACAACCATCAGATTGTTAATTGCTCTAGCAGCAATACACAAGCTGGTGATACATCAAATGGATGTGAAAACGACATTCCTTAATGGCGAGCTGATCGAAGAGATCTACATGCAACAACCAGAAGATTTTGTCGTCAGAGGTCTGGAAGACAAAGTCTGCAAGTTGATAAAGTCTCTGTATGGTTTGAAACAAGCTCCCAAAATGTGGCATGAGAAGTTTGACAAGGTGATAAGGTCAAATGGCTACAGGGTCAGTAAAACAGACAAGTGTGTCTATACGAAGTTTGCTGACGGAAGAGGAGTAATCGTATGTCTTTACGTGGACGACATGCTAATCCTAGGTACGGATTTAAGCTGCGTCACAGAGACAGAAATTTCTCTCGACCAAGTTCAGTATGAAGGACTTGGGGGATGCCGACGTAATCTTGGGGCTCAAGATCATCCGAACAGGCACTGGAATAGCGCTGTCACAATCTCATTATATTGAGAAGATGCTCACTCGCTACGGGTATCAAGATCTTTCTATTATTGATACACCGTACCGGAGTGATCAGAAGCTGGAGCCAAATTCGAAGGAAAGCGTCAGGCAGTTGGAGTACGCTAGCGTCATCGGAAGCTTGATGTACGCTACTACTGCCACAAGGCCTGACATAGCTTTTGCAGTGGGAATGCTGAGTCGGTTCACTAGCAATCCAGGCGTTGAGCACTGGAAAGCTGTGAAGCGTGTTATGAGATATCTCAAGAAAACTCAGACATATGCACTTTTCTACAGCAGAGATCCGTCAGTAGTGGAAGGCTTCAGTGATGCTAGCTGGTGTTCAGATATGGAGAGCGAGTATTCCATAGGTGGATTCGTATTCGCCATGGGCGGAGCTGCTATATCGTGGAAGTCGAAGAAGCAGACTATGTTATCTCGCTCCTCCATGGAATCTGAATTCTTTGCATTGGATGCTGCTGCAGATGAAGCAGAGTGACTTCGGGAGCTCATGTATGATCTTCCAGTGGTTGGAGCTCAGATACTGGCAATACCGATATACTGTGACAACCAGGCGGCAGCAGCAGTGGCATCAAATGAACTCTTCAATGGGAAGAAGAGAACGGTGCGGTTGAAGCACAGAGCAGTACACGATCTTATCAAGAGAGGTGTTATTGCAGTGATTGATGTTCGGAGTCAGGAGAACCTGGCGGATCCGTTCACCAAGGGCCTCAAGCGCCAGCTGGTCGATGACACAACTTGTAAAATGGGCTTGAAGGCATTCTGATATTGTATTATTGTATTCCTACCATAAAGTTTTATGCTATTAGTTCAAAGATTTATCTACTAGGCATCTAGCTTTTGGTTCAAGGGAGGACCACTAATCGGAAGAATATCAGGAATGGCGGGTACATGTTTTATTGGACATGGAGAGGTTACGGACCTATAACCACTGTTGTCTACTATTGTTTTCTGCGGAAAACGGTTTCTGTAGGAAGGTTGGCTTAAATGCCTTAATGAGTTCTCAGGCAGAGTGAATACCTGGAGTACTTTACAGGAAGCACGGTAGCGCAGCACTATAAGGAGTGTAACTCCATGCTACAGTGGGGTGACTCCACCATGAGGTTCCCAGGTAGGGGTAATGCCTCGGCTTTGCAAGCCAAGTCACAGCGGAGTAGCACCGCAAATAGGCAGGTAGCCTAATGCTGTATGATAATCATAATAAAGAGAAGTAGACAGCACTACAAAGAGGACGATGTCCTCATGTTACAGTGGCATGACACCACGAAGAGGTACCAGGTAGGGTAAAGCTTCGGCTTTGCGAGCCATGTCATAGCGACGTAACACCGCACGGAAGCGCAAGACTTCATGCTGGGTAGTTTGGCACTACAAAGAGGCCTGTGACCTCATGCTACAGTAGTATGACACTACGATGAGGTACCCAGATGGGGTAAAGCCTCGGCTTTAAGCCATGTCATAGCGACGTAGTATCGCAAAGAAGCGCAATGCTTCATGCCATGACTCTTTATAAAGAACTCACCTATAGTGTATGGACAGAGATATCAGGCCGTCTCTTGAGGATAAACTTGTAGACGCCCAAAAATTATACACTGAAACCAGGCTGGCACAAGGCATTCAATGTGTAGCCAGAAGCACAGTTGATGTCATTATATGAGTAGAAAGAATTGCAGTTATGGTGCAGAATTCAAGGCTTAGTCCATTCTTGTATCATGCTGTTATTTAACCTATGCGGGAAGATTCAAGTCGTAGCGACATCTCTCCTAATGCATGATGGGCAGTAACTGTGGGGGACGCTCAACCCATATATTGAGATATGTGGGAGATTGTTGGTGTTTTTGCCTTTTAACTAGAAAAGATAGTCCCACATCGGCTACACCAAATGGTGAGTATCTCAATATAATGCATTGCTTGTGTTGAGGTGTGCACATAAGGTGTAGTGGGGCACAAGTTTGTGCCATGTGGAAGTATTTTCCTAGAAGGAAAAAGGATTAAATCCAACAAGGATGCAAGTTAATTTTTGTTGTGCGGACTCGGACTCGGACACGGACACACGGACTCCAGGATGTCTCGTGCATGCACGGGAGTGTTCGGGGGGTGGGCGTGGACTGCCACACTTCTATGCTGATTGTGGGATGATCTAAAATATCAAACTCTATTTTTGAGTATTGGTATTTTAGTCCCACATCGAATAGGAGAAGAGGTGAAGTCTCAACTCCACTCTATAAATAGAGCCCCTTGGCCTCCTTTGAAAGAGGCACCAAGAAGAGAGTTGAGGGAGTCTGTTGAGTCCAGGAAGTCCGTTCAAGTCTCATATTGACTTACGAGCGTTCCAGAAGTTCTTCGTGAACTTGCTGGTTCCTGGAAGCTATTCGTGCTCGTGTGGGGCGAATAAAGCTTTGAGCAACGGTTGTTCATTCACCCCAGCATCTCATTCTCGCCTGTCATCGCTGCTGTTGCCTTTTACAGTAACTTCTTTTTAGAAGCTCTACTGCCGATAGTTGCTTGCACAAAGTCTCTTTAGATTTTTTGTGTATTACGTAGAATCTTTTTAGATCCTCGTAATTCAGAATCCTCCAGGATCTCTGTTGCACATCTTCTTTAAGGTGTTGCATTTGAAACGTTGTGTGTACAATTGTTTCAGTTTCAGAATTTTCCATCGAAAATTGTGCCTCGGCACTAACAAAAATTTGATAGTATGCATGATTAAAAAATATGAAGAAGTACATCTTTATAATGCCATAAATATAAAATTGGACAACACAAAGGCTCTCATTTGCAAACGGTATGAAGAATTACTTTTCTTTAACCTTCCCTACAGAAAATTCAAGAAAATGAAAATTTTGGTTGCCTAGAGTAGACTTGCTGCCTGTTGATGGTCTAGGCAGCTAATTCACAAATTTGCTGTTTAAAATCCTTCTTCGATGCGATCAAAATCTCTTGGATTTTTATTCCTTTTTGAATATGCCAAAGAGGGATTTGATGGCATTGATCGCGCTCTCGTTTATGAATGATTCATCATATTTCTTAAGGAGGGGCTCGAATTCTTCAGAAACTCTTAGGTTAGCCAGATCAGGATCACTGCGAATCCTCTGCAACACAGGGGACATGGATAATATAGCTAATAATGTATAAAGAGATCAATATATTGTGCAACAACAGGTATGATGTATCTCAGTAAATGAGGTGTTCGCTTACTTTGAAATCATCATATCCTGCTTTCATCGCATCTTCCAGTGCAGAAAGACCAGCTTGAACCTGAGAAAGAGGATTTGTTGATGTGTGTGTGGCTAAGTTTTGAAATGTTCTGACACATAATTTGTCGAAAAGTGACATAGAATGTATAAATGATCCATGAGAGAGAGAGAGAGAGAGAGAGAGAGAGAGAGAGAGAGAGAGAGAAACACCTGGTTTAGCTTGGAATAACAGCATGCTACATTGTAACTCGCGACAGAAGCCTCGTTCAGTTCCGGTTTCGATCCCAGTACAGATTCAAACTTCTCAAGCGCTTCTTCATATTTACCGACCCTTGTGTAGGAAAAGATGTAGTTAAGTATGATTGTATATATCTTATGCCCCTATTTTTTGGTTCTTAGCTTCACTTGGTTTCATTGTACTTGTTAGTTTTATGCGATTTTATCATTTCATAGTCGGATAGTCTTTCTTTAATTATTTGTCACCTTTACAGTAAAGGAGTATCCGAAATTACTTGTAAAGCTTCAATCCCTCACGAAGATCACTCTCCCTTTGCTGCTTCTGTTCCATTTTCCGCATGTAATTTTGCATCTGAAAACAATTATACAAACTTCAGGAGTACTAAATCATCATTAAGATGTGTGAGAGAGGCACGGAAATGACAATCGTTAAAGTTCGATATCTAGTATTAGTATGTAATGAAAGATCTTCCTTGTGGAAGCATGTTCAATTCAGAAAAATATTTCAGAGCTATTGCTACACTAGATATAAAGTATCATATGTGGTCACCATTTTGTCTGGATCATTTGTTATTACTGCAAAGGTCTAAAACATAGGTTTTATCTAGCCTGCCAAACTTGAATGTAATTTAAAGTTTTAAGATATGTAATCCCTATAGGCATATTTGATGAGAAATGACAATTAGGCAGCATGAATGCAAGTTTTTTCAGTATTGTTGACATTTATTCTGATTGTATGTTCCAATGATTTCGGACTACAATTATCACTATGAACTTGAAGTATGTTGAGATAACTTAAACATGTAATTCACTAGAGATAATCACAAACTTATAAGGCATTGATATCAAACCTGGATTTCCCTCACTCTGCTGCTAACAACACCAGAATTCCTTTCAGCTCTTATTATCTCTTTGTCAGTCAGCTCACCAGCATCGATCGGCTTGCCTGTTGCACATAAACATATTTACAAGGTGAATGCAAAATCACGAGCAACTTCATAAATAAACTCTATGTTGGAGTAGTAGAATGTGCATTGTTAAGATGAAAATGGTTCTAAAACTTCTCATCATCCATCACCCAACCCCTCTCTTTATCTATGAATCATTAAGTTTTTTTGAAACATTGACCAAACTTTTATGACTACTTATCAACTCTTTATGTATCTGTTGCGGTTATAACCCTAACCATCTTGAGAAAACGAGGAGAAACGTGTAGATGATAGATTGAAGGGCGACAAAATAAAGAAAATGGAAAGGGTTCAGTCCAGTCCCCTCAGGAAAAGGGAGAAAGAGGCCAACATGGATACTAACTATGTCAATTGAACCAAAGCTTGAATCTATGCTACAAGAGAGGGATTTCAAGAGAAGCTAACACAGTTGGTCCTAGAGAAGGAACTACGATTGTGGAAAACAACCAGTACATTACCAACTTCAACAAAATGAAGTGCAGATAATCAAAAACATTACACTGCAGTATCCTGGGTATCTAGGACAGGCACGGAGGATCCTGTAACTAAAATTTCTTACAATTGTCAGCTCTTTTGTGATTTCACTCACTCCTTGAGACGGCAGGTCTCTCTTTCCTTCCTACCTTCTCTTCCTTGACTTTTAAAACACAGTACAAATCATTGAAAGCAGTGAACTAACCATATCTCTTTTGCATTTTCATGAGCAATGGGCCGATTCTCTGACGGATAGTGTACATTGTTCGTCCATACTCTGCAGCTGGCCATATCTCTGTTCCAAACACAGCACTGCATAAAGAGCATATGAAATTAGCAGTGTTGATCATGTAATTCTGTAAGCACTGAAGCTAAGGAGGACTAGTGAAGGGGCTAGCCTAGAAAATTTTGATACTTTGGGAGGAACCGGAAAACCATGCTAATCTAATTAAAGGAGATTGATTATCCATGTTACAAGCTAATCTGATGAAATTCTTTTGTTTAGTTGTGACTATAAGGAGCATTAACTAAGTTGTTTAGAATCAAATCTGATGAAAATGAGTAGTCACAAGTTGGTATCATAGGTTACTTGGCAAAAGCAAACAGGTGACAGATGGAAAATTCAGATAAAACGTTTAAATTGATAGAAAACATTTCAGATGAGGCATAGAGAACATTCCCAAATCATTTTGACAGGAGGAATCTAATCGTTCAGAATCAATTTTATGATCACCCTCTACAATTAATTCAGCAAAAAGTTATAATTCCCCCAATCTTGGACATGAGAGAACCTGGTATTGAACTTGGATCAGCTGTCTGACAAGCATTCAGGATGGATCAATGGTGTCTAGTTGTTCAGGTGAGTTTGTTCATCTTGTAATCTACTCTTAAAGTAAAGAGTTATATGCTAATCTACATTGTACGGACAGCATGAAATGGTGTCTGTATCAGGATGTATATTTGTCTGTATTCACGCAATATAGGGGACAACATATGTACCAGTTGGGGTTATGATTGAATTTGGTCACTAGTGATCCGGTCCCCCCAATGGGGCTAACCCCACGTGTTATTCCAGTATTAGGATTATCATTTATTGACTTGCACACATGAGGGTTAACTCAAGTGGTTGGTACGGTGAGGGGTTTTCTCGTGGGCAAGGTTCAAATTCCAAAAGAAACTTTAGCTGTTGCCACATTATTTCTATGTGAAGACCCTTTGGAGGTAGGCCCTGAGGGGGGCTAGCTACTCGCAATTGGATTTGGACAAAGGGGCATAGGCGAAGGGCGCAAGGCACTTTGATGGCACAGTTTGCACTTGATGGCGCTTTTGCACGAGTCTTCTGCGGGCATACTACGAGCGCTGCTTTGGCGATTGGTTAGTCAGCATTGCTGCTTTGACGGTTGGTTAGTCAACCGTCCCACGTGGACTTGTGGGTCAATTAATTGCCCGAATTTTTGGAGGATTATTCCCTAACGACCTCCCACGTGAGGCCCATGTGGGCATATGGGGGCAGTTTCAGGTGAAATCTTTCTCTAAATAGAATTGTGCTCTTTGGAGAGAGGTTACACTTGATGAGTTTCCTCTTCTCCTTCGTCTTCTGGTTCCTATTTTGAAGAAGAGCAACAATGATTCGTGCTCAGAGCGAGTCCAAAGAAGTTTCGTTGTTCTCCTCGCAAGAGTCTCAGTGAAGCATTTCAGAAGTTCAACCGAACTTAGCTGGTTCATGGAAGCCAATCGAATTTCACTATCCAACATCGTCGGCAACGAATTTTAAGCACTTTACTGCTATTTAGAGCTTGACTCTTGTTTTGATTGTCTACTTGAAGCAGGTGGACAACTTGATATTGAGAAGTTGTTGATCACCTAACAATATTTTGCATCCTAGCAAAATTTTGAGCATATGGAAAAATTTTGCAACCAAACAGAATTTTTAGAATCTGGCATAATTCTGCATCCCACTAGAATTTCAGCATATGACAGAATTCTTTATCACAGTAGAATTTTGAGCATTTGGCAGAATTTTGAATCCCCGTACAATTTTAGCATCTAGCAGAATCCTGCATCCCAGCATAATTTTGAGCATCTGGCGAAATTTTGCATCACAGCAAAATTTCACTATCCGACTGAAATTTTCATCCCCATAGAATTTCAACATCCGGTAGAATTCTTCTTCTAGTAGAATTTGAGCATATGGCAGAATTATGCATTTCTGCATAATTTTTAGAATCTGACAGAATTCTACGTCCCAACAAATATTGATAGAAGGAATATCAAAATTTAAAGTATTGATAGGATTTCAACAATAATCTCAAAGCAAAATTTTGCGTCATTTTTTTGAAATTACCATGACCTCTTTAAATTCAACATGGCCTTGCGAGAATGTTGGACACAAACTTCTACATGCACAAGTAGTTTCTTGAGAACAATATAATCACTGGAAAAAAGAAGATTATTCTTATCTTCAGCTTAGTGGAGTGGAATATGTTCTGACTACTTTAGAACTAGTAATACCATATACAAATTATGTGCAAGTTATTGTGCATGTTATTGACTCTCAGCACAAGTAGCAGAAGAATAATAATCTCTGCAAACTATTGATCCTCAATGCAATGGACTCTACGGTTGAATCCTACAGTAAAAAGGAGACAACAAGGGAGGCTATTAAAAAGAATACGAGGAGGATGAGAGCATTTCCAAGATGTATCTCGTCAACAAATTCATGCACATAAGATTTGAAGATGGCAAGGCGATGCTTCAATAGGTCAAGGATCTCATGAAGCTTCAACAGGAGGTAGAAGAAGAGGCATTGCTTCTTTTTGACAAATTCATGGTGGACATGATTCTCTCTAAAAATTCCACCAGCTGGAATCGGTTCTCTACCGACATATATTGCAAGAAGGCAGAGGTGATTATTGAAGAGTTGTTGCGCTTCATCCACATTGAGGATGAGGCTAGAAACATATTTAAGATGTACTTTCAGTCCAAGCAATATGATAAGGCGAATATGGACTAGTTCGGAGATCAGAAGGGGAAGCAAAAAGTTGTCTCTCACAACAATAATAAGAAGGATTTGTAGAATATGAATGTGAAGCCTAACTCTTCATTCAAGTCCAAGTCCCAGGGAGACAGGGCCTTCTTCAATTGTGACAAAAATGGACACTTCAAGAAAGACTGCAAGTTTAAACCAAATGTAACAGAAAAACACCCGAAAGATAATATTAACATTGTTTTAATGATTGCATAAGTATAATCGTCTGTCAGAAGAAACAAATAGTGGGTGGATACATGGGCTACATGCCATGTGTGTTCCAAGAAAAAGTTGTTCAATATATATGAACCATCTTCTGAAAAGGGCAACATGGCGAGAGAAATGCAAGCAGAAGTACTCGTAATCGGAACAATAGTATTGAAAATAACTTCGAAAAAGTCACTCACACTCCATCATATGAGGCATGTTCTTGGTTTCACCAAGAACCTGATTTTCGGTAGCATGCTTTGCGATGCTGGCTTAAGGATGAACATCAACACATGTCAAATGGTGATATCCTACAAAGGAACATACTTCGAGAAAGCTTTTGTACTGAAGGAATGTTCAAACTTTAACTTGTAGATAAAAAAATGTATAAATGAAATGTCAGCTTCTAGTTACCCTCTTGAATTGTGGCATAATAGACTAGGACATGTTCATTGTAAGGGTTTATAAAAATGTGTCGTCTAGGTCTCATCCCCTAGGGATAAAAAGCTAGAGAAATATGAGGTCTGCGCTCAGATAAAGATTATAAGAAAGTCATTCATGCAGGTGAATCAAAGTACAGTTCTTCTGGAGTGGATTTACTCAGATATCTGTTAATTCAAGTGATTTGCCACGAACAATGGAATAAAGTATTTTATTACCTTCATCGATGACTTCTCGAAGTTTACTTTCGTCTCTCCTAAAATCGAAAGAGAAAGCGTTCGAGAAGTTCAAAGAGTTCAAGGCAGAAGTCGAGCAACAAACTAGTCAACAACTCAAGAGACTCAGAAGTGATTGAGACAGAGAGTATTGTTCTCTTGAATTCACAACGTTCTGTAGGAAACATGTAGTTATCATTCAGACTACTACCGCATATTATTAACAACAGGTCTTCTAAACTGCTTTCGGGGGAAGTTGCTCTAACTGCTACATTTGTTCTGAATAGGTGTCGTTTGCCAAGTCAGATGTGACTCCTCATGAACTCTCGTTCAAAAATCAAGACTAACTTAAATGTTATTCGAGTGTATGGGTGTCTGGCGTATGTCAAGCTTTCGGTTATAAAGATTCAGAAGCTAGGAACAAAGACTATAAAGAAGAACTTTCTAGGCTATGCCGAAAAGAGTGATGTTCGGAGATTCCTTGATCTTAAATCCAATCAAGTCACTGAATCTTGCGATGCTGAATTCTTTGAGGATAAGTTTGCCAGAGATAAGAACATTAATCTTGCAGATTTATCGAAGAATATTGTTGACACCAAGGATGCTAGTACCTTAAAAGAAGTGGTAGTCCAAGAGGGGATTGCACTTGAAGATGCAAATGTAGAACCAGAACTTGCAGATCCACCTTCAAAGTGAGTGAGGAGACCCAAAATTTTGAAGAAGATTTCATCACCTATCATCTGGAAGCTGCTCCTCTTACCTATGATAATGCGATAAAGTCCATAGAAGCTAATTTCTAGAAGGAAGCAGCCAATGATGAATTTGACTCCATTATGTCCAATAATACTTGGGTATTAGTTAATCTTCTTGAAGAGGCAAAATCCATTACAAATAGATCTTCAAGAAGAAGATGAGGTCTGATGAAATTGTTGAAAACTTCAAGGCCAGGTTGGTGGCAAAATGATTTTTCAAAAGCAGAGAGTCAACTTCTTCGACACAATCTTGTAGCGCAGATGATAACTATCAGGATGCTGATTGCTCTAGTTGCACTTCACAAGTTAGTGATTCACCAAATCGACGACAACATTTTTGAATTGAGATCTAACATAAAAGATTTACATAAAACAACTAGATAGTTTTGTCAGCAAGGGTCTTAAAGACAATGTGTACAAGTTGGAGAAAATATCTTTATGGTCTAAAACAAGCTCTCAAGTAGTGGTACGAAAAGTTTGATAGAGATTAGATCAAATGGCTACATAGTCAGCCAATCAGATAAGTGTGTTCACTAAGTTCAATGATGACAGAGGGGTTATAGTATGTCTCTATGTTGACAATATGCTAATCCTTGGCACGGATGTAGATAAACTCACTGAGACCAATAAGTTCCTATCATCTAAATTCGTACGAAGGATATGAGAGATGTTGATATTATCCTTGAGATAAAGATCATCATCAATGGAGTTGCGCTTGCTTTATCCAAGCTTATTTTGTCGAGAAGATACTAATTAGATATAAATATCAGAACCTTTCAGGGATCGATATTGCATATCGTGTGACGAAAAGTTGAAGCCAGATACACAAAAGACCATCAGGCAGCTAGAATATTCAAGATAAGTAGTGTAATGTATGCTATGAGTTGTATAAGGCCTCACATAGTTTTTATTGTAGGAATTCTAAGTCGATCCATAAGCAATTCGGGTGTACAACACTGAAATGTTGTGAAGAGACTTATGAGATATCTCAAAAAAAGACACAGAAATATGCTCTGCATTTATGTGGTGATCCTTCAGTAGTGGAAGACTTCAGTAATGTCATTTGATGCTCAAAGAAGAAAAGTGAAAGATCCACGAGAGGATTTATTTTCTTCATAGGTGGAGCAACTATATCGTAGAAATCAAAGAAGTTGACGTTGCTCTCCCACTCCTCAATGGAGTTAGAGTTCTTTGTACTGGCTATGCGATGGATGAAACAGAATGGCTTCGGAAGCCTATGTATGATCTTTCTCTAATTGTTGTGCATGTTCTGAATATACTAATATATTACGACAACTAGGCGACCGCAACAATAGTATTAAATGCTCTCTTCAATAGGAAAAAGAGGACTATGAGACTTCGTCATATATCAATAAATAAATGAATCATCAATGATGTTACTGCAGTGGTGGATGTTCGAAGCCAACAAAATCTGGCATATCTATTCACCAAGGACTTGAAGCGCCAGCTTGTCGAAGACACAACAAAGAAAATGAACTTGAGGGAGTTCTTATGTAAATATTTATAATTTTACCATAAACTACTATGTTATTAGTTCAGAAAAAAATCTACTATGTATCCTACTTTTGATTCAAAGAAAGACCATCTATTGGAGTACATCAGATACAGAGGCATGTCCTTTAAGGACATTTGTGGGATTAGATCCCGGGAACTTATATAGTCTACTGTATGCTCTAGTTATAGAGCAAGTCTTGTGAGAGGATGACTTTAAAAACTTAATGAGTTCTTGAGCATTTAGAATGCTTGGTGTGCTTTGCAGGAAGCCAATGTGCTCAACACTACAAAGAGGCTTAGTACCACATGATAGAATGGCATGACATTAAATGAGGTGGGATCTCGGCTTTGGACCGTGTCATGGCAGCATAGCACCGCATAGGACATGTAGCCTAATGTTGAAAAGTAAGAGATGTAGTACAACACTACAAAGATGTTGGGACCTAATGCTACAGTGGGGGTGATACCACCATGACATAATGAGACCTCGCTTCAGAACATGTCACAGTAACGTAGCACCACAAAGGGCCGAAAGGTCTCGAGCTGGGTTATTAAAACTCTCTAAGTAAAGAACTCACATATGTGTATGAATAGAGATGTAGGCCATCTATTGAGGACAATTTGTAGACAATCAATATACATACATAGAAAACAGGTCAGCACAAGACGTTAAATATGCGACCATGCGCACAGTTGATATAGTTGTGAGTGGAAATAATTGTAGTTAAAATAGTGAATTCAAGGCCAAGTCCATTTAAATATTTATATTATAATTTGACCCACGCAGAAAGGTTTAAGTCGGAAACGACATCTATCCCAATGCATAATGTACACTCACTATGGAGAATGCTCATATTGAAATATATAGGAAATTGTTGGTGTTATATTTGAATTTGGTCACTGGTGACCCGGTTCCACCAATGGGGCTAATTCCAAGTGTGCTATTTCAATATTTGGATTATATGTATTTACTTGAACACATAAGGAGTATTATCCCAAGTGGTTGGTATAGTGTGTGTGTGCGCGGGAGGGGGGGGGGGTGGTATAGTAGGAAAGCTTCAAATTCCACAACAAACTTTAGGTTTTGTCTTATAATATGTATGTGAAGACCCTTTGGAGCTAGCCCCAAAGGAGCTTAGTAACTTGTACTCGTGCATAGGCACAGGTACATAGGCAAAGGGCGCAAAGTGTCGTTTTGATGACGTACTTTGCACTTCAACGTATGCATCAGGTCCATTTGTACGAGTTCGTATAGTTATGCGCATTCTTCGTCATGTTGCGCGTGCGCTTTGCAAGGATACTGTGAGCGTTGCTTTGGCGGTTAGTTATTTAATGCTGTTTTGGGGTTGGTTAGTCAACCACCCTACATGGGCTTAGTAGGACAGTTAACTGCCCGAATTTTTAGAGGAATATTATCGAACAATTTCCCCCATGTGGGGCCCATGTGGTCATGTGTAGCAGTTTCAGGTAAAATCTCCCTATAAATAAAGTTGTGCTCTTTGGAGAGAAATTACACTCTGTTAATGAGTTTAACCTTCTCCTTCATCCTATGGTTCCTATTTTGAAGAAGCACAACAACAGTTCGTGCTCAAAGCAAGTCCAAAGATGCTCCGTTCTTCTCCTCGCAATGGTTTCAGTGACGCATTCCAGAAGTTCACCTGAACTTGCTAGTTTGTGGAAGCCATTCGACGACGAGAGTCGAATCTTGCTTTGAACAACGGTAGTTTTCACCACCCCAGCATTCTCGACGAAGAATTCAAGCAGTTTACTGCTTTTCAGAGCTTCACTCTTGTTTGACAACTTCGATTGTCTACATGCAATAGCTCGACAGCTTGATATTGTGTAGTTTTCATCAACTGGAAGAATTATGCATCCTAACATAATTTTAAGCATCTTGCAGAATTCTACATTCCAGTAGAATTTCAACATCTGACAAAATTTTGTATTTGAGCAGAATTTTGAGCATGTGGCAGAATTTTACATCTCCGTACAATTTCAGTATATGGCAAAATTTTGCGTCATAGCAGAATTTTGAACATCTGGCAGAATTCTGCATCCCCGCAGAATTTCAGCAGCTTGCAGAATTTTGCATTCCTATAGAATTTCAGCATCTGGCAGAATTCTGCGTTCTAGCAGAATTTTGAGCATTTGGAAAAATTTTGCATCCCTGCAGAATTTTTAGAATCTGACAGAATTCTGCATCCCAGCATAATTTTCAGAATATGACAGAATTTTGTCCTCATAGAATTTGCAGAAAATTGTGTTTAACAGAATATTGATAGGAATAATATCAAAATTTTAAAATATTGCACGGATTTCAATAACAATACATACTTAAAAAATGTCTTTATTCCGTATCAGTATTGTGTTCTTATCTATATCCTTGTGCAACATAATGCAAATTATCCATGGCTGTTTCCGGAGAACAGAATCTTGTAATTTGATTATTATTACAGTGGAGGATCGGTTCGGATAGGCCCATAGGTGTTTCCTTCGCTCATACTACACAATCATAATGTTTTCTTGGTCTCGTTTGGTTCGCGGTGTTTGGCTGCAAATGGAATTGAGGAGGAAAGGAAAGTGATTTCCAATGGAAAGAAAATCAGGAGGGGAAATGGTTCCATCCATCCAAGCAAGGATTCACTTTCTCACCTTTAAGTGTTCATTTTTCCTTCCAATTTTCTTGGTATTTTCAAACACCGAAAAAGAATAGGAATTATAATTGGAGGCTGCTATTTTGCCCGCCCGGGGGCTGGCCCGCCCCCACGTGGCGGGCGCCCATTGGCTCCCCCATCTGGGTGGTGTAATGCCCCGCTCCGCAGGAGGCATTTGGTTGTCTTGTTGGATGCTATCAGGATGTTGGACCGTGACTTATGTTGGGAATCAAGAGAGTTGAGACTGATGCAGTCTCTCTTAGCTGGCTAGACGGACTAAGTGTTGGAACGTGGCTCGCTGGTGGAGCTACGCTTAGGAAAAATGTGTGCAACCAGAATAAGAAGACCTTTTCATGCAGGCAAGTGGAACTGTCCTCCTTCCTCCTTATTCCTGCATGCTTAATAAATGGAATAACGTGATGCTATGAATTGTCCGAAATGTTCAATGTTTGAGTTGCTGAATAATTAAGATGCTTATGCTGAGAATTATTGAAATGTACAACACATGAATTTTGAACTGCTAATGTGACTTGATGCCTGAGAATGAATTGATAATGTCCCTTATGCTTAACGTTGTTGGAATAAGTAGAATATTTGAGTAATGAGATGCTACAAGAATGATACATGAGTAATGAACTGGTTATGCTATTAACACCAAGAACTGAATGAAACACCTCAATTATGTACCTTCTGCATAACTGTTGCTGTTACCTGTTTCCTTATAAGCAATGAAAGAAAGAATATTGTCCCTATGATATGAATGAAATGCTATAGGTCCTATCGAGATGAATGAAATATTATTTGTTCCTCTTAGAAGGAATGATATGAGAAATGTTGCAATGATTGATGCAATGAGAATGATGAGGCTTGGAATCATTGAGATCACCAAGTGAACAGGTGGTAATATTGGAAAGATGAGATAATGAACTGTTGCCTTTACTTATCTTATGATTTTATCATGCGACTTCGAATACGATCGAGCCGGACACGTATTCGCATGACCATAGACGTACTTGTATACAAGGGTTTCCTCGAACGGTACCTGCGGCGGTGGGATCGAGTCGGCCTAGGAGGGAATGAGTGCTTTGGTAGCATGGTATTGGGACCTTCATTCAGGCTCGCAACCTGGTGAAGGGCACATCCCATACCCTATGAAGTCCTATATGGCACGTCGACATGGTGCACAACCACCAGTGGTCATGTAGTCAGGATGCATGCTAATGAATGTTTTGTGCAGACAGAGCAAGTATATCATATTATCCAGTATTCTTATGCAGGTATGCGGAGTCGGATATCGGTAAGAAATCACTTAACGTGATAGATGCAATATATGTTGGTTGAATGGTCTGCTTAATCATGCTAAACAAGAAAAATGTTATGATGGCCTTTAAAAGAGAACTCTATGACATGCTCAACATGTTAAATGCAATACGCTGGAATGTTGCCTTGCTAAAAGAATACCTATAACATGTTTGGCTCATGTTAACTCAATGATGCTTAATAGATGCCTCTAATGTACACTGTCAGAACTTGATAACACCAAGTATGTTTTATTGTTGCCTTTGCGTAAGAAATGAGATAATAAGTTTACATGCTTCACTATGATTATTGTCCATGAACTGTAAACTGATGCTAGGCCCCAAGTAGAAAGATCATTTTATTAAATGCTTGCTAAAATTGACCGGTTAGTGTTGGTTTAGGCGAGTGGGTTGGATTCTGCTCGCCAGTACATAGATGATGTGCTGACCCACGTTTTGTGGGCAGGTGCTCGTGCTTGGGATGTTCTGCACACGAAGATTGGCTTGATTGGTCCCGCGGTATCGAAGATTTGTTGGACATACAGAAGCTCTCCTTGTACAAGATGATGTCTTCTGTTTATAAAGGACATAATGTATGGAACATTGTAATCAGTTGTACCAGTGAGATTGTAAGCCAAGTCAGTATATCGAGTTGTAATCCAATGTATCCAAGTATCAAATGTAAACTTTGTAGCATTGCTCAGTTGGCTTTCAATGTAAAGTAAGATTGGTTGTAAGCATTGTACTTCAATACAAGTCTTGTATTCTTCTTCAATTATCAATAAAGAGAATGAAGTTCTATGTATCTCTGTGCGACTTCAAGTTATCCTTTTTATCTTCGCTGCTATAAAGAAGTAATGTATTTCTATTCAAAGAGAAAGATTGTCCTCATTAACTTCAATTTATCTGTTTCTACCGCTGCGATGTGCTTCTATTTGAAGAATATCAATTATGTACCATCTTTGCCTTGTACAAGTGCAATACCAGACTTGTACGACATCACGCCCAAGCGAGGACGATCGATTCCAAGAGATAAATTATGTGAATAAATGACTCTACGAATCGGGGCGTGACAAATTGGTATTAGAGCACGGTTTTACGTCATTGGTCTCTTCTTTGATTCGTTTCAAATCAAAATTGCATCGACGATTAACCAAAGTTGCTTCCGCGATCACTCAACGTTGCTTCCGCGATTAAATCAAAGATTGCTTCCGCGATTATGCTGTTGTTGTTCTGTAATCATCCTATGTTATGTGTTTGAAAGTTCGTTGATCCTCTTGACTGCTCACTGGATGTTCCATACAATAAGTCTAAATACATTGTGATGTCCCTGAATGAATGATTGTTGTTGGTTTGGACACAAATAACCCAACAATGACTCGATGCCATAGTATGCTATAGTATGAATGCTGTTTGGAATTGTGGGAATAAAGAAAAGTGGCTATGTATGTTGTAACAAGTTGAGAATTGCATGTGATGTTGGAAAAAATTTGGGAATGAATAATTGATGGATGAGTTCAGCAGAACTAGTGAGTTGACTCATATGTGCTCGCTAGTGCTTTTGAGACCCTAAGAATGTTGGCTTGTGATATTGAGACCCCGAGATGTTGGTTAAGTATTGTGATCATTGTAGATCACAAATGTCCGGAATAGAATTGGGTTGGTATTGTTTAAGGATGGCTTCGTTTCTGAGTGGTATTTGCCTCTACCACCTCAGAACGAGATGTATGTTGACCCTTTCCATAGGATAACAAGGAGACTATCTGTGGGTACTGGGTAGTGCCGAGACTTAGCTGGGAGTCATGTATTGTTGCTAGATTGCTCGAGTGTTCCTTGATGGTGATGTTATATTGGGTAGCGAGATTGTCGGAAATTATAACCGGTGGCTTGGTTAGAAATTGTTTAGTCGAGTGATGACTCAGACTAGTAAGACAGTTAGTATGCTATGGGTAAATGGATATGGCTAGAGAATGTTGTGGCTTAGAATATCTGAATGTTGATTTCGAATGGTTGGATGCAAATCATATGTGGCTAATACAAAGTTGATTGCTAAGCTGGAAGTTTTGGAAAAGTTATCGGTGACCAAAGGAATATTATAAATCTGTGCCTTGACCCTACGGTGTAATAGATGTCAATCCATCTTGATCACCAAAGGATAGTCATTACATATGTGCATATATGCTGAGGAATTGAATTGTACCAGAAAAGTAACAAGTAGCAAATCGGAATATTGTGTTGAATAGAAAATGGTTAATTGATGCATGAATTGTCGGATTGAATGAAATGAATTACTCGACCCCTTGCGATATGAGATTTTAAGAATGTTCGTATGAGATTTTGATGATTGAGAAACGAATGGGATTGAGGAATTGCAAACGCGTTGGATAATGGCGGTATAGGTGATTGTTGGTTGGGATATAGATTGCTGGCTTATGACTTAGTGGTGTGACTTCGTCATACAGACCGAATAGTATGATTCCATAGTTATGTTAAGACTATCAGAACTGATGACCCTTGAATAGTTAGCCTTGGCTTATGGGTTCGTGTGAGTACAAAGGAATTGGAATAGAAATTGAATCATTGAAAATTTACTTGATGGATTATTAGAACGATAAGAATCGTATGTCGGGTTGGGATTTGACCGTAACATTGATAGATCGATCTTAGTCGATCGTTGGGTAAGTCTAGAATGAGCCTCTGTGGGAATTATTCCTTGAGGAAGACCCTGGATAAGATAGACTTGACCCTAGCGACCGTGGACTGCATAACCAATTGTTGGCATAGCCGACAATGGCGATTAGTATTCAGACTGAGTCGATACCCATAGGTTTGGGTAGAGTTCCTTAGAACTGTCGGTTGCTTGTTGGCCCTGAGAATAATAAATTTGTATGATCCCTAGTAGCCGTCCACTCTAGGGGAGTCACCTGGATGATTAGGTTTAGCTGTCGGTATAGCTAACCATAGAGACTTGACCGAATAATAGGGTGACCAGTGGCGACCGTAGGATAACCTTTGGTATTGAACGAAAGATGGTGATGAGTATGACCTAAGGATGATATGTTATATGTATATGCTTCAATATGAACCTTAGAGATGTTTGACCCTTGAGGATTATGTGTCGGCCTATAGCAGGAATGTTGGATCGGTATCTATAGTCGGGTAGCTGGGTTAACCTTGACTGTTGCATAGAATTATACCCTGACTCGGGTAATCGATAGTGGATGACGTCGGATTGTGTCTTGTAGAAAAGATGAATTGCCTCGGTGAGAAATATTGTTGGATTTGGGAAGGAATATGATTGCATGTTGTGAACTCTTGATATGATTGGCTCTAAGATTAGACCCTTGATCGAATGTTAGAAATATTATGCCCGGATAGAGAGCTTAATCAAGTTGTCCCTGATGTTAAGTGTTGTGGCCTGGAAGATAGCGATTGTGGCAAGTGAATAAAGTGATAAGTCAATTGAAAGGATGCTAAGTCGGATTTGGGAAAGAGAGTTGTATCGTGGCTGATCGAATCGCGCTATCATGGAAGTTGGCTGAAGTACATATGTTTTGGGGACGCCTAAAATATGTGTATGGATCCAGCCGAAGTGATAGGTTGCGACTGAGATAACATTATGGGAAGAATTTATCGCACTAGCGCGGACTTTGGCTGAAATACATATAGTTTGGGGACGCCTGAAATATGTGTATGGATCCAAACGAAGTGATATGTTGCGACCAAGACAGAATTGCAAGGAAAATGTTGGTGAATCAATGAGAAGTTGCAAGCATTGAAAAAGAGATAGACAGAACGAATCGTTGATGGATTTAAATGGTATAATTTGATAGCTATTTTGAGATGACCGAGTGTGCTAAAATGAATATTGAATTGAAGCTGAATAAGTAACTTGTTATGACTAAGTGAATTAGTAAGATGAGTTGTTCTCTTAAGTTTCGAGGACGAAACTTTTTCTGAGTGGTATATTATGTAATGTCCCGCTCCGCACGAGGCATTTGGTTGGCTTGTTGGATGCTATCAGGATGTTGGACCGTGACTTATGTTGGGAATCAAGAGAGTTGAGACTGATACAGTCTCTCTTAGCTGGCTAGACGGACTAAGTGTTGGAACGTGGCTCGCTGGTGGAACTATGCTTAGGGGGAATGTGTGCAACCAGAATAAGAAGACCATTTTATGCAGGCAAGTGGAACTGTCCTCCTTCCTCCTTATTCCTGCATGCTTAATAAATGGGATAACGTGATGCTATGAATTGTCCGAAATGTTCCATGTTTGAGTTGCTGAGTAATTAAGATGCTTATGCTGAGAATTATTGAAATATACAACACATAAATTTTGAACTGCTAATGTGACTTGAAGCCTGAGAATGAATTGATAATGTCCCTTATGCTTAACGTTGTTGGAATAAGTAGAATATTTGAGTAATGAGATGCTACAAGAATGATACATGAGTAATGAACTGGTTATGCTATTAACACCAAGAACTGAATGAAACACCTCAATCATGTACCTTCTGCATAACTGTTGCTGTTGCCTGTTTCCTTATAAGCAATGAAAGAAAGAATATTGTCCCTATGATATGAATGAAATGCTACAGGTCCTATCGAGATGAATGAAATATTATTTGTTCCTCTTAGAAGAAATGATATGAGAAATGTTGCAATGATTGATGCAATGAGAATGATGAGGCTTGGGATCATTGAGATCACCAAGTGAACAGGTGGTAATATTGGAAAGATGAGATAATGAACTATTGTCTTTACTTATCTTATAATTTTATCATGCGACTTCGAACACGATCGAGCTGGACACGCATTCGCATGACCATAGACGTACTTGCATACAAGGGTTTCCTCGAACGGTACCTGCGGCGGTGGGATCGAGTCGGCCTAGGAGGGAATTAGTGTTTTGGTAGCACAGTATTGGGACCTTCATTCAGGCTCGCAACCTGGTGAAGGGCACATCCCATACCCTATGAAGTCCTATATGGCACGTCGACATGGTGCACAACCACCAGTGGTCATGTAGTCAGGATGCATGCTAATGAATGTTTTGTGCAGACAGAGTAAGTATATCATATTATCCTGTATTCTTATGCAGGTATGCGGAGTCAGATATCGGTAAGAAATCACTTAACGTGATAGATGCAATATATGTTGGTTGAATGGTCTGCTTAATCATGCTAAACAAGAAAAATGTTATGATGATGCCTTTAAAAGAGAACTCTATGACATGCTCAACATGTTAAATGCAATACGCTGGAATGTTGCCTTGCTAAAAGAATACCTATAACATGTTTGGCTCATGTTAACTCAAAGATGCTTAATAGATGCCTCTAATGTACACTGTCAGAACTTGATAACACCAAGTATGTTTTATTGTTGCCTTTGCATAAGAAATGAGATAATAAGTTTACATGCTTCACTATGATTATTGTCCATGAACTGTAAACTGATGCTAGGCCCCAAGTAGAAAGATCATTTTATTAAATGCTTGCTAAAATTGACCAGTTAGTGTTGGTTTAGGCGAGTGGGTTGGATTCTGCTCGCCAGTACATAGATGATGTGCTGACCCACGTTTTGTGGGCAGGTGCTCGTGCTTGGGATGTTCTGCACACGAAGATTGGCTTGATTGGTCCCGCGGTATCGAAGATTTGTTGGGCATACAGAAGCTCTCCTTGTACAAGATGATGTCTTCTGTTTATAAAGGACATAATGTATGGAACATTGTAATCAGTTGTACCAGTGAGATTGTAAGCCAAGTCAGTATATCGAGTTGTAATCCAATATATCCAAGTATCAAATGTAAACTTTGTAGCATTGCTTAGTTGGCTTTCAATGTAAAGTAAGATTGGTTGTAAGCATTGTACTTCAATACAAGTCTTGTATTCTTCTTCAATTATCAATAAAGAGAATGAAGTTCTATGTATCTCTGTGCGACTTCAAGTTATCCTTTTTATCTTCGCTGCTATAAAGAAGTGATGTATTTCTATTCAAAGAGAAAGATTGTCCTCATTAACTTCAATTTGTCTGTTTTTACCGCTGCGATGTGCTTCTATTTGAAGATTATCAATTATGTACCATCTTTGCCTTGTACAAGTGCAATACCAGACTTGTACGGCATCACGCCCAAGCGAGGACGATCGATTCTAAGAGATAAATTATGTGAATAAATGACTCTACGAATCGGGGCGTGACAGGTGGGCCCAAGTTAGCAGAGGGGAGCCAATGATTGCCTGCCACGTAGGCGCGGACCAGCCCCATGGACGGGCAAAATAGACTTTCCGATTATATTTTTCCAAAGGAAAGAAAATAGCAAAGAATTGATTTCCTTTCATTTCCTTTCCGCGAACCAAACGAGGCAAAGTAACTACTACCAGTATCACTAAGGGTCTGGTTGGATTGAGGGGGAAAAAAATAAGCAGTTAAGTGGGGTTAAATGAAGGAGAGTTAAACGAGGGGGAGTAGAGTCAATACATAGAACCTTGCTTGGATTGGAGGGAGAGTTAAGTGGAGGGTGTTTAATAACTCTTACTTGGATTAGAGGTTTTAAGTGAGAGGGTGATTAATAAAAATATGATAGTTACCAAAATAACCTTATTACATGTGTCATAAAACTAAATTAGATTGAAATTTTAATTAGAACTTGTCAAAAAAATTTCACAAATTAGAAAGCTACGGATTAACATGTTGAGAACAAGAAAAAATGGAGAAACAAATTATAATATTTTATAAAACAAATAAGGGGCATTTATGACTTTTTAAATAAAATCCCTCAATCATCCTCGTTAACTCTCCGATTTGGGGGTTAAAAAAATGAAAAAAAAGATAAAATAAACCCTCACTTAACCCTCTCTCCTAAATCCCCATTCTCAAATCAAGCATAATTTTATTTTCCTCTCACTTAACTTCCCCTCACTTAATCCTCTTAACCCTCAATCCAAGCAGATCCTAAAAGCAGAAAAAAAAGAGGGGAGAACTCTAACCTGGTGGCAATCACCTTGTCTCCTACACTGAACTTCCCAGTCTTATCCGCCGCTCCCCCCGGCGCGATCGCGTCGATGTAGGTCCCCCCGTCGCGTCCCTTGGCAAACTTCAGCCCGTAAGGCTTGTCTAGCTCGACCTCGTACTCCTCGATCTCCACCTCTCCTTCGCCGCCACCGCCTTCCGGCTTCGATGGCTGGGACTCCGTAGCCGGAGAAGCTCTAGCTACCACTATGCACCTTCTCGTCAATGCGGCGGTGGCATTGGAAACGTGCGGCGAAGGATCTCGAAATGTGAATGGGTTGGTCAAGGAGCGACTGTGGTGGAGATGGGGAGTGATGCTGGTCTTTGTTCTTTGAGGGATAGGACAGAGAGATGGGTTGGCAATTGGAGCTACTGACATGGTCCTTTGTTTCACTTTTTTTTCTTCTTGATTGCCAGAGCTCAGGAATGAGAGAAGTGGAGGAGAGGAGACCCATTTGGAGGACTGAGGAGCTGCATTTGTGGCTGCAGGGCTTTGCTGCTGTTGAGGCCACACATCGGTTGGCTAGACTCATCCCTTTTTGAAAAAGTTGCTTCTTGCATATTAGCACCTCTGTTTCTTTGATATTGTACACTAGTCCCTCCAAATTTGTATATATATTAAACTTTGATACGCATTAACTTGATACCTTAAAAATGAGAGCTGAAAATACCCCCTTCCCATCCAACAACCTCTGGGGCAGGGGGGTTGCAGTGGTGGTGTAGTTGGGGTGTTGGGGGCACCCCGGGGAGAATGATGGATAGTTTTGTCCTTTATTTTTATGTATCAAATTAAAAATATTCAGTAGTTGATCATATCAATTTGTCGAGTAAAAAAGTTTAGTGTATCAAGCTGAAAGACTAGAATAGTTGAGGGCATCAAGTTGAAATTAAATAAAAAATAAACATAAATGATATTTTACACTAGTCTTTCCAAATCTGTATATAAAAAAGATGCTTAATTTTAACTTGATACCCTTAGCTTTTAATATTTTCAACTTGATATTCTAAACTTTGATATACATCAACTTGATACCCTAAAAAAGAGACAAAAATATTTCTGTCCATCCCCCCCTCTCCCAGCTGCACCACCCCCTCCCCGCTAGAAAAAGAGACAAAAATACCCCTTCCCATCCACCTCTCTCTCCCTCTCTCTCCCCGCCTCGTCCACCCCTCCCTTCCAGCTGCACCATCCCCACTCTCACTCTCCACGCACACTGATGCTACCGTTGCTGCCGCCACCGCAAGAGGGGGGTGTTGGGTGGAGAATGAGGAGGGTAATATCCTCTTTTTTATTTTTAGGTATCAAGTTAAACATATTCAATAGTTGATGGTATCGAGTTGTTGAGTAAAAAAGTTTAGGATATCAAGTTAAAAAATTGGAATAGTTGAAGCTATCAAGTTAAAATTAAGAAGAAAAAAAAAACACAAGCCATAGGAGGAACAAGTATAAATTGAAGAAAATATGTTAAACATATGCAGAGTGAAGCATACTTATAATAAACACATCATGATTGTCGACAATCTATACCAGCAAGTCTTCAAAGTTCTACATAATAGGAGCCACAATATATGCAAAATGGGCTATGAACAAAAGAGCAGTATACAAGGCACTGCAACCGAAAAAGAAGGCTCCAACCCCTCCATTAAGTTTACATGAAGCACGGCCTACGAATTCCCATCAATTATACTTATTGTTTCTACAAATGTTCTACAATTTTCTCTTTCTTTCGACATGTAATCTACTGCCCTGAGAAAAAAAAAACACCTCCCACCAGTTGTTTTTTTCCTCGAGGTAAAGTAATGTAATGGCTAGCAATTTCAACCTGCTGCTAGTAATGTATATCTGTAGTCAAACCGTCTTGAACTCCAAAACAGGGCTTGGTAGAAACTAGGATGGATTTCGCGACACAAAATGAGTTGGCCAAATTGGCACAGGCTCACTTCTTGAGCCTGACGCTCGACAGGACTTTCTTCCCGTAAGGGCTACTGCGGAGTGCTGGTTCATGAGGTTTGACAGCATCGACAAGAAGAGCATGAAGAGTGCCCTGGCAAAAAAAAGTACTCGGTATGAATAGTTGGCTAAAAAGGAAGAGGTATAATACTAGGCTGTCTGAATGACACAAATTTACCTTGCATTGTTTGAGAGCCGACTGGATGACATAATTTCCATATGGGTCTTGGAGGATTTGGAGGAAACGAGGGCTGTTCATCAATTCTTGAATGATTTTAGAACGGTCCGCTTCACAGGCGTACTTGAGGCATTTTTCCACCACATTGCTGCTGTGCTTCTGTGTGGATAGGTTATCGTAGTTGCTTTCTAGCTGGCCAAGTACAGCGGCGGTTGCCCATGAAATCTTTTGATCGAGCACATATTGCACTACATAATTTCTGCAAGATGTTTTAGGTGTTGAAGTTTTTTAAGTTATGTTGGTTCGTCATTGGATGAAGCACGGAAAGGGCGGAAAAGGGAAAAGCAATCTGACATAGAAGAAAAAGGAACTAAAGCCTAGGCATTACCCATATGCGTTTTGAGAAAGGGAACGAGAATTTGAACAGATCTCCGATACCAGCCTGTCCTTCCAATCGCCTTTTGAATAATAGATACACTTTTGGAGCACACAACAGCCTTGGCGGTCAGCGGCAAGCTCGGTACAGTGAGCAATTGCAGCATCATAAAGGAACTGCAATGGAAGAAAGTTCACTTCAATATGGTCAAGAGACGCAAATTGTCTGGTGCTAAATGCACATTGATATGGGGAGGTTATTTGATTTTGAGACTAAATGGAAACTGAATATTTTGTATTCGTCTGCAAATACTGATAGTAAGACTAAAAATCTAGGTATGGACTCATTCATTGAACATAAAATATATCACAATCATTAGCAAGTCAGAAAGAAACTATAATATATCGCCAATTATCAGACAATGTATGGAAGACTGATCTTTAGCAGCACTCATAAGAATATGGTCCATGGGCAAAGTTCGGTTCAAGAAAAGTAGATGTCTACATATGCATAGAGGAATATGGAAGACATCAATAGACACAGATGGAAGCTAATAATACAATTGAATCAAAAAGTCAGTTGACAAGAATAAACACCAAAATTAGAACATATTCACGCATTTAGCAGTTATTGTATCACATGATAACGTTTACATTGAATCATAACATCAGAAACTGCAGAAGAATATATGTAGATGGTTAACCTACTGGAATTTGGTGTCTTAGAAATACAATATGGTTTGGACTAAATCTCATCCTTCAACGGAGACACAGACCAACATAAACTGGTCCTGACTCTTCTGTGTAACTGTACGACTTAAACTTGACTGTATCTAATTATTACACTGAGCTACACTCGAAGGTAAATCACCCATAATAGCTTCGACAACCACGTTCTTAACTGTAGATGACTTGTACAGGTACAAGTGCTAACTATTGAGACTAGGACAAGTTCGATCCACATTTGAAACAGAAAAAGGCAAATACTAGACAACAAACTCCTACTGATCCCCCTCATCACGCGTTTGAGGTTTACCTTTTGGTGTTCTTGTTTGGCGAAAATGGCATACTGGGAACCATAGGAGGTCCCCTTTGCCGTTTTCGTGAAATGCTGGTGGAAAGAACAAACTCTCCGTTTCAGAAAGGAACCAAACAAGCCCTGCTAGTCGTTGTCGTCAGTTCTTATTTGTTGTGTAATAGTGGGTTTAAGATACAATTAGCGTCCCTCTAGTTAACGAGATTGGCACCACCAATTCCTCATCTAAAATATGCCAATTAACACCCTTACTTTTTTAGGAGGGTATAGTTACATATTGCGATTTTTCGTGCATGTTCTATCAAATTACCCAAACATATTGCCTGCATACACCTAACGATAAACCAAATCCTACCCTTAACCCTAACCCCAAACATCAAATCATACTTGGCACTCAGAAACTTTAACATCAAATAGGAACCAACCTATTTCTGTTTTAACTAGAGTTAACCCACAGTCAGTTTGTACAGATTAGGATCACTGGACAAGCAAATTACTGTTTCCATAATAACTATTAAAGTTAAACTTTGAGATGAGTCTGAAACCAGAGTCATGGTTTAGGTTAAGATTCTTTTAAATAACTTTTAAAGCTTCTTTGAAATCTGGCAGAATTTCCACAATCTGAGGCTGTTTTTGTTGTATGAAACTGAGAGGTTAGGCCACTTACGTTAGAAATTGTGTTTTGATAGGTATGCCAAGTGGCCAACTGTACTATTCTACTAGGCTGAACCCCAGGACTTGGGATAGAGATTCTGATCTTCAAGCCACGCCATGTTTTATTGCTTAGAATGTTGGGCTGCTTGGGCAACAAAGAGAACCCAAACAAATAAGAAATTAGACATGAGGAGTGTTTTAAAAGGCGAATGCACAAGGTGGGGTATCAAGCCCCCCTTCAAGAGGAGGCGTAAGTGGGGCATAAGTTTTCGGGTATTATTTCTTTTTAAATCTAAAAATTATAATAATATTAAAAAGAATGAAGTATAAGTGAAAATTATCAATAATAAAACATAAGCTAAGAATTTGATCCAAATCCCACAAGGCGATTATCAAACAGATATAACCATTCTTTAAGAGTAATAAGAGTCCAAGACTAAAATATTTCGGTATAAAGAAAGTAGCTACTTGTTGACTATCAAGAAACAGGAAAATGTAGCTACCACCAATTCTAAAGTGTCAAAATAACAAAGATTTGTAGAATCCAAATCTTGCTCATCCATGAGGAATTACATCTGTAGCAACACAAAAGTTGAAAAAGGAAAGGAGATAAAAAGAAAAAAGAATTAAGAATTAAGAATTGAGGATGTTGATGCAATTGTAGATCTCGAGGGAGTGAGACTCTGTACCTTCAACAAAGAGGGGAAGAAAAGGTTTTCAATTTTAACGGCGTATCCGCAAAGGGGTAGAAGAGAACTTTATAATGATTTAGGTTTGTCTCTAGCGCTTAAGTGTGTAAGTGGGCCCTTGCAACCTTTGTTGTCATAAACTACAACCCCAAAAAATCCTATTAGGCGCAAGTTTTTGATGTGGAGCATTAAAATGACCCCTCTATGTAAAATATGTACACCCCAATCAATAAACGTGCACTTCTTAGGCCTATGGATTAATTAAACAAGTCCAGGAACTTTTTAGGATGCCCTACCCGAAACGAGCCTAAGAAGGTATTTTAAACATTGGACATGAGAACTTGGGATGGATGTATTCAGAACTAGAAAAGGTTAGAAATGTTTTTCGACCCATATAAATTAAGCAATCGTACTTAGGTAGTTTGAAACCTATATAGATAAAAGAAATATTAACGGTTAAATGTACTTTAGAAGGATATTAAGTGTCTGTATAAACATCTATTATCAACATTGAAAATCAAATTCGCTCGCTCACAAGTGCACAAGAATAAGGGAAGATAACTAAATGAAAGCAGAGGGATAAATATCTTTCTGAAAATAAAAGGATAAGAAATGAGTGGCACCTTTCCATGTAATTGAAGGGTACTTAGAAGTGAACTCTACAGATTGCACAGTCCTCTATCTATAAGAGGTATCCAATTGGATTGGAATTGTTCAGGTTACCTTTATATGATCCAAAACAAACCAGTATTCCATGTGGGTGAATAACTCAAGACCTATAATTTATGATCTAATAAAGGAAAATTATAGTTAAATGAAGCTTTAAAGACTATATAGATGTAGGTGACGATGACAAGAACATTAAGTTATTAGCAAGAGATTGAAAAGGTTATAAGCCTCTCCACTAATGCGAAGCAAATCATCCAAAAAGGACAATTTTCTAATACAAATATATGCAATGATAGAAGAGAACTCTCTAGAATAAGTCAAACGAATGTTTATGACATTCCATTTTTTTATCCTCCTGTTGCGCCAAGATTATCTGGGATAAACTGGAAAACCTTAAGACTTAGGAGCTCTGCAAATGAATAAATTGCGCCTGCAAAACTACAAGAAATCTCATGCAAAAGGGACCACATGGGCTCCTTGAGATATGGTGCCACAAGTCAGTGAAGAAAAGAAATTCAGCTTCCTAACTGAGTCATTATTCAACAGGCTAGTCATAATAATAGAGATATTTGATTGAAAATTACAGAGGGGCAATTGATTCCAAGAGACTGCAATGAACATGCATACTAGTTTCCCTCAATTTAGGCAGAAAACAACAGAAATCTCTTGGCAGTCGCATGAAATTTGGACTGTGGTTCACCAGCCTGCAAAACTACAAGAGATGTCCAACAAGAGGAAACATGTTTGCTCACAGCTGCGAAATTGTGAAACAGGTCAGCAAAATAATTCACTGCAGCTCTTGAAACAAGCCATTAGGCTCAGATGCATATTCTAGGGAGTTTCAATTGCTTCCAAGAGACCACAATGAACCAACGTGCTAGCTGCTCTCTAGCAAGGTTCACAATATCCGAGTCAGTTTCAAACCTTCTTATGAGTATCAGTATCGTATCGGTGGTTTTGGCCGTTTCAGGGGGGTCGGAATCACAGTTTCGGAGTTCTTCGTTTTGAAAAGTCAAAACTAACAATTATTATCATTAAGAAACTAGAAAATATTAAATACATTTAGGCATAATTCTATGTATTATGTGTTATTTCTCATTAGTTTTGAATGAAATAATTTTAAGAATTGATATGTTATAAATCTACAAATATACAACTTCGACAAATAGAATAGTTAGTATGTCGATAAAGAATCTTATGGATATGTTGTAACAAGTAGATCTTTGACATGCTGAATCATCGGGTCAGCACTGTTTTTTTCATATTTCTCTTTTTCTTGTAACTTTTTCTTTGTTGAATTGACCCGGAAAAAGAGTTCCAGTATTGACTAGTATCGGCCACTATCGGGTAGCGGTCCGATACTGATCGGGACAAGCCAAAAATGATGGAATACGGCCAATACGTATCAATATCGGCCATACTGTGAACCTTGCTCTCTAGAGTCACGAAAATGACAAAAGCTATCGGTTTGGAGGCATCAGGATTTGGACAATGCATACAATTGCAGTGAAAGCATTCTTCACCAGATTGTGAGGTGAGGCTATGTGCAGCAATTATGACCTTTATTTTATAGCTAGTTAAGGAATACTACTTGAATCTACAAGTTGAGTTTATCCAAATGTTTACGGAGCACCTGTTCATTTACTCTAAGGAACTATATTGAAGTCTAAATTTCTTTATACCAAATTTGTATTGTATAGTTGGGATATAATCACTTACTGTACTCGGCTCACAATGCAAATTCCTCTTTCAACTATTTTTGAAGTACTATCTGCTAATATTAAGGGATGTGTGCTGCATGGACATGATAAAACAGACACGGGAAGGACACGACAAAATGACAACGACACCTATTTGGTGTGTTCTAGTGTATTTTGGAGTGTCCGGGTTGTGTCCAATACATGTCCGCCACGACCCACATCTTTGGTGTATCTGTGCTTCCTAGTCAGACCGGTTCTTCCTCCGAATATAAAGTGTTAATTTATGAGTGAATGACAGAGAATGTGATTCCTCATAAATCAACATCTGGATCTTTACTAAGAGACTAGGAAGATCTCAACGAAGTATGTAATTAGTTTAGTACGAGATTGACGACAAGAGAAAGACGCATTGAATCTCAACGAAGTATGTAATTAGTTTAGTAGCAAGTCTTCTTAAATAAATTAAAAATACAGGAAAAAACCAAGCAACAAGCTTGAGCAACTCTAGCATATTGAAGATATGAAATAAAACAAACACATGGTTTCAACTTTCTGTACGAGTTGACCAGTATAATTTTTCATATTGTCCTTCGATTGCAAGATTATTAAGATTTAAAACATGATATGTAGGGAAGTCACCCTATTAAACTTTCATGTCCATCCATGCCTGACCACACTTGTCCATCTGTAATGAATCGTCCTGTTTTTGTATTGATACAATCCGATACGAAATGGCCAAAATGTATCAGTTTCAGCCGATACTTAAAAGCAAACAGAAGGTACAATGATCTCGTTCCTGTATTGCAAAATCTATGTACCAATGATGTTAATGACCGGTATCATATAAGGTACGATGATTATGCTTCAAGATATGAATTCTCCTTGTAATGCCGACAAATGGAAAGTACAATGATTTAAAAAGTGTAACCACAGAAACAACATACAGAAGGAAAAGCAAGATATTCCTGCCAAGGTAAAATGAATCAACCATGATAAAATTGTTGGGGGGGGGGGGGGGGGGGGGGGGGGTGTTTAACAAAATAAAAGCAATTAATTGTTCTCGGAAATTTTTCGAATTGTTCTCGGAAATTTTTCTTGAAATGAAAGTTGCCAGGTTAGTCATTTTCTAGGGTACTCGTTATAACATCCTCATGCTAAAAATGATCTGGCTAGATTAGTTTCACGAACAAAACTAACTTGTCTAATCATATAAAACTTGCTGAAAATAAAGATTGACAAAGGAAAAACATACTTCAAACCACAGATAATTGTCATCAGAGCTAAAAAACGGATGAACAATGAAGTACAAGATTGAGGCAAAAGGAAGAACAATGGCATCATGAATACTGCAATTAAATGTCTAAAGTAACATACAAATACACAACTAAATCATACCTCACTGAATTCAGATGAAAAATACTGCAAGCAGCGCTGCGCAACATGATTACCGTTGGCGTCTTTCATCAATGACACTATTCCAGGCTTCAGAGAGGAAACCACCATGGATATTTGATCTTTGGTTTGAAGAGTTTCAATAACCTTTTGTACCGCACGAGTTCTGCAGTTTATGGGAAAGTTATTAAAAACAACAAAGATAAAAAGTCTTAGAATTCATTTTGGAACTAGTAGTAGGAGACATACCCGTGCATATTACACGAGATTCTGATGAGTGCCCCTGGGTCCCCGGTAATGGCATGAAGTATGTGCACTCGTTGTTCCTCATTGCATACTTCAAGCAGCTTTTGGACAAGATAATTTCCGAAAGGATCGGTCATGAGCTCCACAATGTGAGTGATAATCTCTGCAAAGATCTTTCCAACATCTTCCGGGTTACCTTCTGTGAATTTTCTCTGCAAGAAACGGCAACCAAGCTGATCCTTCGCCAAATAATAGATTCTGCCCATAACTTCATCAACTGAATTAAATTTCAAATCAAGCGCCATAACATCTGAACTATCAGGAAGGTAGCATCGGGAGTCCTGACAATCCAACTTGAAGGACCCATTGCTAGTAAAAGAAGAGTGACTCCGATGGCCATTGGATAAAGTCCTTCCATTCTTGTTGGCAAAGGAGGATGATTGATTAGACACAATGGAATCAGACCTAAGAGATCTCAGTGAATTTACTCCCTGCGATCTTGTCAATATTTTTTCAGGAAAGTAATGCTTCCTGACTCTGTCCAGAACTTGCCACTCCAAGAGATCATTGGCAGAATATGCCTTTGGAGGAAACTCATAGCTCTCTCCCTTTCTGCATGAACTCTGAGGATGAGGATGATACTGACAAGGGTTACCGCCCATCAGAGGAAGATCCAATTGACTATACGCCTTATGAAGAGCATTATCATTCCAATATGAATTTGCATTAGAAGGAATTTCAAAGAATGGTTGTCTTTGGCTTCCGGTTAAAGGTCTGATAGCGGAGTTCATAGGCTTTCCGAATTGAAGCAAGTCAGATCCATTATTTTGGAGTAGTTGTTGGTAAAGATACTGTCCATGCAATCCATAGAACCTTTCTTCGTCCAGGTTCTGCCATGATATGTTGGGTTGGCCTAAATTGCGAGAGGACATAGCATCCACATAGAACTGCTGCTGATATGGTGAAGTTGCTAAATCAATTCCTGGAACTGCGACATTTGGAAGCGGCTGACATGTGTGCACTCCGGGATTCAGTGGAATGGCTCCAGGATAAACTGCAAAATTCTGTAGCTGATCCGCGAAATCACACAATAAGATATCTGTCTTTTGCCTCTCCAGTTCAAGACCATTGTAATCAGGAATTTTCACATTGTTTTCACCATCCATTTTGACTTTGTTCCTTGAAGGATTCAGTTGCCGAATAGCCATTCCCAAAGAATCCATTCCAAAAGGATGCTGAGCATTATTTATGAGAGTGTGGCCAGGGGAGGTTTCATTAAATTTATATGGAGTAGTTGCTTCTGATACTACTCCGTCGTTGAAGCTCAATTCCTCAAATGCCAATGCCAAGGATTTTTCATCAGGCAAATTAGACTCGTCTTGTTCGACTCTCGGCCCATGTGATTCATACACATTGCCACTTGCACGATTCAGATTTTCAGTGGTTCCATAATTTTGATCAACCGCCACACCACCATAGTATCCCACGCTTCGCCCACTTGTTGCAGATAGAGGAGAATTGTAAAGGTTAGGCGAACCTGTTTTCTTCTCCTCGGTTAATATTTTCTCCAACCCCGATGAGGAGTTGGCAGGACCAGAAGTCACGTTCGGGATTTCGTCAAGCAGCATGTTGATTTCGTCATAGTCTTGTTCAGATGTTCTTCCTCCTTCCATGTTACAAACAGGAACAAGGTTGACGTGGTCGATAAGTTCTGAGTACAGCCAGTTCTCTGCGGCAATGCAGATCCACAAACAAGCCCTTCACGCAAAGAAAGGTTGCATTTTGATCAGAAAACATAATATAGAATGATAAGAATATCATTAACTTTGTATGAACTTAGTGATCCAAATAATTCAATACAGAAATTCTCAACCATCCAAAATGGAAATTTCTTCAACTACTAAAGAAAACATTTGATCTAATGAAGAGCAAAAGCACTAAAGATTGTGCCTTTTTCTTCTTTATTTGACAGAGGAATCTAAACAAACTCTCTTCTGATCACAGAATTCTTGAAATTACAGTTATATACAATTTATTC